>JAILYB010000177.1:925000-1311776 GCA_021437785.1 Rhodomyrtus psidioides | reverse complement strand
AGGAAAACAATAGAAGGGATTGAAAATGGAATCTCCGTGAGGAAAAACACGGGGTAATCCACTTTTCAATTCCACTCATTTTGAGCTATGGATCGAGCCCCAATGCAACGATAGTTGTGCAATGGAATCTGCTCTTTCTAGAACTCGAGGTGGGAACCTTAACCTTAGGTGCCAAACCCTCTGATTTTTAGAAGTTTACCATCACTTGTTTCATGCGCATGTTTTTGGGCGGTTGGTACACCTAAAACCGCACATAAATCGACGAGTTGGGTTGGTAAGACTCTCTATCCCCCCAAATCTATCACTGTTCATATAAATATAGGCATTTCATTCATTGCATTCTAGTGATTAGATTAAATGCCATTTCGAGGATAGATATGTGCGTTTGTCCCTAACGTCCTTGATAGAAGACGAAGAGGGTGATATCCCACGACGAACACCGAGTGTGCGATAAGGAACATACTATGGACATTATTGAGGTATCATCCAATGAAGATGACGAGTTGGGGCAAGTGATCCTGAAGGCACAGATCAAAACTGGGGCATCCTTAAACGTTAGGATCACATTCCTTTATGTCATTTTCCATTACTAGTCCTCTTGTATAGGGTTTATTTTACTGAGGTTTTCTCTATCTCACCCCTTAGAGCGATTGTATTAGGGATCTATTGGTGTATACATTCAGATGGAATTTGGTTGTACTTCTTTTAACGGGTCATTGGAATGTGATAGTGGCATTTTTTCTAATCATCCGAATACTCCCAAGTCAAGTTTATAATTCCTTTAGAGGAAATTAAAATTGGAAGCCTTGCACGACCTTTTGGTCGTGTGAGGTGATCCAACCCCAATTTCGCTAGAAGGAACTACACACTTGAATTGGTTCATGCATGTTGTACACCACTGGTAATTCACGATAATTGATCAAGAATATCAGTGTAGTTTCAAATTTAATGACGAGATAGATGCCCAAACTACTTTCGTTCTTAGCGAACGACCTTAATTTGGATGCCATATCTTCAATTGAATTAAAACACGTTATTATGTCTTGCCCTTTTGAGTAATTCATTCCTCTCGAAATTAATCAAAAGCGATTATCGTGAATTACATTCCTTTCAATAGTATGCTTTCTTTCGAAGAATATCGATAAAAACTTTTCGCACAAGATTAAAACCCTTGTAAAAGTTCTTGTCCTTATTAATCACGAGCAAGCATAAGATTGAAATGGGTCTATGCTTTCTTTTTCAGATTATTCCTTCTGACTCGGTCTTTTCATTTGCAGGTGAAAAACAAGTAGTATAGAGAAATCTTTTCTTGGACAAATCTACAACTATTCTTCCATCTGATCATGAGCGAGTTATAAAATCAAGACATATTTGCTCGGCTTATTGATATTATGGTTCTGCTCACCCAAGTTGAAGATGTTCGGATGCTCGAAGAAATGAACCATACAGAAGCTAAAACACACACACAAGAACTTTCATTTATTTTACTCAGCGGAGGGTTTTCAGAAGCAGGTCATACAATTCGGGGCGGAAAAGTAAAGCCAAAGTGAGCCCTAATTAACGACACAAAGGAGCCCAACTGACCCTCCATGTTGTTAATACTCTGCCCGTACTCGCGACTCCGCATGTCCTGGTCCGCGAGCTTGAGGAAAAGGTTTCTGCATTCTCCCTTAACCTCAGTGACCTTGACCTCATGTTCTTCGGTGATTATTTCCAAGTCCCGAACTAATCCATTCCCGTGAGCTATGTCTGCGGTTATTTTGTCAAGCCGTTCTTCCTGCCAGTCGCTTTGCAGCCTCAATAGGACATTGTGGCGGTCGTGCTCGCCAGCGGTCAGGGATAGGGCCAATTGATCCACCAGTTTTCTCCTCTCGCGAAGCAACGTCGCGACCCTCTCATTGGCAAACTCGACGGCCTTTTTGTGACTATCGGCCAAATAGTTGGTCAGCACCAAATGATCAGACCGATCCTGGTAACGAGCCCGCAAGACGCGAGCCACGAGAACCTCCCGATCAGCAACACGGTAGGCCTCTAAGGAGTGTGCAAAGAGGGTCGGGAAAGTTCTATATTCCCTCCCCAGAGTAGTACCTTCGAGGGAAGTGATATCTAAGTCCTCGAGCAGGACACGGATTTCATCCGCGGTTGCAGAATGATCGGTTATGTGCGCGTAACCGCGACCCAGTAGGTTATAAAGCTTTTCCCACTGGGCCAAGACATCAGTTGAAAAAGTGCGTATGGGAGAGGAGGCCATTTGCGTTGGGTTGGCTTGAGAATAAGACGAGTTTAACAGAGAGATTAGA
This sequence comes from Rhodomyrtus psidioides, assembly GCA_021437785.1. Lineage (NCBI taxonomy): Eukaryota > Viridiplantae > Streptophyta > Magnoliopsida > Myrtales > Myrtaceae > Rhodomyrtus > Rhodomyrtus psidioides. Next base: position 1,309,476 of record JAILYB010000177.1, on the reverse strand, counting down.
AGGAAGAAGCTGATTATGCAAAAACGTTAACCTTCCATACATTAATTCCTCATTTTATAGCGACTCGAGGATGATGAAGGGTCTCAGTAATAATGCTGGTGGAGCCCAGTTAGGGGGTAAAGCAGGAGGTCCCCTCACGAGAACCATTGGATTCGTTTCGGTCCGCGATTTTCGGCTCATCAATTAAAAGATGCAAAAGATTTGTCGGGATCACCATTATTAGAGTTAGGTGGGAGGAAAGCGCAACTATCGAAGAGAGCCCTAACAGGGTTTGGCAGTCCCATCACGTTGAAAAGCTAAGCGAGAAATTCAAGGTCTTGAGGGGGAACGTTTGCCTAATGATGCTTGAGGAGCGTCTCCTGAACATGCAAAGTCACTCGAAGAAAACTTTATAGGGAGTGAGCATACAGGAAAGAGTAGAGATCTGAGTGGGCAAGAACCAATCAAACATTTCTCAATCCAACATATTTAAGAGGTTACTGTCAGCTGCTAGAGGCGACTGACTCAAAAATCTCAGAAATTGAACCACAGAGGGATCTCGAAGATTCCAAGATCAAGTCTAACGCCAAAACCATGGAGCCCAACACTTCTGGCAACGGAAATCAAGATCACAGCGACGACGACAACGACATCCACAATGCTCAACTCGGGAAAAGAAGACGTCCTCACCAATACTCTCAGGAGGAAACCCAAATGCTGGAAACCCTTTTCAGTAAAAGCCATTACATGAAAAAGAAGTGGAGAATTGAATTAAGCCGGGAGTTGGGGATTAATCAGTCGAGGATCCAGTTTTGGTTTCAAAATAGGAGATCCAAATCGAGGGCTCAACGCAAACGTCAGGTGGTCGAGATTTTAAAGGAAGAAAACCAAAAGCTGCGAACAGAAAACATGAGGTATGAAAAAGCTCTCAATATCACCGTTTGCCCTCATTGCGATAACCTCGTCGCCCTCGGTAAGATATTCCCCGATAAGCCTCACGCGATGATCGAAGACGTTCATTTACCACCCTACTCCCTCGGGGCATCTCCCGCTCAACCAGATTTTGCCGGAGTCACGCATGAGCAGGATGATCCTACAAAGATGATACAAATGCCTCCTGGGGGATGGGATTTGCATCGCTTTGATTGGAGTTATAGTTTCAAGGAGCTGGACGTTACCGCCGACCAGCTCAAAGCATATCAGCCTCATGCACAACAATTTTCGATAGGGTCGGGTCCTGCTGGAGATGAGTTAATCAGTCGTCAAGCCATCGATGCACTTTTGGGCCACGATAAGAGGAGGTTCGCTTGGCCCCCTGAACTGCATTCCAGATTCCTAGACGTGGTTCACCAAATAGGGATCGACTCAGCAACTCCGACGCGCATATTTAAGGCCATGAATGTACCGGGGCTTAGTAAGGAGCTGATCAGGAATCACCTTGCTGCCTACAGAAAGCTATTAAAACAACGTCGAGCGGAGCTAAACCGGGAGGAATCCGTCTCGAGCTCAAAAGCTAGGGGCGACCGCCATTGTAATGCTCAGGCATCAAGAGATACCCGGCCAAATCTAAGCGTCAATCAAGCTAGCAACCCGACCACCGGCAAACTGAAAGCTGATCAAAATGTCCTCCCGGGCCATTTCAACACTTCTCAAGAGCGCGTATCACAAGTACAGCGAGTGCGCACTCCTCCACTCGAGCAGCAGTCGGTTGGTGCTCTGCCTGCCGCTAGTCAACCCACGACAGACGATTTCTTTGATGAGGGGCTCGATGCCTTGTTCAATCAGTGGGAAGCTGGCATGCTTGGACAGCCATGATCTAGCACCCGACTCGGGGCACGATGGGTTGGTCGCTACGATCACCCATGGAAAGAAGAGCATGTTCACGAGTGGATCACTCTTTTTATCCATTGTAAAGTTCCTATGGAAACATTTTTCTTTAATGGCTCTAGTTAATTATGTATGAAAACCAACGCTATCGACGAACATCGTCATGCTCAGTTGCGATGATCCCTTGTTAGATTAAGCCTGAAACCAGGGACGGTCTTTAAATTTTGAGTGGCCACGAATTCATTCCTCACCGAACGCCCAAGATGTTGGAATGAAGAGTAACAGCATGCACAGGGGAAGTGCCACTTTCGTTTAAACGATGAAAAGAGGTTGAGAGAAGGTCATGGCGTTAACTCCCATGGGGCTAAATGAATTAAACGGAGTCATTAATTGCGGATCCGCCGATGTTCCCCACGTTCTCGGGCCTAGCAAATCATAAAAGGCGCCGAAAGATTGTAGACCCACCACTTTGAAGACTGAACTAGGGGACGAGCGCAATACTCGATGAAACCGAATCAATGCAAGAGAGTTTGTGATCCTATCACGAGGAAAAAGAAAGGGGAATACAGACGATGAGTAATTGCAGGGTCTCGGGAGGAGCGCTGTCTTGCTGGTCTTCATATGCAGCCTGAAGGATGGTTCTAGGACACGCACAATCACTTGAGAAAATTTCTAGAGTGAGCAAACACGTAAGAGCGAATAGAGAAAGCTGAGGGAACTAGATCAGCCCGAGATACTCCGATCCATCATGTTTAAAAGCTATTCCCATCTGCTAGAAACGCCCGACCTGGACATTTCTGAACACGAACTGCTGGGAGACTTTGAAGATCCTGGAGCTGAATCCTGCCCGAAGACCGTGGAGACTGACTCCTCCAGCGATGAAATTCTAGGTTTCAGCTACGAAGAAGGAGTATACAATGATGACCGGAGTCGGAAAAGAAAGCAACTACAACGCCACACTCCAGGCCAAATCCGAGAGCTCGAGGCTTTCTTCAATGAATGCCCCACTCCAAGCAGACAACAGAAAATGGAGTTGAGCCGAAAAATAGGATTGGAGCTTTCGAAGGTCAAGTTTTGGTTCGCCAACAAACGAACCCGGGTGAAACAGCAATACGCAGACCATGAGTTACTAGTCCTGAAGGAGGAGAATGAGAAGCTTCAAGCTGAAAGCGCGAGATATAAAGAAGCTCTGACCAAGGCCACCTGCCTTAATTGTGGAAATCCTGTTGTCCTCGGCGAGGTGTTCCTCGATGAACCATCCCTGTTGACGAATAACGCTCAGCTGTTACCGTATTCTCCACAGCATTTTCCGACACAGCCAGATACCGCCGGAGATCTGCATGAGCAAGTCAACACCGTAGGATCAACACCAACATCCTCTGAGAAATGGGATATGAATCATCACAGGGGGAGTTCTCTCAATGACGAACTCGTTGTCGCAGCCAGCCAATCCAAAGCCGGTGAGTCCCTCCCTGGACAACTTTTGAAACGACTAGATCCCGTAGAGAATAGCTACCGAAGTATTGACGATATTTTGGGTGATAAGAGGACAAGGTTTTACTGGACCTATGAACTTCACACCAAATTTGTTGATGCAATTCGAGAGCTGGGAGTTGATTCGGCTAGCCCACTACGCTTACTCGAGATTATGAATGTGCCGGGGCTCTCTAGAATTAACGTTGAGTCTCACCTCAAGTACTATAGGAGATTACTAAGGGATGGAAGGATAGCGTTAAACCATCATAAAGCCAGTTGGAGCTCAAGTGCTGGGCAGAGTTACAACCATGATGATTGGAGAGCCAAGAGCACCCAACCGTGTTTCAGCAATGACGGGACCGGCAGCCGTGTCAACGACTCCTCTGACCCAAATCAGAATGCTCTGCCGAGCTATCACAATACTCCTCAGGAGTATATGCCACAGTTCCAGCACATAGAGATTCCTCAGTTTGAGCGCGAATCAGTCATTAATGCTGTCCCTGAAGCGGATCTGGCATTGGTAGGGAGTGCACATATGAACCTGCCGGTTATTGGAGGAAGTTCCAATTCGATGGGTCAAATTGCTCACGGCAAGAGCAAAGAGAGGAATCCCTCGCCTGCAGTCGACGACACCCAATCTGGGCACCAAGGGCTAGAAAGAACAGGTGATTTCCTTGATGAGGAGCTAGACACTTGGATCAATACTCTTCGGGAATGTATGTCTCAACCCCAACAGGGCAATGATGAAGGTTCCAGCTCAAAGACTCAAATCCCTCACAACGAAGGCAATGAAAGAAATCTGCCCCCAACAATCGTTGATACCCAACTCGAACATCAATGGCTCGAAGACCCGAGCAATTTCCTTGGCGATGAGTTCAATCTTTGGCTCGATCAATTTGGAGCCGGAGGACCATCGCAGTGGTGACGCGAGGCCGGTGATCAAACGTCTGATGCAAGGCATGGCTACTCGATGAAAAATGCTTCGAGAAAAGGGGTTGAATACTCCTATTGCATATGTTGTTGATCGCACTGTAAGGTTCCCACGGGAACATCTTTCATTAATATCTAGAACTAATTGCGCGTGAGTGTCAACATCACCCTTTGAGCATCTTCAAGCCGAAGGCCGTGGATTAATCACTTAATCCGTAGAGCAAGTTCCATGAACCATAATTATCACCCGCAGAGCATAATGGAATCCATTCCTTCAATACAAGATACATTCGGCCGCGGAGCCACCCGTTTGGTAAAAGGACGTATCGTTCCTAGTTGATCTTCAATCAGATCAGGGGATAATGTTTCCTCTCTTCTTCCTCCCAGGTGATAAAAAGAGACAAGGCCCTAAAAGGCCATGCATTCAAATGGCTAAACAAACGTTGCCCAGCTGGGGGGCAGATGAACCATTGATGTTACAAACACTCCAAGCATGGATAGGCGGATTTGATAGAGGTTGTTCATATCAATACGCAACATCAGAATGGGATGAAAATCAGGAGTAAAGTTGTATCGTCCCAATTTGTCTTGAATTTGGGAGTATGAATTAACACTTATTTTTTATCCTTGACAGGGGAATCGCCTTGGAGACGAATAAGTTTTTACATCCCACATACTACCTGTTAGGGTACATGAGGGTAGGATGTATCGTTTCGATTTTCGAAAAATTCGTGAACATACAATGATATGCTTCTTTTACATTTTCAGGGATCTCCAGCCACGGTGGACAGGTAGGTATCCCTTTCCCCCAATCCATTGAAGATGTTAAACCAAAAAAAAAAAAAAAAAAAAAAAAAAAAAAAAAAAAAAAAAAAAAAAAAAAACAGAGAGAAAAAGAAAAAGCTTTCAAAATCTGATGTCTAGAAAAGACATGGAATTCTAACTTCATAGGCATTCATATTTTGAAACATGAGGTTGTCTGAACACGCATTGTGCACCATAAAATCCCCTTGACGGGTAAAATTTCTGGGAAAACGAAAGAGATTTTTCCAATCAAAAGTTGTTCAAAACTCTCAAAAGGATGTTTCCTCAAAAGAGAGGCAAGCTCAAATCCAAACACATCCTACATACACTTGAGAGATGAGTGGAGCGAATCAAATAGTAAAATCTGGACCTACGGAGGTAGGGACCATTCGCAGCGATTACATGGATTGGGACGACGGAGACGTTCGCTTCATATCATAAACACTACAGGTGACCGTTGACAACCCACTTGAACGGCGGTTTTCATTCTTAACCCTGTCAAGAACCACCCCACACCGGGGCAAAAAAGAAGTAAGTCCAGCAGCATCAGGAGAAAATGGTTAGAAATTTTATTGCTCGGACTAACATTAATCTTTGTGTGTTGTTTATATGGTAATCCAAGTGCCATAGGATGACGAGAAGCATTCATTCTCTATCCCACACACCATACCCTTTGCACAGCCAAGTTGAGCCTGCGAATTCATTTCATAAACCCCTGTTGGTGATCATGGGATGTCTCAAGATAGAAACTGCATCACTCCAAGAACGGAAGAAATCAAGAGATGGGATTTATAGAAAAATTTCATATCGGCGTTTGAATGTGCTATGATTCAAGTTGTATATCTAGCACAATTTTCTGAACATCGTAGTTCCAAAGGAAAAGAAAAGGCGGGATTTCAACAAAAAATCCCTAGCATCAAGAAAAAGCAAAGTGCCTGGTAAAAGCAAGGCCGATGCTCGTGAAAACTGTTTGATTGATCCCCAATAAAGCCTAATTGGGAAGAGAGAAAAACCCATAAAGGAGTCAGATCAAGAAGACTGCTCCCCAAATGATGTCAGCCTTGCTGCAAAAACACGGACAGAATTGTCAATCTCTTAATACCACAGGAGACGTTCTCTAAAGGACTTGTGCACACCTCAAAAGCGGTTGCACACCTCAAAAATGGAAGATGCAGAATGGAAAAGACACGTGACAAATTTGCGATGATCACCAATGTCAAACCCCTCATGAATTCTGGGCCAAAAACAAGCTTTTTTCGGTCCCCAATCCTACCAATGTTACAACCCCGAAACAGTCTTCTCTGACTAAGACACTTGGGTTAACATATAGCTTAGCTCGAAGAAGTACGAGCAAGACTATTTCTTTCTCATTTTACAGGGTTCTTGACTTGTAAACCCGAAGCAAATGGTGAAGACTTTCATTCAATGGCCTCGACTCCAAAGCGGGTCCCCTTTGAAAGCCAAAATCCAAGCCTAACATTACGGTCCCGTGGAAGACCTCCCGATCGATCAGAATGTATGCGCTGCGAATGATCCTAAAACCTAGGCACAAGTTAGTAGGAAGTTGAACGCATTTCTTACAAAAGACCATTATCACAGAGCGGTGAGGAGCCCTCTTGGATGAGAAATTCTCCAATAGATGTTTTGAACAAACTCTTTTTGGAAATTTCAAATTGTTTGATCCAGATTTTCCGTGCAAGGGATTTGTTATCACATTTGCATGTTGCAAGAATGCTTTGGATAACCTCCAGTATCAAAACGCACATTTCATGATTAAGACTTAAATCATATGGTTTTGTCAGATGGACAACCGTCGTCTTCCCTAAGATTGCTAATGTTTTCTTGGTGAAGAAAAATTTTTCAGGCTCGAACTTCTGCAGGATCCGTTGGAAACACCAATCTCCCAGAATGTCACCTCAACAGACTCAAGCGAAGCTTTGTCAAGATAAAATTTTTCACTGCTTCAAAATTGAATTCCCGGCAAATTTCGGGATCTTGCAAAAGAGGGGGTCAGGATAGAACCCTTTTTCAAAAGAAGTCAGCAAACTGTCCCAGCAGGACGTGGAGAACCCTCGTCCTAGAAGACCCCTTTTCAAGGCAAACTCATGGTAGAAACCGCCTGAAGGGTCAACTCAAGGTAGAAACCGCATGAAGGGTCAAACCATGGTAGAAACCGCCTGAAGGGTCACATATGGTAGAAACCGCCTGAAGGGTCAACTCAAGGTAGATACCGCCATAAGGATCAATCCAATGGTCCGATCCACCATACGGATCAAAACTTTGACTAATGCTAAATGTCGGAGAAGTTATTTTCCTAGGTAAGCCTTATTGTAGGTGAACCGCTTATGGTCTGATCCACCATACAGATCAAAATCCTTGGCAAATCCCAAAGCGTGAGATACGCCTTCCTTAGGTTCCTACCAGTTAGGAATCCCGTAATGGTATGACCTACCATACAGGTCCGAGCTTAATCTCCCTAGGATATTCTGAACAAATCCTAGGTATCTTCTTGAAAATCGTCGCAGCCGGCAGCACCCGACAGGTGAGCTTCAGGTAAGCCTCTCCCACTCCGGCCCATGTTTAAATTGTTAGAGTGAACCGGAGATTAATTTGAGCTTTTATCATGAACTTTAAGGATTCGATGTCATAGCATTGTTTCTTTTCCCAGTTGAGTCTGTTAAGAACCAGGTGCCATCTTGTCTTTGAAAGCAACCTCTGTGAGCTCACTCTCAAAGAGGGGCAGCTGTTGACACCTGATTTTTAACCAAAGTCGAAAATAAAATAATAAGATAAATATAAAAATACAAAAAAAATATATGAAAATACAGGTTCGATTTTAGGTGTTCTTTGATCATCATAAAATTAACCTTGAATGAAAAAAAAAAAAAAAAGATGAAAAGGGACATTTGAATAACAATTTTTCCTTTCCTTTTTGTTATTTTTATTATTATTATTATTTTTTATTTTATCAATTTTCTATTATTATTTCCCCCTCCTTTTCTCTTTTTCTTTTTCTTTTCCATCCTTTTCTCTTTTTCTCTTTTTCTTTTTCCTTTTCCCTCTCTTTCTTTTTCTTTTCCCTCTTTCTCTCTCTCTCTCTCTCTCGCTTAAGGGCTGTGTCGACGAAAGCACAAGCCTGAAGCTTGAAGCCCGAAGCCTGAAGCTTGAAGCCCGCTGAGCTCCACCTCCTCCCACTGGCTCGACGTCATCATCATCAGCCTTCATCTTCTTCGACTGTCGTCCTTCTGGTCGCGCCACCGCCTCGCCGCCATTGCCGCCGAGCTTGGCCGAAGCTCCCGAGCTCCCGTCATCACGCCTAGAGAAGAACCGAAGCTGGCAGACCACCCTCCGAGCTCCACGACGTCGTGAGGAAGCCCGTGTATCCGTCAGAGCCGCCAGAGATCGCCTAGAAGTGTGAGACGCACCTTCAAGCTCGATCTCGGCCTCCAATGGCGTCTCGATTTTCACTCGTTCGTTTCACGAACGGGTGATCTGAAATTAATCTTGGTACCTCACTGAACGTTTTTGCTTCTTATTGCATGATGTTTCATCGCCGGAATCGTCCGCTCTGTCCATTATCATGGCCGGCCTGCCGTGAGCTCCCCGGTTCGTTTCGGACCAAACCGAACCTCTGCAAGGCTCAGGTAAGTCTTCTAGAACTCCCTAAATGCTTCCCGACGAGCTGTTTCAGTCATGTAACGTGTAGAATGGTCGGGACTAAGCTTCGCCGGAGATGTGGTTCGGTCGGAGATGGCAGTTTGATTTTTTGATGTTCTGCTATGTTGAGGTTAGGATATGTGGTAGAGCTCGTCGAGTAGATTCGAACGCCGTTGGTTTTGCGCGATTTGGACGTCGGAGGGCCGAGATATGGCCCTCCGACGAGGCGCCGGCGAGGGAACGCCGGCGCCGGTCGTCTTCCCCGGCGAGGCGTTGACCTGGTCAACGCCCACGTGGCGCTGACGTGGCAGCCACGTGGCGGCCACGTCAGCGGGCTTAATAGCCAGAAATAAACAAAATAAAAATAATCCAACGGTCCAGGTAGCGCCACGTGTCAAGATCTGAGGCGCCCATCCGAAATCCATGAAACGGCGCCGTTTCGGTCGTGGATGAGGCGGGCCGGGTCTGGGTCGCGGATCCGGGCGTGGGCCGGGTCATCCGACCCGGTCCGTTTTTATTATTATTATTATTATTATTTTTAATAATAATAAAAAAATAAAAAGATTTCAAAAATTCAATAAAAAAATCATAAAAAAATTCAAAAAAATTCGGAAAAATTCTAAAAAATTCTAAAAAATTCTAAAAAATTCCAGAAAATAGGAAATGGCCACATTCTTGGCCATTACTTATTCCGGGTCATTTGACCCCCCGATCTTTCCAGAAATGACGGTTTTGGCCCTTCCGGCAAACCTTCTTCAAAAAAAAATTCTAAAAAAATCCAGGAAAATCCCAAAAAAATAGGAAATGGCCACAGTCAATTGGCCAAGGCTCATCCCGGGTGTTTTGAACCCGATCATTCTTAAAAATGACTATTTCGCCCTTTGGGCGAATCGTCTTCCAAAAATTGACGATTTTGCCCTCCGGGCTAAATCGCCTCCAAATCTTCCCATTCTACCCCTAGTCCGAAGTCACACCTTCCTTAAGCCTTTATGGTTACACTAGGAAGCCCTTGATCTGAATTGATGTGTATTGAAGTGATTTATTTATGTACTTGGTTGCGCTTTCATTGATTGTGATTGATAGGAATAGTCTTCCAATCTGCATGAAACCTTGAATCAAACCTACCCCACCCAAAATTGCGCCTGCATGAACTCTTAGTCAGGAAAATCACTCGCGTTAGGTACCGAAAGGGCGTTGGTAATGACACCTACGTAACCAAGTCCCCGAACCCAAAATCTCTGGTTCCGCAGAACTGATCGATCTCTCCCAATCGGTCAGTAAGGTTTCCGGTCTACCCTCCAAGAAAGACCGGTGGCGACTCCAAATGCATGCACAAGTTGCACATGCCACCACGACCACACTAAGGTCGAAAGCGATCGACTCTTATCGTCGAATCTTTAAAGATATACTCCCGCCGCGATTTGGTATGGGCTTGGGAGGGCCCGCGCCGATCTAAGGCCCGCGATCCACATTTCAGAGTGGGGGCCGCGATCGGTAATCCATTAGCCGCGTCCGATTTCGGACGGGTCGCGACAGTAGGAACCTAAGGAAGGCGCATTCTTTCTTTGGGAATTTGCAAAGGATTTTGATCCGTATGGTGGATCGGACCTTTGTGTCGATGCTTTCGGCGGTATTTATCAATGAGTTGACCCTTATGGCGGTATTTACTAATGAGTTGACCCTTATGGCGGTTTCTACCATATTTTTGACCCTTTAGGCGGTTTCTACCTTTGTTCGACCCTTTAGGCGGTTTCTACCTTTGTTTGACCATTTAGGCGGTTTCTACCTTTGTTTTGACCCTTTAGGCGGTTTCTACCTTTGTTTGACCCTTTAGGCGGTTTCTACCTTTGTTTTGACCCTTTAGGCGGTTTCTACCTTTGTTTGACCCTTTAGGCGGTTTCTACCTTTGTTTGTTTTGAAAAGGGGTCTCATGACGAGGGTTCTCCACGTCCGATGAGACTGCCTAAATTTTGAAAAAGGGTCTCATGACGAGGGTTCTCCACGTCTGATGAGACTGCCTGAATTTTGAAAAGGGGATCCTGGGACGAGGGTTCTCCACGTCATGCGAGGACCGCTTGATTTTTGAAAAAGGGTCCCGAGACGAGGGTTCTCCACGTCTACTGGGATTGCTGGATTTTTTTGAAAAGGGATCCTGGGACGAGGGTTCTCCACGTCATGCGAGGACCGCTTGATTTTGAAAAAGTGTCCCGAGACGAGGGTTCTCCACGTCTACTGGGATTGCTTGATTTTTTGAAAAGGGATCCTGGGACGAGGGTTTTCCACGTCATGCGAGGACCGCTTGATTTTTGAAAGAGGTTCTATCCTCACTCCTTCTTTTGAAAGATCCCGAAATTTGTCGGGAATTCAGTTTTGAAGCAGAGAAAGATTTTATTTTGACAACGCTTCATTTGATTCTGCTGAGGCGACATTCTGGGAGCTGGGTTCTCCAGGTATCCTGCAGCAATTTTGAGCCTGAAAGATTTTTCTTCACCAAGAAAACGTTAGTAATCTTTGGGAAGACCACGGCTGTCCATTTGACAAAACCGTATGATTTAAATTTTAATCATGAAATGTGCATTTTGATGCTGGAGGTTATCCAAAACATTCTTGCAACATGCAAATGTGATTCACAAATTCCTTGCATGGAAAATCTGGATCAATAGTTTGAAAATTCCAAAACGAGTCTGTTCGAAACATCAATCGGAATATTTCTCGACAATGAGGTCTTCTCACCTGTTTTGAGATAATGGTTTTTATAGGGGATGCGCTCAATTCCCTACTAACCTGTTCCTAAGTTTAGGCTCATTCGCAGCGCATACATTTTGATCGGTCGGGAGGTCTTCCACGGGACCGTAATGTTGGGCTTGGTTATTGAACTTCAAGGGGGACTCGCTTTTGAGTCAAGGTCATTGAATGAAAATTTTCACCATCTGCTTCGGGTTTACAAGTCAAGAATCCTGCAAAATGAGAAAGAAATAGTCTTGCTCGTACTTCTTCGAGCTAAGCTATATGTTAACCCAAGTGTCTTAGTCAGAGAAGACTGTTTCAGGGTTATGATGTTGGTACGATTGGGGACCGAAACAGGCTTGTTTTTGGCCTAGAATTCATGAGGGGTTTGACATTGGTGATCATTGCAAATTTACCACCTGCCATTTCCTCTCTGCACCTTCAGTTTTTGAGGTGTGCAACCGCTCTTGAGGTGTGCACAAATTCTTTAGCGGGTGTCTCTTGTTGCGTTCATAGAGCGACTCTCTCTATGTCTTTGTTCTGTGCTTGGCACCATTTGGGGAGCAGCCCTTTTGGATTTGGCTCCTTCAGAGATTTCCTCATTTTTTTCCCTACCAGGTTTCTTTAGGGATCGATCAAATTGTTCACCCGAGCATCGGCCACGCTTTTACCAGGCACTTTGCTTTTTCTTGATGCTGGGGATTTCTTTAATCCCTTGTCGCAAGTGGGATGCTTGGCAATTGTGCTAGATATATGACTTGGCTCTTAGCACGCTTGAGTATCAACTTAGTAGTTTCTTCGTAAACCCTAAGTCTTGAACTTCTCCGTTCCTGAAGTGATTTGCCTTTGTTTTGGAACTTGCAATGATCACCAATGGGTTTATGAAATGAATTTGCAGGCTCAACTTGGCTATGCAAAGGATATGGTGTGTGGGATAGAGAAATGAATGCTTCTCATCATCCTATGGCATTTGGATTACCATATAAACAACACACAAAGATTGATGTTAGTCCGAGCAAGAAAATTTCTAACCATTTTCTCCTGATGTTGCTGGACTCACCTCCATTTTGCCCCAATGTGGGGTGGTTCTTGACAGGGTTGGGAATGAAAACCGCCGTTCGAAGGGGTTGTCAATGGTCACCTGTAGTGTTTGGGGATAAGAAACGAATGCCTCCGTCGTCCCAATCCATGTAATCGCTGCGGATGGTCCCTACTTCCGTAGGTCCAGATTTTGCTATCTGATCCGCTCCACTTCTCTCTCAAGTGTGTATAGGACGTGTTTGGATTAGGCTTTGCCTTTCGTCTTTTGAGAAAACGTCCTTTTGAAAGTTTTGAACTTTTGATTGGAAAAAATCTCTTTCATTTTCTCCAAAAATTTTACCCGTCAAGGGGATTTTATGATGCACCATGCATGTTCTTATTCATGTTCAGACAACCTCTTGTTTTAAAACATGAATGCCAATGAAGTTTGAATTCTATGTCTTTTCTAGACATTAGATTCTGAAAGCTTTTCTTTTTTTCTCTGTTTTTTATTTAACATCTTCAATGGATTGGGGAAAGGGATACTTACCTGTCCCCCGCGGCTGGAGATCCCTGAAAATGCGGAAGAAACATGTTATTGTACGTTCACGAATTTTTCAAAAAATTAGAACGATACAATTTACCCTTGGTCATGTATTCCAACGGGTAATACATGGGATGTGAAAACCCGTTTTGCCTTGATGGCGAGCCCCTGTAAAAAACAAACAATAAGTGTCAGTTTACGTTCCAAAATTCAAGACAAATTGGGACGATACCGCCTTGTTCTTGCTTGGCGTTTTCATTTGAACACAAACGCGCAGCTTGCAGAAATTGGCCATCTATATTGTGGCCATGATCCCTCCGTTTGGTTGGCGATGAATCATTCTCGAGGATTTGCCCCAGAGGAGATCCATTTGTGTTTTTGGGCGCATTCCAGCGCCATTCTTCAAAGTTCCTTTTATTCAAGGAAAAAGGAAATTGGTATCGGAATGCATGTCAAAGCATGATGTGTGGAAGCGATGCTTTTTACCCTCCACTCGATCTTATAATCAAAGACCATTTCTTGGAGTGCATGACTTCCAAGGCCAATAGCTTTATTCGCCTCCTCGTTGGCGAGTTCTTTTCTTTTGAGGCTTTAGGTGCCAACGACTTCCTGTTAAATGAGTAAAAACTCATGTTAGGGATGTGGTCTTTGAAGACCGAATTGGAACGATACAAGGTTACCGTTCACCCATATTGGTATCTTGGGGTTTGATTCTGATGTGGACGACTCTGCAATCGCGTCAATTGACTTTGCCAGAGGAGAAACGTCATTCTTTGTCCGGCGCACAAATGATTCCCCTGCCCCAGTTAGGCATGATTTATCACAGCTAGGTGACGCTTGCCTTGGCAACATGCCGTAGCACTTTCCGTGTTTGTTGGCAATTTTCGATCCAATTTGGAGAAGTCCATGCACCTGCACATGAAGAGATAGGCATAGGTCTTTATCAAACTTCATTTGGATTTTTTTTTTTTTTAGGAAAGAGATACTCCCTTCGAGGTTTTGTCCTTCCAACATTTGAAGGAACGATGCTTTTTAAATATTTTGCCCCAGTTAGGCTTGTCTTGATGTTTGTCATCTCTGGGTTTGATAACCCTGGTCTGATGTGCCTTCATGGGGCTTATGAGAGTTTGCCCCCAGCCAATGAGTGATTCGCCTGGGCTGGTTGATTTATTTGTAGGCAGTTTGATCATGTCACCTTGACGCCTTCGGGCTATTTGACATCCGCAAGCTTGGGTTTACTCGTGATTGAGTACTTCAACAACCTGCGCGATGAAAGGAGTGAAAGAGTCAATCACCGCGTAAGGAGCTTTAATTGAAACGATTACGGATTTACTATCCCCGCTCTGGTCACTTCTGGCGTCCAAGATGCTGGAAATTTTTCAATGGGCCCGTTCATTCTCGTCGTCGCCTGCAAGAATGAGAAACCATATCAACTCGTGAACCAGTCAATCCGATTTGGAACGGATACAACTTTTTCGATTTAGGGAGAGCCAATCCTAATTAGGTTGCTCCTCCTTCATAATTTGATTCAATTTGTCATTGCAATCCCAATGGGTGACATCTGCTGAAGGCACGTTTCTTTTCGTCTTATAGGGAAGACAAATTTTCCTTCGTTTGTCTTTGACCATCTTATCCTGTAGACAAAAGACATAAAGGTCCCCGTCAGGTATAATATTCGAAGGGTTTATTGGAACGATTACAGTTTCACCATCGTTCCATGATCATCTTGGATGGGGACATTTTTGACAAACGTGTGCCATGTAAAACATGTCCCTCGTGTCTATCCACAAATGGATTTTCCTTCTCTACCTGTTTTTCACCTGAGAGGAAAAGATAGGAAATATTATGCCGGTATCTGATTGAAAATCAATTAGGAACGACACGTCTTTACACTTGACCCTGCTGCCCCGGTCAAAAAGCATTTGCCCTCATTAGTTGACTCTCCAGGGTGGTCCAGCGCTTTTCCATGCCATCCTGGTTCATTTAAACTCGCGACTGATTCTTCACACAAGTCTTTGGATTTTGATCCATAAGCGGCGCTGAATGACCTTTTGGTTTCGAGGTGTACCAATCATTCACATACATGCGCATGAGACCAGTGAGGTTTGACTTCTAAGAATCAAGATAGGGTTTGGAACCTAAGGCCAAGGCTCCCATCTCGAGTTCTAGAAAGAGCAGATTCCATTGCACAACTATCGTTGCATTGGGGCTCGATCCATAGTTCAAAATGAGCGGAATTGAAAAGTGGATTACCCCGTGTTTTTCCTCACGGAGATTCCATTTTCAATCCCTTCTATTATTTTCCTATAGGCGGCGCCTGGGGTTTTAGGCGCGGTTGTGTGTGTCCATGTGTCGTGATCATCACAATGCAAGTCATGCACAACAGTTTATCAATCAGCGCTTCAAATCATCCACAAAACATACATTCCTACGCCAACCTGCATAAGACAATGTTAATCACGGACTACACCCCTTATTTCTCCAATCTGCAAAAACATATAACACCTATCATGAGCGGACTTACCTCACCTTCCAGAGCGCCTGCAAGGTTAGAAAAATCACTCAGCGTTTTAATTACGGCCTAAGTCCACTTAGGGTCTAGAATCATTGGTTCTAGAACAGGTCCCCAGCGGAGTCGCCAGCTGTCGCGACCCGTCCGAAAACGGACGCGGCTAATGGATTACCGATCGCGGGTCTTGGATCGGCGCGGGCCCTCCCAGGCCCATACCAAATCGCGGCGGGAGTATTCTTCGACGATAAGAGTCGATCGCTTTCGACCTTCAGTGTGGTCGTGGTGGCATGTGCAAATTGTGCATGTATTTGGAGTCGCCACCGGTCTTTCTTGGAGGGTAGACCGGAAACCTTACTGACCGATTGGGAGAGATCGATCAGTTCTGCGGAACCAGAGATTTTGGGTTCGGGGACTTGGTTACGCTGGTGTCATTACCAACGCCCTTTCGGTACCTAACGCGAGTGATTTTCCTGACTAAGAGTTCATGCAGGCGCAAGTTTGGGTGAGGTAGGTTTGATTCAGGGTTTCATGCAGATTGGAAGACTGTTCCTATCAATCACAATCAATTTAAATGAAAGCGCAATCAAGTACATAAATAAATCACTTCAATGCACATCAATTCAGATCAATGGCTTCCTAGTATAACCATAAAGGCTTAAGGAATGTGTGACTTCGGACCAGGGGTAAAATGGGAAGATTTGGGGACGATTGGCCCGAAGGGCAAAATCGTCATTTTTGGAAGGTTTGGATACCGAATTACCCAAAATATTCCATGGCCAGTTGATTGTGGCCATTTCCCATTTTTGAGAATTTTTTGGAATTCCTTGATTTTTCTTCAATTTTTGGAAGACGATTCGCCCAAAGGGCGAAATCGTCATTTTAAGAAGGGTCGGGGTTCAAAACACCCGAAATGAGTCTTGGCCAGTTGATTGTGGCCATTTCCTATTTTTTTTTTATTTTCCTGGATTTTTTTAGAATTTGTTTTGAAGACGATTTGCCGGAAGGGCAAAACCGTCATTTTTGGAAAGATCAGGGGTCAAAAGACCCAAAACAGGTCGTGGCCAGTTGAATGTGGTCATTTCCTATTTTCTGGAATTTTTTAGAATTTTTCTGAATTTTCCGAATTTTTTTGAATTTTTTTATGATTTTCTATTTTTTTATTGATTTTTGAATTTTTTATTATTTTTTTTATTATTAAAAATAATAATATAAAAAAAATTATCCGGACCTGGTCGGATGACCCGGCCCACGCCCAGATCCGCGACCCAGACCCGGCCCGCCTCCTCGACAATCAAAACGGCGTCGTTTCATATATTGGGAACGAACGCCTTAGATCGAGCCACGTGGCAACTTCTAGACCGTCGGATTATTATTAATATTATTTTCGAAAATCATTTATTAATTTTGAAAATATTTTTTTATTTTCCGAAATTCCCAGATCGCGATACGTGGCAAAGCCACGGCCGTCCGATCTGGGCTTTGATTTAATCGGCCCGGGCCCGCCAACGCTGACGTGGCTGCCTACGTGGCACGCCACGTCAGCACTTTGACCGGTCAGCGGTCCCCGGCTCGCCGTAGAAGACGACCGGCGCCTCGCCGGAACAGTAAAAATTCCGGCGAGGTCGCCGGAACATCGCGAACCGACGTAAAAACTCGTTGATTTTCTACCTGTTTTGGTGCCATTCGAACCCTAAGCAACCTAGCATTAGCATTCAGCAAAAATAAGGCAACATCCACGTCGGAAACCCCTCCGAAGGCGCAGCGGCCGAATCGGCTCCGGCGAGAATTCACAGAGAATTTTTTTTTGCGTTTAAAGCTTGTTTTATCCATTCAAGCAGCATCGAAATAAGGTTTAGGGACTTACCTGAGGTCTCGTAGGGCTCGGCGGCAGCTGTTTTCGCCGATGCAAGTCCTCGGCACGGCCCGAGCATGGTGGAGCTCCGGCCACCGTCTCCGGCGCGGTTTTTACGCAAAATAAACACATGGACGAGCTCAGAAACATATATAATGAAGCTCTACAACCAAACTCGTGACAGATAAGGCTCGGGAAGGCCCGACCGAGACCCCAAATATATACCGTTCATTTGGGCATTTTGTCGAACAGGTGACGTGCATTATGGAAATGAAGGTCGGAGGGGAAAACCGACCTGTCCGAGGGCCGACGGCGGCTGTGGAGGCTTCGAAAACAATCCTTGGGTGTTGCTGAAGGTTCTAGCTCCCCGCCTCTCTCTCGTTCTCGCCCGAACTCCCCTCAGTTTCGCTCGAATTCTCCCAAACGCCCTCTCGGCCGAACTCTCCCTCTCAGCCTCCTTTCTTTTTGTCCATGGCCGACCGGCCTTTTTGGCCACTCGCCCTTGCCTCCCACCTTTGCATATTCTTCCCTTTCCCTCTTTTTTTTAACAAAAACGGACGCCCCCACCTTCCCTGCTCTTCCCTGTTTCCTGGTGCGCTTTCGGCCGGTGGGTCTGCAACTAAGTTGCAGACCCGGTCGGACCGGGTCGGGTCGGGCTTGACCCGACCGGCCCGGTTCGGCCAATTCGGTCAAATTGTGCCCCAAATTGACCTATTTTCATGAAATTGATGGCAAAATCGGACTTCTTGACATGTTTTCCATCAAATATGGGTATTTTTGTGAATCAATTGATTCGAATTTAGTGAAAACCCCAAATTGTCCCTAGGATCCGAAAATGATTTTTGCTCAATCGAGGGCCTAAATGACCAAATTAGTCAAAATTGAGGCCACCAATGGATTCCTAATGATGAAAACTATAGGGTAGAGAGGTTTAATTTTAATGGGTATGCCCGTATGAAATTTAATTTCAAAAATTGTGAAACCGGGGACTAAATTGAAAGATTTTTATGCAATTAAGCCCTTTTGTTTAAAATTGATCAAATTGGAGGCCAAATTGACCTAATTGCGCTTCAAGACTTTAGAATACAATGCCATAGCTTATAAAAACCAAGAATTGAAAATTAAAAGACTCGAAAAGGATTTTTTAGGCTCGGTTCGGGATTATGTTTGTGAAGGGACCCCATGAATCGAGCCAAATTTCCCTGATAAAAAGTGAAAATATTAAAGAGGGAATTAAAATAAAATTTATGAATATTTTTGTGTAATTTTCTGACCACGGATGGTATTTTTTCTGATTTTTTGGGTATTTTAATAATTAAATAAATTCCAAAAATATTAAAAAAAATTCAAAAAATATTTTTTGTTCAAAATTGGTTCCTAAGGCTAGGCTAAGGCTTCCAAAGTTGATTTTGTGATTTTATGACCTTTTTTTTATATTTGTAATTAATTTTAAAGAATAAAAATCACAATAATAAATGATCAAAAATCAGGTGTCAACAGCGTCTCCGTAGTCAATCTTCACCTGGCCTGTGCTCACCTTTTCGTAGCTAATCATTCTTCTTCCGCGTGCGCATCACGTGACCCCTATGGTAATTTTTGGTGTCAACAAACTGGAACCGATTTTGACTTTCGATTCTACCTTGGAATGGATTCATTTTATGTTTTTGGGTAAAAAGTCAAATTCTTACAATACACAATTTAACTTGCATCATTTCATTACCAAGCATATATTTGTCAAGAGCTTATGTCGTTTGTTCATATTGAAGACCATGCTTCGATTCTTGATGTATGCGAAAGTATTTTTCTTAAATAAAATGGGGTGAAAGTACAGCAGGAGTTCCAATATTTGTGTACGGCAATCACTTTAGTGCTAATATTTTTTTGGATTGCTTAAGTGTTAAATAGGAGAAAAAACGATTACTTAAGTGCCAACAGTGAGAAATTCCGGAGTTTGCACTTAAATGATCGCTTTTTTGAAAAAAAAAAATTGACACTTAATTGATTCAAAAAACGATCACTTTAGTGTCAAATCGGAGAAAAAACGATCACATTAGTGCCAATTCCGACGACCTCACCGGAGTTAACACCCAAATAATCAATTTTCAAACAATTAGCACTTAAGTGATAAAAAAAATATTGACAATAAAGTGAGCGCCGTACATAAATATTGGCACTTCTGTTGTACTTATGCCAATAAAATAGGCTTTAAAACTAGCCTCAAAGGACTCGGACACAGGCATCTAGGTTCCAGCCCAACCTTGAGGGGCCCGAGCAAAACCCCCGCAGACTAGAGCACAGGCACTGAAGTGACAAGCTCGGTCTCAGCGGACACGAGACCAACATCTGTGGACTCTGGCATGAGCACTAGAGTCTCTAGTTCGACCTTCGCCTCGAAGGACTTAAGCCCAACCCCTTAGGACTCGAGCTCGAACCACTGAGGAACTAGGTCTAGCCTGGATGAACTCGGGTTGGGAGCTTGTGACTTGGGCAAGGAGCCAAGTACTCTGGTATGGCTATTGGGGACCCAAGCACAAGCATTGAGACCCAGGCATGGCCTTCATAGACTTAAGGAAAGAGCATGCAAGGCCAATGAGGATCTAAGCTCGGCCTCTGTAGACCTGGCCATTGAAGAACTGGGCAGGCCCTATATGGATAAGGGCCCGACATCATGGAATGGGCCGAGACCCACTGCTAGTGACTGTAGCGCAGAACTGGGTACACATGCAAAGCCATTAGGGGATCTAAGCTTGGCCTTTGTGGACCCAACCATTGAGGAATTGGGCCTGGTCTCAATGGACCCAGGCTAGATGCCAGCGTTCGAGGGCACGAGAGTCAGATACCTAGATAAAGCCATTGGGTACCCAAGCCCAACTTCCATGGACCTGAGCACGAGCACTAGATCTTGGGCCCAGCCTTAAGGGACTTGAGCCCAACCATTGTGGGTTTGGGCTTGACTACTAAGGAAACATGCACGACCACGATAGATTTGGCCTCAACACTAGTGATTTTGGCACGAGAGCCATGTACCTGGCATGGCCTTGGCATTGGGTTCCATCCACACTTGATTCACTCAAGCATTCTTAGTGTTTTCAATCGCCCAATTCCATCCAATAATTCAAATAGTGTTTAGTCCCACAATTTCACACGAAATAACCTTTCAATTTCATAAAGAATTACAATCTTACCATAAGATTTAGCTGGCTTGAACACTCTATTGTTTCGGGGTGTAATCCACAAAAAGTCATCTCTTGGATACTTTTCACAATGAAGACACTTCTTATGTATCGACGTGAATCGAATCCAAAATAGAAAATTACTTTTTGGAAACCTTCTTCAAGAGGAGATCATTCAAGTAGGAAAGCTACTTGGATGAGAAGAGTTTCGTTTTTTTAGGGCTTAAACTCAAGAAATATTTTCAACAAAAATGTTTGATTAAAATAGTAATTAGAGAAACACAACACAATGATAAATTTGTTTCTAAATTATGGTGATAAAGAGGACTTTGGACTTGAAGGGCCTATTTGATAACGTTTCTGTTCCAAAAAAGTGATTTTGATTAGAATGAATCAACTTTTTTTATTCTATTCCCTGAATGAGTTTTAGAGAACCATAACGCGTTTAGTAACAGTATAAAATTTATGTTCTCGAAAAAAAATGCATTTGGTAACTGCATAAAATTTATATTCTGGAAAATAGTTTATCTTCACAATTTGTCATTTAAATCAAATAATTACATAATCACATTTGACGACTTTCTTCAAATCTCACAGTGACATTTATTTGGCCAAAATAGAGATGCTTCAGATTTGTTCTTTGGAAGGATAATACTCTAAAATTGTTGTCTTTCCATGCTTCTCTTGAGGCTATTCATATGCCTAGGATGAAAGAGGTGACCATGATTATCTTTTATTGTTCAAAAGTAATAAATTCCGTGTCTACCACATAGGTGGCTCAGTTTGCAAAATCACCAAAAACATGGTTGGCTAGTTGAATGGACCAGTTTCTTACCTTTTGAGATTTTTTTGGGAATTTTCTAGATTTTTCGGAAAGATTTGCCCATGAGGGGCAAAATCAACCTTTGGGAGAAATTGGAAGGCAAAATCGTCAAAACAGGATTGGCCAATTAAAATGACCCATCTTCATATTTTTTAGATCTGTTTGGAATTTTTGGTTTTTTCTATTTTTTTTCAATTTTTTTATAATTTTCAATTTTTATGGATTTTTTAATCATTTTCTGATTTTTTAAATTTTTATTTAAAAAATTATCCGGAACGGGTCGGGTTGACCTGGCTCATGCCTGGCGGCCACCCGACAAAAGTGAGAGAAGATTATCGTTGCTTTTTTATTCTTAAAAGTATTCTTTTTTTTAGAACCGGCTTTTTTTAGTTCTTATTTTTGGTCTAAAATTGTTCTCGAAAGCAGAATCAGAATAAAAAAAATATTTGTATTATCAAACATGATTCTTTTTTGTTTCAGGAAACAGAATCAGAGAAATAATACGGTTACCAAACGGGCCTGAAGTAACTCCTCAGCTATATCTTCACCTTGTACTAAAGTCTACTCTTTTAGACAGTGGTATGTCGTCTGCATTACCATAAAATCATACTAAACTAGAGAAATGAAAAACTTGTTGATTCTCTTCGAAACTAGTTCGAAAGGCCTAATGACACAATATGTGAATTCTCCGATCTCCACAACAGGAGTCTTCATGCTTCTATTGGTGTTGGTCGCGCGAGTCAAGCTTATATAGTCAACACATGTCTGTCACATCAATTCACATTCCGCTTAATGAATAAAAATCTTATCGCAAGGATTGGATCGTAAATCTACATGGAATTCTTTTTTCTTAAAATATCGCTATTCAACAACAAGGCGAAAAAAACAAGAAGGCGAGGGTGACCCTCACCCCCAACTTCACCCCACCCCCCCCCCCCAAAAAAAAAAAAAAAAGACAAGACAAGTAGGCAAGGGAGCGACCCTTACATAAAACTTAACCCCTCTATCACCAACACATCCGCTGTTACAAAATAAAAATCGACTCACATGGGTCATGAGACCTGAAAAGAACACGTTCTTTCAACCTATGTTGATATGTAGTGTCGTGTCATACTCTAGCGGTTGCTGCAGCGGCTGCCATCATCGGAATAAAAACCGAAACTGGCTTAACAATTGTTAGATCATGAGATGTATCGGTCGAGAGTATAGCGGCTATAGGATCTTGACCATAAAGGGACTTGTACAAGACTCTGGTGCATGGCCCCGCCACAAGCCTAGCCCAAGCTTCATCAGCTTCTTTGCCCTCTTTTAGGAACACTTCCGTGGCATCGATTCGGTTCATCTCCCCATCGGGCCCATCCCAAGTGCTCCTTAGTCTCTCTATCTTCTCCCATTGGCGACAAGCCAGTGCGCATGTGTTCGCTTTGATTCTCTCGACCGCTTCCTCCAAAAGCTTCGTTCTGGTCCTGTCGTCGACCGCGTTTTCGGAACTGAGGTACTGTTCCATTTCGCTCACTCCGATCGCACGCCTGATGCCCTTGGAGTTGTCCGCTCCAGGGCGGTAGACGCTCCTCACCTCGTCCACCAGCCCGGCTTCCACCATCCTGTCGACCCGCCTCGATACAAACGAGTGGAGCACCGGCATCGAGACATCGACCCAGAAGAAGCAGCAATCATACCTCGATCGGACTTCGGGGCTGCCATTCACGAGGGCATCTATGAAAGAGTTCGAGCCACCAGCTATTATGGGGAGCCGGCCCCGCTGGAGGATGGACTCGATGGCGACCAATGCACGGCGCCGGAAATCAAGGGCCGTGAACTCCGAGTCCGGCGCCGCGATCCCTAGCAAGTGGTGAGGAACGCCCCGACACTCCTCCTTGGTGACCTTGTTGGTGACGACGTCTAGGCCTTTGTAGACTTGGATTTTGTCCGAGTTCACCACCTCGCCTCTGAACCGGACCGCCAGGTCGATGGCAAGCCGGGACTTGCCCGTCCCAGTCGCCCCAACGACGAGCACGACCTTGTCTCTCCGGCGGTAGAAGCTCTCCATGTCGGGCCCACCTCGGAAATTCATGAGTGGCTGGGCCGGGGCTTGCTTGCAGGCCACTGTCGACACGGATGTCATATTGTACGGAACCTGCAAAAAAAGAGACAAAAACCCGACATCATTAACGAAAACGTTAAGGTTTTCTTTCACGGACATTTCCAACGGAGGAAGAAAAAGAAGAAAGATCGAGTTTCCTAGGACTGTATAGGACCACAAAACTTCACCACAGTAAACTGTAGCATATCTGCCCTCCAACAGTTTCCCCTTCGGTTTCCCAAAGGTTCACGGGGCAAAGCATTCGGGCAACACGAGATACCGGAGGCTGACCGCCTGAGGAGAGCATCCCAATTGATTGTGTATCTTTTTCTAGCCCACAACCAGGCTATACCCTTCCAGAGCTCAGTACAAAGAGACCCCAACAACGCAGAATCTCCCTGGGTTAGAAGGTGAGTTTCCTAGGACTGTATAGGACCACCAAACTTCACCTTAACAACAAGACGCGGCGATCAGCGGAGAAGAAAAGTATTTTCCCAATCTGCGGCTGCTTATTTTCTAATGAAAATAGAGAGAAGAGGTGAAGAAGAAATCACGTAAAAATCGGGTTGAAATCGGAATTCTTGATGGGAAATAAGAGATCGTAGTTTGAACTTGGTGTCTTTTTAGGAGCAGAACTATGTCTTTTTGGGTCAGCACAGAAGCAGAAGCTGTTGTGTGCGACCGTGTGATTGACAAACAAAAACGACAACCTTAATAGTTGTTTCTCGTGTCGTTTTATGTGCGCGCGCGCGCAGAGAGGGATTGAGATGCGAAGGGATGTTTACTTACCTCTTTCTTCTTTTGCTTCCAAGCTCGATCTGCGCAAGAATCCATCAAAGATTGTGCTCCCTATTTATAGCGCTCCGGGGACGATGACTCTTGTGCGGACATAGCTTTTTATGGTACGCGATAATTCCACTTCAATTCCCGGACAGAAGGTATGATTTAATGTTTAGATACTTATAAAAGAGCGCTATTTCACATGCATGCGTTGCAATTCGGATTAAGTTTACAATATGAAAACTGAAGGAGAATAACCAAAAAAAGTTCTAAATCTATTATGATTGTGTTGATTCATTTCTAAACTTTTTTTGTTGTCAATTCAGTCATAAACTCTTTTGTATTTGTGTCAATTCAGTTAATTCAGCCAATTTTGACCGTGCGACACCGACCTAGACTTTTTATTAATAGTATTTTATTATTTGTTGAAAATTTTAGACTTTTTTCTTTAATTTTTTTCTGGACTGAGGGGTGCAAGGGTCGCCGGCTATGCGCGTGCAACCCTAGCCCAAACCAAGTGAGGGCCCCAACGACCTCGCTCAGTTCCAGCGAGGGCGTCGCGACCCTTTATTTTATTTTTGTCCAAAAAAAATCAAAAATATTATTTAAAAATTTTCACTTCAACGAAGGCTGGCCAAGACTAATTGAATTAGCATAAATACAAAACGGTTTAGGATTGAATTGGCAGAATTGTAATAAGTTTAGGATTTTTTGGTAATTTTCCCTTAAAAATCGAGTATGCAGATGGAGAGGTAAACAGAGTCTAGAAAGATTCGGACAGGGATCTCCGTTTTAATACCATAAAGAAATTGATAAGAGCTTCAATTGGTACATTTTTGGTGTGGAGGTTGTTTTGTTTTTTTTTTTATCGGGTTTGCACTGCCTAGAAAAGGAGTCCTTACCAAATTTAGCTGTCTCTTTTTGTCCATAAGAGCCACTGCCATAGACAAATTAGCAGGAGAAAAAGCACATAACATGTGTTTGTCAACTCGAATTTGGTGTCTATGTATTTGTTTCTACGGAGGATTCCTTTCCCCCTCCACAATTGCCAACATATGGGTGATTAATTAGTAGTTTTCAAGAAGCAGTGGGCTGAGGAACTTCTTCTTTTGCCGGCTTAATTTGATCTTTGCACGCATCATGTTTTGCTATAGAACAAACGAAGGTAACGTGGGACAAGCTAGTGCAAATCGTTCGATTGTGGCCACTCGATATTAACTAACGGTCATTTGAACCCTCGTGCTTCCAAGATGATTGGCTTGGAATTTAGGGGGATTTCTTTTATGGGGGAAGTTACATGTTTAAAGTGGTCCTTCATTAATCTTTGGCCATGTTAAGAATATACAATGATTGATTATGCGGGATCTTTATGATAGTGTGTTCGAGATCTCGAATCCTCTCGATTTGCGCTCGCGAGATCACGACACGAGTCTTTAGAGAGTAAATGGAATCAATTAGTTGAGACCATCTTTTATATGATGTTTTATTTTGAGTTTAGTTAATTTGTATCAATGGTATGGAAAAGACTTATCTAGTTAATTTATATCGAGTCTGGCCTAAGGTGTTGGGGAATGTATCCACGAAGGAAGCTCGAAATGACAGGCAAAGAGTTTGCTCGAGAGCAGGATTTTGATGTTGGGCTTATCCAGGAGTTGGTGATCTAACTACGGGAAAAGGTCTCACCCTTTGAGCTAGATTTTGTGGTGAGAGAGCCCAAGACTGTCCGACACTGGTATCGAAGTCCAGCTTACCAAAAAGTCTGGACCCAATAATCACTCGAAGAGGGTTGTTACTGCTCCTATCTAAACCCGATGTGTGAATGGGAGATTGTAGGAGTTATCCCACATGGGTTAAGGAAGAGGCCGATAGTCATTTATAAGTGGAAAGCGAAGTCTCATCATTCGAATTAATTTTTGAGGTAAAAGAGATCTAAGACCACCCAACACTTAATTGTACAATGGTTACGTGTTTTAAGATTTAACACAATTGATTGTGCTTGATTTAGCTAACCTATCTTATGACTTTGATCACTCTACCAAATAATGATAATTTAATTAAACGATGAAGTTATCACAAAAAGTGCTAGGACACTCAGAATGTGTTGCGAGCAGAATAAAGTCCAATATCAACAATTGGAGTCAAAACTGGTCAATTAATATACGTCATTTACTTTGATTGAGTGGTCAATCGCTCAGTAGCTTAACATCTTTAGCTCAAAACGAGGTTATTTATGGCCGATTAATATATGTTATAAAGTGTATTTTTGGAGATAAATAAGCTTAAACTCTAGGCTTTGTCTTTACCTTTTGTATTTGTAAGGCATTGGGCTTCCGCCGCGCTACACCAAAAAGCAATGACGACACATTGATGCCGGCGGTTTTGTAACATAGGGCCATCGACGCATATGGACATTGGAATCGCGAGTCTCGTTTCTGATTTGTAACCATTCTATTCTTCTCTAAATCCTATTCTTTTTTTTTTCTGGAAATTACTCTAAAGTAAGATGCGTGTCGGGAGGAAGAACTTAAGTTCATAAGATCCAAAGAAAATACGGTAAGTCACTAAGAATGCAATTTACAATTATAGTTCGTGTCGCATCGAATATTCATGTGATACATGATGTTATATAAGCATTTCCATAGCTAAACGGACTTCGTCTTAAGTTGCGCTTCCTGGTCATAACATGACTATACATTTAACAAAAAAAAAGTATGTCCCCAATTATGATGCACTTACGTGTCGTTTTAGCCGCACAGCTAGGGGCTTAGATCTAAACAAATTTTAATTAATGAGGGGTTGGAGTCTTGCGAGAGGTGAGCGAACTGATCGTGGGCCGTATTAGAATCGAAAGAAGGCCGGGCCGATGTTAATTAGGAAACCGTCCCTTCTGAATAAAAACAAACATTAGGGGGGAGAATAATGTCTCCCTAGAGAATTTAATATATGGTCCTATGCATTGTCAGATATACTAGAATTTTTAATAGGTATATATTAAAGGCCATATAAATTAAATATAGTATAGTAAATTAGTATGTGGATTCCAATAGAGATCATGTTTTAAATACATTATGCCTCGAGCAAAATCGTCTGAGAGAAATACTACCAAAAAAGTCTTAAATTTATGGCATTAATATCAATTCAGTCATGAGACTTTAAATTGGATCAATTTAGTCATGCACATTTTGCATTGGTATCAATTCAGTCCATTCGGCCAATTTTGACGGAAAATAACTAACATGGATGCCGATTGTCTTACGTGACGTGACCGGACGTGAACATTTTTTAATAATATTTGTTCCTTTTTTTTTCACTTTGGCTTTGGCCGACGAAGGTCTCTAGCAACCCCGCCAACCACTAGGCGAGGGCTAGCCTGCCCTCACCAAATCTAGACGAGGGTTGCCTCACCGCGGCCACGTTAGGCTAGGCGGTCCTCGACCGGATCTTGCAAGGGCCACGACACTCGCCGGCCAAAGCCATAGTGGAAACAAATAAAAATAATTTAAAAATATTATTAAAAAAATATCCACATCAACACTAGCCACGCCACATGCATCCATGTTATTGGTTTCTGGCCAAAATTGGCTAGATGAACTGAATTGGTACCAATGCAAAAGATTTATGACTAAATTGGACCCATTGAAAGGTTTAGGACTGAATGGGTACCGATGCAATTTGTTTAAGACTTCTTCTTCTTTTTTGTACTTTTCCCTGATTATGTGATTTATGCAAAGGCTACTTTTGGTTTGATACATTAGATATGTGGCAATTATGCGTCTTAAACGGTTAAGAAATTGCATTGTCATCCAATATATTCTCGACTCGACCCGTTCTAAGAAGTCCTACCGAGCTAAAATTGAGCTCAATATCTCGAACTCTCAACAGGACAAAAAAAAAATCGTAGTTGTCTCTCGAACTTACCTAATCGATGAATCACGATCGAGTTTGATTTTTTTTTTTTTTTTTTTTGGTTTTTCTGGTGATGGTCGGAATGGATCGATGATCCCTAGCTAAAATAATTAATGTGAAGACTTTTTCTTCCTCAACGATGCTCCTTTAGAACCCCCACGGCCCCACTCGACTGCCTGACATATAGATTTTGCTTTTGAGAATTGATGTAAAGTGGTGGACATCCAGGCCCGCCCTGGCGGAGGCTTCGGCTCTGATGAAACTCGACTGCCAATTTGTATAAAAGAATTGGGCCAAACCCGCCCACTACTTTGATAACGTTGTTCTATTTTTTTATTTTCGTTCTGAAAAAATTGACACAAATAGTTCCTAAGTGACCTAATGCACAAACGTCACTTCTAAACTTTTAATTATTCAATGTGATTCGTGAACTTTAGCCCAATGTGCAATGTCGTTCCTACGCTTTTAAATTGTTCAATTTGGTCCATAGACTTTTTGGTACATGTTCAATTTAAACACCGAATTATATAAGAAAATGTCCAATGTTGTCGATGAATTTATATTAATGGACATTGAACATGTACTAAAATTTCATGGACCACATTGAACAAATTAAAAGTCCAAGGATCACATCACATATTAGGCCAAAGTTTATGAATCAATTTGTGTCATTATCCTTTTTCTCTCTCTCTTTTGCCTGACATATAACATTAATTTCTCTATGTAAATTGGCAAAACTTTTATGTGCACGATGATTCTTCTGCAATAGGTGAATTTGAAATTCAGATGATATGCCGATTTACATAAGTTGACATTATGCAAACAAATATCGAAAACAGTGCACATACTATTGTGAGAAGTAACTTTACAATCCTCTCAATCGTTCATTCCATCTTTTCGACAGGAAAACCCCCAGAGTCCACCAGCAATCCAATCACACACTTTTTAGCTGTCATAAGATTTGTTTTTTCATGGGTACTATTGTCGGTCGAGGATAACAGATAATCTCTACGCGTTAAACGGAATCATTCTCTTTGACATGGTTTAAAATAAAATAGCTCGCGCTCGCTGTACGACGGGCACGTCCTTGAAGGGCTAAGTCATTTTCACCAAAGGGGGAATAAGATCAACCAGTCTTCGATATATATCTCTGTCTATATGTATTTTCTTGGTGGAAAAGGACTGGTTCCTCTAGGAGGAAAATGCCATTTGAACGGCACAAAA
Organism: Rhodomyrtus psidioides; assembly: GCA_021437785.1. NCBI lineage: Eukaryota > Viridiplantae > Streptophyta > Magnoliopsida > Myrtales > Myrtaceae > Rhodomyrtus > Rhodomyrtus psidioides. Next base: position 1,280,159 of record JAILYB010000177.1, on the reverse strand, counting down.
CGGGGCTTCCGTGGGTTTTGGTCTTGGACCGTAATCATCAGCACATCTTTCCCTCCAAGCAGTTTTAAGTGGAGAGAATCTGTCAAAGAGTCAAAACATGCAAGTCTTCCACTAATCCCTCAATGATGAAGATGAGCTGCTTCTGCTGACATTTGGGGAGGCATAACTTAGACCAAGCTCTATCTGAACGAAGATATCGAGGGAAAAAGTGGTTTGAAAGAGAGGGAAAGTAAAAGGTGGAAGTGGGGTTTCTTGATTTTTTTTTTTTTTGGTAGGTGGGGTTGGTTACCATTTTTTCAGCCTGATGCTCCTTTCTTTAGGGTTAAGGTTTAGATTTCTGTGATGTGTGGGTTTATCTATCTAAGACTTGGCTTTGGTGTCAAAACATCTTTTGCTAAGATGAAGGATGAAGCCTAATGGATTTAAATGCATTTAAAGCTCAGCCTCAGCCAAACCCTAGTTCCAATAATGCTTGTCTACTTCAATAAATAGCTGTTTTGCATTTAAGCTACTGCCTATCTTTACGTGTCTCAAGCTAGAGTGCGCAAGATCTCCCCATTTCATTTGGTTATCAACTACAAATGACAAGCATCAGGAAAATTACTAAAAAAAAAAATTATAAACCTATCACAATCGTGTCAATTCAGTTTTACACTTTTTTTTTCAATTGAGTGTTAGATCCTTGATTACTCTTGAAGAAGGGTAAATTGAAGTTCATTTTTCTGACCAATTCAGTCCATTCGACTAATTTTAGCAGAAAAACGCTGACATGAATTTTAATAGTTTTTTAGTAATTTTTATTTTATGTTTCTTTTCTTTATGTTTCTTTATTTATTTTTTTTCCATTCCTTCTTCCTCTAGCTAGTCGTCGAATCTCAATGACTGGCCAAAGGCAAGGTCGAACTCGCCGTCGCCGGGCGAGGCCCGACTTCGCTCGCTCTTGGCGAGGCTCGACCTCGCCCAGCAATGCTGAGCTTAATCCTTGTGAGTGGCTAGCGAGGTCAACCTTGCTGGCCATGGGCAACCGATAGAGGAAGAAAAAAAGAAAGAAAGAAAATAAATAAATAAAAAGAGTTGAAATTTTTAACATACTATTGAAATTTATCCACATCAATGCCAAATGCCCCTCATAGAATGGTCAGTATTCATATCATTGATTTCTAATCAATATTGAACGGATGAACTGATTTGGCACAAATAAAAATGTTTAGCACTCAATTGAAAGAAAAACATTTATGATTGAATTGGCACTTGCAATAGATTTAGTACTTTTTTTTGTAATTCTCCCAGTATTGTAATAAGTATATTGTTATATTCATATATGCATTACCACAAATCTATTGTAGACCTAATGTTTTCAAGTTTTTAGTTAGATTGTCTAGCATGATATTGATACATAATGTTTGTAGCGAGTTCAGATCAGATTTAACCTAATATGGGTAAATTATAGCCAACAAGTCATGAAAAGATTATGTAATTTGAAAGAATGAGGTGTGCTGCGGAATAGAAATGTTCAAATAAAGCAGCCGAGACCTAGGTTAATTGGTGGTTTTGTACGTATTACAAAAATTGGAACAACAAACATCATCGTATGAAAAATTTGGTACGATGGGGACAGACTTCTTGGAATCATGTAGTTAGTATAACACATAGTTATGTAGTTACTAGTTACAATAACGAAAATCGAGGTAGTATAATGTATCTTGGAACATATCTGAGCCACCAAAAGTTTCACGTAACAAGAATTTCTATGCTTAAATATGTTTTCAGATACAAACTATTAGGATGAAAGTATATTTTAGGCAAATGACACGATTATTTGTATTGAAACGTTCGTAACTCTCATTTTTAGTGTCCCAAATCGACAATGTCGAAAATTGTTGAATGAGCATCGCTAATTGACATGATGGCTCCTACTTGTACAAGCATCTGAGGCTCCATTTGTCTTGCAAAAAATAAATAATTTGAAAAATATTTTCTTAAAAACGATCGTTTGTGTCACTTAAAATAATTAGTCAATGAAAAATGTTTGCATTACCACCACAATTGAGGTCTAAAATATTTTCGTGGTCGTGGAAATATATTTCATTTGTTCATTTTTTTTAAAACGATACAGCCGATCTTTTTGGAAAAATATTTTTAAACTATTTATTTTTCACGAATAAATGGAGTCTAAGAAAGAATTACTCTTTCAACAGTGAAGGGATGTATCGCAAGCCGATTAAGAACAAACACACAAATAATAGAAGAAAAATAGACGACGCACGGTTTATCCAGATTCACCCCATAATAGGGTTACGTCCTGCAAAGAGATTTCACTATGATTCTGTTTACAACCGCACAACTCGTTACAATTATCAGTAAAAAGCGACCATAATATATATGCACTAAATGAGCCCAAAACCTAAGCATACCCGAAACCTTTTTGATCCCACAACAAACGAACCAACTTAAACAAAAGCCCAAATCTGTTGTTGTTTCGGGGGCGCTGTCCCCGAATCCTTGCCCGCTCACCGGCGAGCAAGGCAGCGGAAGCCCCACCCGTTGACTGGACAGCGGGACAACCGTGTCGGGGGCGCTGTCCCCGAACCCCCGTATTCTGTGTGCAGGGATCACATGTCGTCGGATCATACTTCAGTTTCTCTAAGCTTACATGGACGTTCCTGGTGCGAGAAACAATGGCGCTCGAAATATTCACCAACTCCAACAAATACTTGAACACTATAGAGCATTCATATTTAGTTCTGCTTTGTTTTTATAGCAACATTAGTCTTCCAACCGTTTAATAAAGAGATTCTAAGTATTTTTTTTTTTCGCACTAATGGCGCTGGCTATTATTTAATATACACGACTATAAGTAACCTTGATGGTACTATTAGTTATAAGTGAAATGACCCCTGTTTTAGGCCGCTCAATACTAAAGAGTTGATGTTGCACTTGATAGTTGGGATCCGGACACCAGCACTGCCTCTCGGCCCTCTCCCCCGTAATAAATGTAATAAATGTGATGGGAACGTGTTGGTATACTATTAAATTAGTAGGACCTTCTGCAAATATTTTGATTGTCAGACGGTGAGTTATAACTGCCGGTAAAAGTTCAGAAGTTTTTCGAGTTTTTTTCCAATTTAATACAAAAAAAAGTATTTACAAAATTAGACACTATTTGAAAGAATTTACGGATTTAGGTCTCGCGGGCTAGGTGGGCCAGCGCGCGAGACCAGCGATCGGGTTGGGCCAGCGCGCTACGTTCGCGCGCTGCCAGCGCGCATCAGGCGCGCGCTGACAGGAACAGCGCGCGGCCCATTGCGCGCAGACTAAGGGAGCGCGCGATGGGCCGCACTCTGGTCGAGCCAGCGCGCGGGACCCGCGCTGGGCACCGCGGCCCGTCGGGCGCCGGCCCAGCCTCCGCGCCGCTCGCGCGCGCTCGCCATTTAATTAAAATATTAAATAAAAATATGCATAAAATTATTGTGAAACACAACATACCACAGAGTTAAAAAGTCATCTAGCCACAACATACAACACAGTTAAAAAGTCATCTAGCCATGTAAAATAGATAACAATCCTCAACTCAATTTACCTGACCCCAAAAAGAACAATTCTCAATCTGAAATGCAGCAACATGCACTAATGATGTCGTCTTCCTACATGGCCTCCTGTTCCGCAATCAGGTGCTCTCCGTTGATGGGCGGGTCTGGTGTTGTAACGATGAGAACGAACATCGGGAGGAGCAGGACGTGTAGATGATGAAGGCATATGTTGTGATGGATCATGAATCTGTAGTGGGACTGCATCATCAAAGTCCGAAAAAATGCCATGCCCAGACTGTGCATAGCCAACTGTATGATGGGCTTGAAATTGAGGATGGAAATCAGAACCCCATGAAGCTGGAGAAGTAACGGGCGTATGCGGCTCTTGATTGTCACCATATTGAAACGAAGAACCCGCATGAGATGGGCCAGCAAAGTGGGCGAACCCTGCAGCGAAATTTGTCTGGCCGGACCCTGTAGCGAAATTTGTCTGGGCAAATCCTGGAGTAAACCCTGGACCGAAATCTGATGTATGATATTCCATGGCATATGGGACAACATTATCATATGGATGAGCTCTAGTGGTTTGCCGGGTCGGCTGAACAGTCTCAGGTGGGTCATTATCTTGTGGCCCAATTGGTGCTGCTGTAGTCGCTGGTTGGGGTGGTGGCATCATTGTTATCCGCCTCTCCTCGTGCTGGGCATATAACGTTGCCCTAAGTATTCGCTGTAGTTCTCTTCAGGCTTGAAGAGATGGATTGGCTGTGTTCAAAATATGTAATGCGCGCTCGACGCCATCACTCTGGTAATGATATTAAAAACCACAAAATTTTATAAATGTCAATAACTTATGTTAATAAAAAAAGTAACGTTTTAAATTGAAAGTGTTTGCACTAACCGATGAACCTATTCCGGCTCCCGGGACGAAAATCCACCTCCGTGTATGTCTACGGAACCACTCCATATATGCTGAATGAAAGTGAAGTGGCTCCTCTTCATGAGCTTCTTGGACTATATATCTATCGCGGTCGTCCCATATGTCGATGAACCGTCTGTGCGTGGCTATCCAATCCCTTCCAACTGGCCTTAACTCAATATCATGCAAGGCCGCATGATCGCTAGGAGCTATCGGTATTGGCTGATGCATAGAAAACTGTCGTAATACTCGATCTGGATAATGCCACTCAACTATCCAGTAACATATGAGTGGGACACGAGCCGTCCAAATATGTTGTCCCTGCCGGCAGTAATTTGGTAATTGCGCCATAATGTCATTGGTGTATGGTAGCCAAGTAATCTGTTATCGCAATAAAACATTTCAAATTAAATGAAGAATTAATGTAAAAGTTAATATTATAATAAACTCGTTTGTTGATATAGTTTACTTACATCTTTAGATGACATTCTATCAAGCAAGTAGCGCAAATGTAGCAAAGTATGTGTGGGTATCGCCGTTGTCCGTCGTGCCTGAATCCATCTGCAGCAAAAAATGAGATCTTAATATCATATCCATACAATAAAGAATTAATGACTTGAACTGAAAAAGTATTAACTTACATACCGGCTACCGAGAGGTCTATCTGGAAAAGGATTAGGGTTCCTCAAGGATGGGGAGATACATTTGAAACGCTCCCATGCCCAAATTTGTAAAACATGTAGGGCACCGCCGATCTGCTTTGTCTCTGGATCAGTTGCACTGCACAGTTCTCGATACAGCCACGCAAGCGCGGCTGAACCCCAACTGTACGGGGTAGGATCGTCAAGGTTCTCCAGTAATGGAAGAAATAGCAAACTAATCCTGGAGGATGATTTGTCAGCAAAAATAGAACCTCCAAGCAACCGGAGAATGAATGCTCTAGCATGCTGTCTCACGGTGACTTCATTGGCATTGTCTGGAATCTCAGCAAAGTGTTCTCTCAGCCAGGCCAACCTCAACTGCGTGCCACGTAGATTGTCTGGACGAGCACCTAGTAGGTCGTCACAAAGAGCGCCCCAATTCCTATTAGTAGGGCCCGTAACTACCCGTCCATCAATAGGAAGGCCTGTCAGCACTGAAATATCCTGAAGCGTTATCGTGCATTCGCCATTAGGCATATGAAAGGTGTGGGTCTCTGGCCTCCATCGCTCGACTAGTGCAGTAATCAGGTGCCAATTCAGGTGGAAAAATCCCATCAAATGAACCTGATAAAAGCCTGAAGCTCGCAGATATGGGACTATGCGCGGATCAACTTCAGGTATATGTATCGTCGATCTCCGACACATGAGCGCTTCATTATGATGACCCTGTGAAATGTGACATGAAGAAGTGTTATTATGAATATTGATAATGATGTTACAAGTGACAGATCAACTGCTAAATTAGTCAATTACCTTAGCGTTCCATATGGCCTGCGATCTATGTCTATCCTGTCGTATAAGTAGCGAATCATCCACAGGTCCCGGCTGAATGTACGTCCTCTGATCCATATCTATGAATATATTACAGAGGATCCCAATAAATATCGCACATTTGTAAATTATAACAGTACAATAAAATTAACATGTATGATATGCATATAGCATGGAGAACAGAGTAAATAATTATCGCGCAATTGTCATATTCTATCATTACAATAAATTTTGGCGATCAATGTTACACATAATTGAAAGAGGAACTAAATCAAAACCGTACAATTGTCATATTATAACATTACAATAAAATGAAATTGCCATTGTACACAATGCACACAATTGTGATCTATTGTCGACCAGATCTCACTGCACAAGTTTTTCTATTGTGCCCTGGCTTTCCACAGTTGCTGCAATGGTTACGCGCATTACTACTGCTCGCAGTCTTCCAGTCCATCTCATTACGTATTCGTGATGTACGGGGCCTTCCTTTCCTTCTAATACGCCTCGGGTCTGGTCTTAATGGCAGATCGCCAGGTCTAGACCAGTAGTCAGGATGCCCCAACAGGTGAAACATGTATTGATAGCACTGAAGGGTTTTATCCAATGAGTAGCATTCATCTACGTACTCATGGTAATCAATTCCATGTGCTTGACATGTTGCAATTACGTGGGAACATGGAATTTTAATCTCTTCAAATTTTCCACATGTACAGGTTCGCTCGGCTAGGCACACTATTTGTATCTGACCCCCTGATCTTCTGTTTCTATCGCGTTCAGTTTTAACTTCGAAAAGTCCTTTATCAGAATCGAAACATGCCACTTCATGCTTATTTGATTTGGCACTGTTTTCAGCGAGCGTCGCATCGGCATATTGCGTATGTATACGTCCTTGCCTAACCTGCGCCCTGTAAGTCGTTCTTCTGGTGTCGAAATATTTGGACAATTGGGAAAATATCTTAGCGACCATAGCTGCTATTGGCAAACCACGATAACCCTTCAGCATCCCAGTGACAGATTCAACTAAATTAGTTGTCATCGCTCCATATCGCCTTCCTCCATCATAAGCTTTCGTCCATTGTTCTCTTGGAATCTTGTCACACCATGCAGCTGTGCGTGCATCCATGCCCCTAATTTCGCTCATGATGTTAACGAACTTCCGTCGTTGATTCGCGTAAGCTGTATATTACAATAATAATTAGCACTATCACATCCAAATTTATGAACACGCAATTCTCTCAATTGTTAAAATTTTAAAATTTACCTGCCGTCTCAATAAGACTTTTGCCGTGATTGTTTTTAAATTTTTTTTATTGTAATTGCTGACAAGATGCCGAATGCAAAACCTATGGTAGCCATGTGGAGGAAGCCACTCCGCTGTCTCCATTGCTCTTATAATCCCAGGATGTCTATCTGATATTACACAAATATTCTCCCTTCTAGTGACATATGTCCGCAGCATAGTCATAAACCAAGTCCAATTCGACCAATTTTCTCTGTCGACCACAGCAAATGCCAATGGGTATATATGATTGTTCCCATCAAGTGAGGATGCAACAAGGAGCGTTCCTCGGTATTTCCCGTACATGAAAGTACCATCAACAAATATTACAGGCCGACAACTTGCAAAGCCATGAATCGTCTGCGCAAAAGTCCAAAACATTCGATCGAAAATCATGCTGCTCAGATCCTCACTCATGTGATCTTCGATCACAAAATGAGAACCTGGATTTTTTACCACCATTTCGTTCATGATCGTCCTCAACCTACCGTACGACTCATCCCAACCTCCAAAAGCTTCAGCAATTGCCATTTGTTTAGCTGCCTAGGTTTTACGGTAGGTAGGTTCGAACTCCACCTTGTCTTTAATCTCCGCCATCAGTGTCGCGATTTTGATATCTGGTTGGGTGGTGACAATTGCTTTAACCTGGCTACACAAGTACTTCGGATCAAGTTGTCGATGATCCCGTGATGACGTCGTCCTCCTGCATGTGTGTGGCCCATTGTACTTAGTAATTTTCCAGAGTAGTGTACCCATTTTATTAGTCGCGCGGAGCCTCCAACCACACGGATTGTCTTCATTACCACACTTTATAACATATTGGGAAGCATTTGTTAGATAACTGCGAAAATGATGATTTCTTCTCAGAGAGTACTCTTTCGCAGCCAACTGCAACGCGTCCCGTGATGGAAATACCATGCCAACTTCAAATTCATTTGATGGATGAAATAACGAACGGTTTGGCTTGGCTCTTGTATCGACTTGCATTACATCGAAGTCGATTTCAGAATATGGCGGTGGATCTACCACCGGCATGATGGGATTGCTATAATGAGCATTGTAGTAAGCATCCATATTGTCGCCTTCGACATCTTCTTCACCACTGTCATCAGTGTCTATCCAATACTCATCATCTTCTTCAACAGAGTCATCACCATCATTATCATCATTATCATCTTCTTCAACAGAGTCATCTCCATCATTATCATCATCACCAACATTAGAGCCTTCCCCAACAAAATTGTAGCCTTCCCCAACATCATCTTCATGAACATGCTGGTTTTCATCTATAGTTATATAGAATTGTAAAAAACCTGTCGAACCCCCCGAAAGTGCAAACTGTTGGATCATCGTAACTGCCCCATCATTATGCACCTCTATAATATCATATACAACATAATGTGAATCCATTTCGCTCGGGTATCTATACATTATGCTCAGAATATACTGATTTGCTGTTATATTCAACGTGCGCCCAATCGTAGCACGTAACTCATCAAATGATGATATATTTTCAAATTTGAACATAGCATATTGTCCACCATAGTAATCAACTCCATATTGATTTCGTACTATTGTACCTCCCCAACGCACTATCGCAAAAGATGTAGACGACATTATGCTAAATAAATAAATTTTAAATTATTTCGCATATAGTAATTTGCCTATTTTATTGGATTTTTTTTCTCAAATTCTACAAAGTAAAAAATTCACTAATTATTTGAAACATTTCCAAAAATATTAACAATACTATAAGAAACGTAAATAAATTTTTATTCATCTATGAATAATAAAAATAAATATCTATCTAAACCCAACAAATTGAAAAAAATTCATACGTAGGAATTTACCTCAAGCTCAAGCTGCTGGCGGAGTGCACGCGTGGAGGGAGGACGCCGATTGGAGTTTTTTTCTCAAATTCTACAAAGTAAAAAATTCACTAATTATTTGAAACATTTCAAAAAATATTAACAATACTATAAGAAACGTAAATAAATTTTTATTCATCTATGAATAATAAAAATAAATATCTATCTAAACCCAACAAATTGAAAAAAATTCCTACGTAGGAATTTACCTCAAGCTCAAACTGCTGGTGGAGTGCACGCGCGGAGGGAGGACGCCGATTGGAGTTTTTTTTCTCAAATTCTACAAAGTAAAAAATTCACTAATTATTTGAAACATTTCCAAAAATATTAACAATACTATAAGAAACGTAAATAAATTTTTATTCATCTATGAATAATAAAAATAAATATCTATCTAAACCCAACAAATTGAAAAAAATTCCTACGTAGGAATTTACCTCAAGCTCAAGTTGCTGGCGGAGTGCACGCGTGGAGGGAGGACGCCGATTGGAGTTTTTTTTTTCTCAAATTCTACAAAGTAAAAAATTCACTAATTATTTGAAACATTTCCAAAAATATTAACAATACTATAAGAAACGTAAATAAATTTTTATTCATCTATGAATAATAAAAATAAATATCTATCTAAACCCAACAAATTGAAAAAAATTCCTACGTAGGAATTTACCTCAAGCTCAAGCTGCTGGCGGAGTGCACGCGCGGAGGGAGGACGCCGATTGGAGTTTTTTTTCTCAAATTCTACAAAGTAAAAAATTCACTAATTATTTGAAACATTTCCAAAAATATTAACAATACTATAAGAAACGTAAATAAATTTTTATTCATCTATGAATAATAAAAATAAATATCTATCTAAACCCAACAAATTGAAAAAAATTCCTACGTAGGAATTTACCTCAAGCTGCTGGCGGAGCGCACGCGCGGAGGGAGGACGCCGATTGAAGTTTTTTTTCTCAAATTCTACAAAGTAAAAAATTCACTAATTATTTGAAACATTTCCAAAAATATTAACAATACTATAAGAAACGTAAATAAATTTTTATTCATCTATGAATAATAAAAATAAATATCTATCTAAACCCAACAAATTGAAAAAAATTCCTACGTAGGAATTTACCGTTGGCCCCCCATTAAGTAGAGAACTTACTGTTGGCCCCCCATTAGCTTAAGTAGAGAACTTACTGTTGGCCCCCCATTAGTTTCAGCTGCAGAACCATTTGCCGTATGTGTTTCTTCGGTACGGCGCTTTCTTTCAGCTGGACAACCACAATTAAGTCAACAATAGAAAAATGTATCATCGAGAATAGAAAAACATCTATTGCTTGGACAAATTGTAAACTAAATTGAGATCATGCAACCTGCTATCATAAAGTCAAACATAGGACCTAGAAATTAGTCAACACAAGGAAGAGAAAAGACTGGAACATGCAAAGTTGCAAAACTGGGTGCGTACAAGTAGGTCTACATGCATAAGTGCACCTACAGATCAAATGCGCACACATTCCTGTCTCACCATTCTTATATGGCTAATAAAGAATCATGATTGCATAAGGCAGTGCAATCCCATTTAGTGTCAGGAGCAATGTTTTGATGGCCATAAATCAAAACAAACATGCTCAATTTGCCAATGATACCAAATGCAGAACGTGCAAATGTAGTAAAGAATGCATCAACATAAAAAATGGAGCATTATAAAAAGCATCTTAAAATTACAATATGGTTTAAGGTCACACCTCTAATTTAGAAAATGTCAAATTCTACAAAGTAAAAAATTCACTAATTATTTGAAACATTTCAAAAAATATTAACAATACTATAAGAAACGTAAATAAATTTTTATTCATCTATGAATAATAAAAATAAATATCTATCTAAACCCAACAAATTGAAAAAAAATTCCTACGTAGGAATTTACCTCAAGCTCAAGCTGCTGGCGGAGTGCACGCGTGGAGGGAGGACGCCGATTGGAGTTTTTTTTTTCTCAAATTCTACAAAGTAAAAACTTCACTAATTATTTGAAACATTTCCAAAAATATTAACAATACTATAAGAAACGTAAATAAATTTTTATTCATCTATGAATAATAAAAATAAATATCTATCTAAACCCAACAAATTGAAAAAAATTCCTACGTAGGAATTTACCTCAAATTAAAAAATTCACTGATCTTTTATAGAAGTTCGCCAATTCTTAAATCGACATTCAGTCTTATACCACAAATGAAATAACTAGATATAAATTCGACATTGCATTTGCCGAATCTAAAACCTGAGTCTAGAAGGAATATAGGCTATACTTGTCCAATACTTTTCTTGAAACAGATGCCTGTTTAATGATTCCTCAAAGGAGGCTAACAAATGAAGTACAGGGGTTATCATAGTTTTCCATGTCTAGCTAACAAATGATTGAATTGCAATCTCAACCTAAAGAACTTTACCTTCAACAAATTTGCAAGGGATGCCTTGGCATTGTCTTGGAAACGATCTGGACGATGAAGACGAGCAAGGGAAATGAGAGCAAAAACAGAAGAGTAGAAGAAGGCGAAGAAGAAGGTAGAAAATGAAAAGAGGAAGAAGGAGGAGCGCAGAGCCTAAAAGGCTCTGCCGGGCGCAAAGCCTGGAAAGGCTCTCTACTGGGCAGAGAGCCTCTTCAGGCCACCCACAGTCGCGCGACGCCACTGTCGGTGAAGCGCGGCCAACAGTCGCGCGCTGTTGCGCGCAGCGCGCGACTGGTTGTGCGCTGCTGGGCTCAGCGCGTGACCAACCGCGCGCTGCTTGGCCCAGCGCGCGACTGGTTGCGCGCTGCTGCTCCCAGCGCGCTGCTGGGCCTAGCGCGGGACCGGCCGCGCGCTGCTGAGCCCAGCGCGCGATGGCCGCGCGCTGTTGCTCATAGCGCGCCACCTTCGCGCGCTGCTTCAGACAGCGCGCGACGGTGGCGCGCTGCCAGTAGCAGATCTCAGGTCTCGCGCGCTGCCCGGCCCAGCGCGCGAGACCTAAAATTGTAAATTCTTTTAAATAGTGTCTAATTTTGTAATTTTTTTTTTGTATTAAATTGGAAAAAAACCCAAGTTTTTCATTGTCTTTCCAAGAGTAGCATTGTATACTTTGAAAATTTGACGGTGACGGCGCGTTTCGTTGTCAAAATACGGATTGATATAGGATAAAATAAAACGAAATATGAAATCACTAAAATTGTGAATGTGAGCAGTACTAAATTATTAAATGTTGTAAAAAAAAAATATAAGGCAAAAAATATCCGAGACTAAAACCTGCATCGACCGCTACGGCCATCACTGCCTCCGTGGCCATCATTGCCGGACGGCAATCGCCGCCGGAATAGAAACCCATAAAAATAGAAGGGGGCAAACATGATTGAGGGAGGAAGAGTGGTGACATCGCACGGCGGTGATCACCAAGGTAGTACGATCATGCGACATTGATTGATTGAGGATGGAAATCGCAACGAAGGTCACGGAAATCGCAACCATTGCCGAGTGATCGCCCAAGAGCTGCGACCAACGCGAGATCTGCTCCGCCCGAGCACGAAGAGCGAAGTTCGTCTGCGAGCCGTTCTTTTTGGAATTTTGTTGGTTCATCTGGGTGGGATAGTTCTAGGGTTGTGCTAAAGTATCGGAAATCGGTCCAATTCTCATTTCTAATTGATTAGAACGGGTGAATACGAGTCCGGTTCCTGTTGCATGTGTGGAACCGCCCACCGGACCGGAACACAAAACCCTAATTTCTTTCCTAGTTGCGACCTCACCTATGAGCCTCCCTTGCTGTCACGGCTTTGCCTCCCTCTCCGATACCCTCGCATCCCTAGTCTCATCTCTTAAACGATTACTGGGTGTGTGTGTGTAAATCTGAAGCACCATATGATAAATGGTCTGTTCTTGTCATCTCGATACCATATCCCCCGTTCTTGTGTTGAAATCCGCATCTCCTGTCGCTCTTGACGATCCTTTCTTCTATGTTATTGCTTTTGGCAATCCGCTCAGTTGTTCTGTGTGCTTGCAATCAGGTTATGTTCATATATATGGCCCTTCGATGGAAACAAGAAAGCTTGAAAAAGTTCTCAATTAGCAGCCGACAAAGCTGCAGGAACATCATCAAACTGGTCCGATTTCTTGATGGGTCTATGGAACCAGTGGGTAGTTCCAATTTCTATTTTAAATAAATTAAAAATTCATGGATAATATTAAATATTGATCCAAAATTTAAGCACATCGAACCAAATTTCAGATTATAGATAATTTGTGTCATTTTCCATTCGATTTTTTCCTTTCGTCCGTTTTCGGATTTCGTTCATTTATCTTCCTTTTTTTTTTTCGGACAAGAAAATTAATCGAAGGGACATAGATAAATAATAAAAATGTAAAAAAATATTAAACAGCAAAAACAGGTGGCATCATCTTCCGAAGCCACGGGCACCGCCCCGGCGGGCCCCACCAAACACAACCCCCCCCCCAAACCAAAAAACAAAAACCACAAACGGGCCCCACCGATCCAGCTTTCTTGTAACAGGTCATGTTCGTGTCGGTGTTTTGCCACACGTCGCCGCTCTCCCTGACGAGGATCCTGAGGGCACTTTCGTCCAAGTGGTGAGTTGGTTTTTGTCGTCTTGCTATGACATAAAATCATATAAAATTTGAAATATAATCCACCACATTACTTGGTATGTGTCGATACCACGGACCGATCAATCATAATGGTTTTCATCGTTTCTTGATCATATATTTTTTCGATATAAAAATTCAAGAGTATGGACGTAGAATTAGACGCTCTTCGATTTCAATGTCGATGTCGGCCTAACCGAATGCTTCTCGCCGTCGGTGTTCTTTCCCCCTTTGCCCCCTATAAAGCACTCCGGGCCCCGCCAGCTCCTCGCCGCTCGTCCGAGGATGCAGCCACTTTAACCATGGTACGGTATCGAGCGTATGACGTACAACGCTTCACATCTTGGTTGCAATCGAACCGCAACTTTATCTAAATGCGCGTCTTTAATTTCTCAGATAATTAAATGCACACTTGGGGGTGTTAATCCGGATTGCTTTTACCTGATTTTATATAATTATTGGGTATCGAGAAGTCTCGTGTATGTAATTGCTTTCGCGAAAATACGAATTCGTTGATTCAATATTTCACTCCCTTTTTTCAATATTTATGGAGCCTTACCGTTAAATGACAGTAGTGACTCCTAATTATTTTACCTAAAATCGGTTTTATTTTTACCGCCATAAACAGAATCAATAATTATATGTCGTTCCTATGTATTGACTTGTGGAATAATAATCACTGTTCTTGTTTTTTGCTTTATTAGATTCCTAAGCAAACAATTATGCCTTAAATTCTAGAATTAAAAAAATTAAAAAAAAAAACGAAATTTCTATCGGCATCATGTCGTTGGCTGTTCCACCCAACGGAATCTCTTAAGACCAAGAGAGAGAGCGCGCTTAGAGAGAGAGAATTTTTAGTTTCTCCCTCCTGTTCTTGCTAGATTTCCACTCTCTCTCTCTCTCTCTCCTCTAATATCGGATTACCACGGACAACGACGAGAGAGAGGAACGAGAGGCTGCATCTTCACCTGAGCGGAAAACCTGCATTATCCTCTCTCTCTCTCTCTCTCTCTCTCCTGTGTTTTCTTTGGCAGGTCTCCGGCGAGGAACAAAAATCCCCCCTGCGCCATTGAAGGAAACCGAGACACAGTAAGCGAAATGACTGAGCACCCATCTCCCATTTCTTTGCGTTTCTTTAATAAGATCATCTCGAGATCACCGGGGTGAAGAAAAAAATATGTTCATGTTCTTCTGTGCACGAATCGAGGCTCTTGAGGGGATTAAAGAAAGGCCTCTTGGAATGTGGCTGTTCTTGACTCTGGAGCGTTCTTGGGAACTTTGTTGCACGTCTTGAGCTAAAATTAAACATACTTTACCTTTCCCTTTATTGTGAATCGTGACCCTTTTATTTTCTTTTTTAATCTTTTTTTATCTTTGTCGTTTCTCTTGGGTATGTAGCTTTCTTCGTAGCTGCTCTGCCTCTGGTGGTGCCGGGGTTTTCTTGTTTTCCAGATGCCGGAGAAGGTAGCGAGCTCGCCCCCGCCGTTTCATAAATGGGTTCACTGGTCGAGCTCGGTGGTGCACTGGCGGTTCGGGGTGTTGAGCGCTTTAGTCTTTGTGGGCATGTTGGTGGTTTGGAGCATAGATGGGTGCACGATTAGCAGCCTTCTTGACGCATGGACGTTTAAGCAAGATTACGAGTCCATAAAGGTCCAAGCTTCTAATTCTGATCTATCGTTTGACCCCCATCAAAATCAGACCGCGATCCGTCAAGGGTCGACATCAAACGCCGCGCGACTTCCTGTTGATTTGTCAAACGATGTTCCCCAAGTCCCGGTTAACTTGAATAGTAGCTCAGATTCAGGTGGTTTTGTGGAAGAGCCTCGACAGAAGGAAGAGAAAAACGTAGTGGATGAAGTTGGTCCAGATTGGGTTTCGTCCCAATTGGAGCCCAACTTCACCTCCAATCTCCTCGCGAGGTGGCTGGCTCCTGGAGGAGAGCCTTGCGGGGACTCTAGAACGGAGGACATTTCGATTCCTGGGATAGATGGTAAGGGTTCGATTGAATTGTCGGCTGGGGCTGTTCATGAATTTGATTTCACCGCGTTGGATGGGGCGGGAAATTTGCGATGTCTGGGCGGCGATTATTTTGAAACTGATCTTTCCGGCGAGTCTTGGAAGTCGAGGCCCCTGGTGAAGGATTTCGATAATGGATCTTATTCGGTCTCACTTCAGGTTCATCCAGATTTCGTGGGGAATTACAATCTGACGATCATCCTGCTGTATAGGCATTTTGAAGGGCTCAAGTTCTCGCCGGGCCGGTTCGTATTTGATCGGGAGCTAAGAAAGGTCTCAATAAGGTTCTATAAGAGCGAGGTGAAACTGCCAGAGCTGCATCTTTGTGGCAAATCTGATTTTGGTAAGGATGTTTGGTTTGGCCGCTGGACCCAGCATGGCAAGAACAATGATTGCCAAATTAGCAATGATGGTCGTTACCGGTGCCTAGCGCCGGATTACAAGTGCCAAAGCCCGTGGTGCGGTGGCTCATTAGGCCTTTTAGAGAGCAATGGTTGGGTGTATTCCGCACACTGTTCATTCAAGATATTTTCGCCTGATGCTGCCTGGAATTGCTTGAAGGACCGGTGGATCTTCTTCTGGGGTGATTCGAATCACGTTGACACGATTAGGAACATGCTCAATTTCATTTTGGATTTGCCCGAAATTCCTGCAGTCCCTCGAAGATTTGACATGAACTTTTCAAACCCTAAAGATGCTTCTCAATCTGTAAGGATCACGAGCATCTTTAATGGCCATTGGAATGGGACGCAGAATTATGAGGGTCTCAACTCACTGAAGGACGAAGGGTTCCGCAGCTTATTGAAGAAGTACTTTTCGGAAGACACTGTACCGGACACCATAATCATGAATTCTGGGTTACACGATGGTGTCAAATGGAGAAACGTAAGGGCATTCTCGGTTGGAGCACAATACGCCGCCTCTTTCTGGGCAGAGGTTATGGAGTGGGTGCGGCAGAGGGGTTTGGCTGTGCCGAGGATTTTCTATCGCACCACAGTGGCTACAGGTGGCTATGCCCGATCGCTTGCGTTCAATCCTAATAAGATGGAGGCGTACAATGGTGTGGTGATTGATAAGTTCAGACAAGCTGGGTTGGTATCCGGCGTGATTGATAACTTCGACCTGACCTACCCATGGCACTTCGATAACCGGTGCAATGACGGGGTCCACTATGGCCGTGCCCCGGCGAAGATGAAGTGGAGGGATGGGGAAATCGGGCACCAGTATTTCGTGGATCTCATGTTAGCTCATGTGCTGCTCAACGCGCTATGTTTGAGATAGGATTGAAAACGGGGAAAAAAAAATCATCCAGTGGGAAAATTTTTTGGTACATTCTGAGGAAAGAGCATCTGAGAACACATGTTCTTGCGCGCACCTCAGTCGCCGGCAGACCGCAAAGACATGCGAGGGCTTAGTCTCGGCAGTCAGTCGGAGGCCAAGTAGGCAGCAGTAGCAGTAGCATTATCCAGTGTGTTGGTTGATGTTTGTTAGCATGAAAACGTCATCATTCTTTGATTTTTCCGACTTCCTCGGTGTTTTCGGATGTATGTATACTATGTGATATACGTGCGGTATTGATATCTGTATAGTATGAGAGAGGTTCCTGAATGTTCAATACTAGAGGCAATGTTCAGCTTACTCCCAAGTGTTTACTTGAGAGCAAACAGGTACCCTTTTACCCCCAACCCCTGCATATTATGGCAATGCTCTGGATCTGCAAAAAAAGAAAGGAAAAAAATTTGTGACGACCATGCTGATCACGGCGTGAGCTTCGTTCGATGAGTTCATTGTCTTGGATGTTCTCAAATGTATATGCCAGTTGATTTTGGGATGGTATGTCCGAGAATCAGCTGCTGTATAAAGCTCTGTTTGAGTCAGAAAAGATGTCTCTCTTTACTTGGGTCGTTTGGTTTCTGTCAGCCAACCTTATGCAGTGACGTCCAGAGCGATGCGTTACTGCATTACATGCTGCAATGATTTGGTCAAGCTGTTTAAAGAGTTGTTATGATAAGGATTTATGACACTTTTGTTTAGACAGGTGTTCGCGACTGTCGTCGGCGTCGAGCGTGGGGCAACCGAGATTTTACTCCGTAAAGCCGCGTTTGTTTCATTGCGAGGAATGGATGGGCTGGCCGGCCGATCAGTGTTAGTGTCAGTGGGGCTTTCACTGTAGAAAATAGATGGGCTGGCCGAAAGCCCCACCCCAAATCAGCATTTTAGATTTAGATCCGGTCCAGGTTATACCCCCACTTTGTTGCCGGTTTTATATTCCCAGGGTCTTCCAGAAAGTATGATGCTGGGAGTTCTTAAGGTAAGAGATGTGTGAAATGAATTTGAGATTACGTGAGCTCTCTGGATTTTCTCAGAGCATTTGACATGCTGGGTTTGTAAAAAAGAGTTACCGAGAGGTGTGGTTGAGATTTCCTTCTCGGTTCGACTCGAGCCGGCGACCTCGCCGTAAATTAGTGCTCAAGCACGAAATCGAATGCTCAAGCTCGTGGCCTTGTCGCGCTGGAGCACAAAAATACCTATGTGTGTCCAGAGACGGAGGTGATGGTTTAGTGATGACTCTGCCACGATGATGGCTTGGCTTGGCTTGGCTCGGCTCAGCCATAGGGACGATACGAGGAGGAGGAGGTCTCGCTGGCGGCTGCGAGAGATGTTACAGGTCCTCAATGGCAGATTTACGAGAAGACGACAATTCCTTTTCTTCCCCGTCTTTTTTTCATATTATATTCTCTTTTCTTTAATAAAGTTTAGGTATGCTTTCTTGAATATTAAACAAAACATTCTTCTATTTTGTTTTTGAGAATTTCATTTGCAATGAAGGAAATTTTTCGTCTTCTAAAATTAGCAACATAAAAAAAAAAAAATTCTTTAGAAGCCAAATTAGATCAAATTACTGGAACCAGGAGACATGTTTTAGTAAATCAATTCGTCTTTTTTGATTAATTTCTTATTTAATTTTTTTAATTAATTTTAACTGATTATGTTTTTATCGCGCTATTTTTCCATACTAAGGATTGGAGCTCGGATTGGGTCGCTAATTAAAATTTTGTTGCATTAAAATGGATTAATTATGAGTCCATTTGAGTTGGATTATTTTTAACCGCCGCATCCATTTATCGGGTCTACGCAAAAGTGAGAGAACAATAAAGGGACGTGAAAAGGCTGATGAGCATAGTTCATAAAGAAATTGCCATTCTTCTCATAAATGAAAATTCGTTAAGGCAATTTTATTTTGAAAGCCTCTATTTCCATCTCATTTATTGCTAAATCAACTCCCTTTGTAAATAGTTCATCGACATACCCTTCCAATTAGGGGAAAAAAAATGCAACTTTTTAACCGTTCTCTGTTTATCTCCTCGTGGCAGGATCTCACTCTCCCTTCTTCACCAAGCTGATGCTTTTTTTACTACAACTTGGAAGTAGTTTTGTTTTTTTTCGCTCGACCAAGTTAAGCAATGTCTGAATAAGAAAGAATGTCACTTGCCGCCAGTGCTACCTCGGATGAACGAAACCATCGCTGGCCATCGTGCAAAGACCACCACTAGATTTGATCACGGCCAGCTCCTCACTTTTATCTTCCTCGTGCTTACAGGCACCCCTTTTGCTCTGTATTTGTCAGATCTCACGTTCTCCCCCTCTATTAACTCTCGCTGATCCCCTCTCGGCCTCGTGCATAACGACGGCCATGTCCTTGAATCGGCATAGATCCATAGGAAAACACATGGATCTTGCTATAAGTACTATTTTTTGTTTATAATTGAGTGACGTAATAGAGAGATGCGGGGGTACTTATTATAGTACAACTCCCTACCGGATGTAACTCTAATTTAATTGTGAATCAAAATAAATTTTGTGTCTTGATATCTCTTTTTTATTTTTACATTTAATTTCACTGTGGCTGTCCTCTAAATCCTGACATATGGGGAGTTCCCAATGTAAGCCGCTATAAACCTTATTAGAATCTAAATGGTGTATGAAATTATTATGATTAGAGGGAGGTGCCTTAGCCCATTTATAGAGTTTTAGCTGGGCCTCTCTCATCCTCGGCCCATATTAGTCAGGCTCATATTCGGCCCATTAAAAATCATTATATCCATCATTTATTAGACCAAGCCCGTAAAACAGTAATTACAATCCTAATTAATATAAGTCCACGTTAGGATAACTCTAACATTCTTCCACTTGAGCGATATTAATTGAAAGTGTATTGTAGTGCGCGCCTTTATACTAGTCTAGGGATTATTTTTAATGGTCAATCCAATCCCATAGAGTCTCAAACACTGAATTATGGCAGTAACTGCATAAAACTATATGCAAAGCCATCCATGGTCACGAGTGTTCTTAACTCTAATGACATGAATTCAATATGGTAGTGTGTCAAATGGATAACACCTCATAAAAGAGTAACTTTATGTGCCATCCCCTTTGTCAAGCACCATTCTCTTTTTTTATGTGTCACAAAACCTTATGTGCACCAGAGAATGTCTTTATGTTTCAATGAACCTTGATATGTCATATCTTCATGGTCAATCACATTTTATGTGTAACAAAATATATCCTTAAGGCTAGTAATTGTATGCCTCCATCCTTTACTCAAGATTTACACATACCTTGAGATTTTTCAACTAATATATGTATTCAATATCACCTCAACTATAAATACTTTATTGCATGCAATAGAGTTGGTACATATCCAGATATTACAAAATGTACCAAACTCATATTGAACTTTATTAGAGCAAAAAACTGTAAATAGCTCCCACTGAACAACAACATCCAATGATGCCGCTAAGCCCATCTTAATGGCATGTCATTCAAATACACAAGGGCGAAAACCTTTAGTTAGTGGAACTGCAACCATATTATCTGTGGAACAATGCTCTACTTTAATGTCATCATTCTCATGTGGTTCCTTTATGGTTAAACACTTGACGGCCAGATATTTAGAGTCCTTAAGATCTCTGCTATTGTTAATAACCAACACTGCAAAGCTACTGTCATGGTACAAATGTATAGGCCTATCCATATAATCAAATACAGTTAACTCCCTAATGAGGTTTCGGAGCCAAATAACCTGAGTATCAGCCCAAAGCATGCTACTCCGCTTGCATGGTAGAGGATAATACAAACTTATGTTTCTCACTTTTTCATTATACTGCATTGCCTGCTAACTTAAAGATATATCATGTTGTCAACTTCTTGTCATCCTGATAACTAGTAAGGTTTAAATCCGAATACCCTACTAGCTCCAAGTTTTTGACTTATTTGTGAATCAGCATGTAGTCTTTTGTGCTCTTTAAGTACCTTAAAACTTTCTTGGCAAAAAACCAGTGATTGTTTCTTGAATTTGACAAATATCTGCCTCAAGTTGCAAAAACAATGTTTGGGTTTTCTCAACACCCATATGAGGACACTGTAATAGATTCAATTTGTCACCTCAATGATAGGACCTATTCCTGTCTTACAATGTTGTATACTGAATCTTTTCATAATACGATCAACATATGTTCTCTGAGACAAATTCAATACCCAGCAAGAACGACCCCAATGGATTTTAATGACTAGGACAAAAGAAATCTTACCAAGGTCCTTTATGACAATATGTTTCTACAACACTCGCTTCACCTCATGTAGTAATCCAATATCACTGCTTGCGAGCAACATATTATTTATAGGAAGATAAAATTCTTCCTGCCGACCTTGCAGTGTATACACTAATTTACTTCACTTTCAACATTACTAAATGAAGTGACAACACTATGAAACATCAAATATTATTGTTTAGAAGCTTCGCTTTAAATAGACTTTTTCAGTCTATACCTATGCTTACTTGAATCATCAGCTGCAAAATCTTTAGGTTATACCATATACACTTCCTCATCAGGGTCTTTATTAAGAAAGGTAATTTCAACATTCATCTGGTGTAATTCCAAAATAAAATGAATTACAAATGCGATAATCACTCTGAAAGAATTTTTAAGAGAGACTAGAGAAAAAAAGTTACTTCATAGTCTACTCCTGCTTTCTAAATGAAAATCTTGGCTACCAGTTTGGCTTTACATTTGTCAATCTTTCCCTTTGGAGTCCTTTTTAATCTTATAAACCCATATGCAGTCGATGAACTTATAATCCTCAGCAATTCAATAGGCTCGCAAACACCATTATGTTTCATAGACCATTTCATTTTTTTTTATCACATCTAATCATAGATTTAGATGAGAACAAGAAACGCCATATGTATAAGTCTTTGAATCAACCACACGGCTAATAACATAATCATGCTCTCCTAGATAGACTATATAGTCTGGCAGTATAGCTCTGTCTGATAGATCTTCCAAATGGAGCTTCTTTAGCCTCCTAATGCACCCATGGGCTTGAAGAACTTCATCAGGATCTGTCTAAATGACACGATCCTAAAATAAATGACCAGTTTTCGATTCGGTCCGATTCTCCTTAAGAACCGAGAATCGAACCAGCCACCTCAGGGATCGAGAATCGGATCTAACTGTCGATTCGGTCCGGTTCCCGAGCTGTTCTAAGAACCGGACATGACAAATTTTTGCGAATTTTAGACTTCACAAATTTCTCCTTATTTGTTCAAGTACGGTGGTCCTGCATTGGTGTTGAACAAGCTACTTCTGTAGGATCATTAGAAAATGGATGTTGATCGTAGTTTGTCTCTTCCTTCTGAGTCTCATTAGACACGGTCGACTTTCCTTTTTAATCTTATCCTTTTTCTCTATACTATTAAAGCTGTTATCTCAGACCGATACTCTCTTTTCTGGGTGGGATCAAATGAGTATTTAGAATGCTGCCAAGACTGAGAATCCAGGCTAGAACACTTATAAGTTGCTTGCTCTGAACTGGTTGTTATGGGAGCTTTCACTTGAATCAATCATTTGGGATAGGCGTCTCCATTGTCTCTTCTTTGCTGATCCACTAAAGGTGGCTGTTGTTTCTTCTGGAAAAGCAGTTCAACAGTTCATTAATTATCCGAGGAAGGCTCAAGGCTGCACATTCCTCTTGCAAATGATTAGAGTTACTTTTAAAAAATAAAAAAAAATTGACTAGTCCGATCCAGTCCTATGTCCCTAGAATCGGGAACTGGACCGCCCGATCATCAATTTCAATTTTAGAAATCGAGAATCGGACCGCACCCCTTAAAACTTAAAACCAGACCACCGGTCCAGTTCCGGTCTGGTCGGTTCGATTTGCTCACCCCTATCTTGAACCCTAGTAGGATCAAACTGTGATGTGGGAGGCTCCATGATTGTCTGTATAGGCAGAGAAAAACAACATAGTATCCCCACCGTACCATTAACCTCAACAGTCTATGAGCATCCTTTTCGACCTTGTTAAATTTCAGAAATTATGCTGTTTGTAATTTCATAATTCTTGTACCTCCATTGGGATTATAAACCCAACATCCCTTCAAATGATCTGGACTTACCTAAT
Source organism: Rhodomyrtus psidioides (assembly GCA_021437785.1). Lineage (NCBI taxonomy): Eukaryota > Viridiplantae > Streptophyta > Magnoliopsida > Myrtales > Myrtaceae > Rhodomyrtus > Rhodomyrtus psidioides. The sequence continues at coordinate 1,256,995 of JAILYB010000177.1, read as the reverse complement.
GTTGGACAATATAAATTTATCTCTACAAGACAACCTCAGATCTTTAGATGGTTCGTCTAGATTTACGTCCAGTCCATAACTCAAAAGAGTCAATAGAGTAGCTTTAGTGGAAACACCGATTAGAAGGTAAAGGGCAGCTGAGGAAGCAACATCCCAAAGAGAACCATATAAGTTCGTTATTCTAATCATACTTCTCATCTGTTGACCAGACGACCCATTAGCCCTCATTGAGCAAAGATCACAATCCGAAGCGAAAGAGGGTCGCAGCATCATTATATACTTAAGAGTGCAGTTACGCCTTTCGGCTGCACCATTTTGTTTTGGACTTCCAGGCATAGTAAACTTAACTACTATCCCAGAATCTTTTAAGTATATGACAAATGACTCTTTAAAATGTCCAGCATTGCCATGTGTGCTATAATACTCATCACCTCGGTCTAATTTGACAACATTTATGACTTTTCCCAACTGCTTCTTGACTTCAATTTGAAAATTTTTAACTTGTCAAGAGACTCATTCAGACTTTTCCTCAATCAAATACACATGACTATGAGGGGAAAAATGTCAATAAATGTGTTGAAATAAAATTTTCAACACAAGGTTATCATATGGGTCCATTGATATTATCTTGAAGGACCTCCAATGGGCCAGAACTATAAACTGCAGTTTTCTTTTTTATCTTAATCATCTTACCTCTACAATAGTTTATGCAAGTCTTTAGGTCACATTTAAGAGCAATCAGGATGTCAGCCTTTATGAGCCTCCCACTCTTTCCCTAGATGAGTGTCAAGTCTTTTACGCCACAATGCGTAAGATTGTTCTTTAGGTAGAGATATCTTGGAAACAACCTTCTTAGCTGTATAGGCGACGTAGATATCATTGAAAGTTAAGTATAGTATGTACAATCCATTGGATGCATTGCAGCACCCAGCCTTATTTGACTTAAGAACATGGAAATACCAGTTCTCTTTCAGTTCAAAAGAGTAACTTCACACGTCCAAACATTATACGGAAACTAAGTTCCATCTAGAGGAAGGTACAGTAAATGCATTTCTTAATGTCAAATCAAAATTAGTGGAATTAAAATGACATCTCTCACGAACTCAACGTCAACTTTATTGTTGTTTCCCATAACGAGCATTGATTCACCTTGATCTAGCTGCTTACGACTTATGAATTCCTATATGGTGAATACAACATAATTGGTTGCACCTCTATCTAGCCTCCACAAACTGGATAAGGCTTCTAATATTTTGGATTCGCGAATCAAAACCAAAGAATTATTACTTGTATACTCACACTTAGACGATCAAGCTTTGTATTTGCTGCAGTCCTTCTTTATATGACCTTTCTTCTTACAAAAGAAATTATGATCGCCATCATTTTGCTTTCTATTAATATGAGGATTAAAAGGTAAGTGCTCAAGTTTCTTTAGCTATTTGATTTAAAGGGTAATTTGGCACTCATATTCTGACAAGTCCATTTCTGAATTATTGGTCATTTAAGTGAATAGATAGGAAATCGTGATCAGTTAATCTCTTGGTTCTTTCTAAAAAAAAAAAAAAAATCTCTTGGTTCTTGCCCATTTGTAATTGCGAATTGTTTTTTGTGTGTGTGTGTGTGTGTGATGTGTCTATGCCGGATATATTAAAAGAAATAACAAGAATTTCAGACAACTTGGCATTACTTGATTAGTGTTTGCCCCTAATTGATTTGACATCCAAGAATAGTTTTATATTTCATGGTATGTCGGTATACATTAGCTTTGTTTGGTTGTTAAAAAGATTCGCTACCATATTTAACTGCATCCGATGAAATTCGAGTTCAATTAGACTCGGTTTTCTTACAAGGTGATACCGGTATATGTGTGCTCGATTGACTTATTCATGTGCGTCATTGAAATTGAATACCTTTGTCCTCCATATTAGACTTTTTATGAATTTGGCAAACAATTGAGTCACTTTGTATAGTGTAGCCACATTTATTGATTATAGTGGATATGGTGTTGCATCTAGATTTTTTTAATTAATAAGCAATGTGTTTGATAGTGTACAATAATTGAAAAAAAATGCAGCATAGTGCAGAAAGAAAATAATGATACTTTATATGGTGGATTTCCTGCTATATCAATAGAGTACAACGATGTTAACTAGACCTCATATTCATATGAGACAAAATCCACTAGTAAACCCATGGTCGAGGTGCTGTAAAATAAATATCTACCAAACAAATTGTAGGGAAAATGACAATCCTTAGTTGAAGTAATGATTCTGTTGATGTAATTAGTGCAGTCATCTCCCAAGCCAATATTGTGACCAATGTGAAACAGTAGGTGGTAGGTTCAGGTGCTACCAAACATATACATAAAAAAGGATCCTTCTATACTCTAGTAAGGAAAGGGGAAGAGATTATTTCTCTCGATAATTGGAGAACTGCTCAAGTTATTGTGAAAGATAATGTTCTTCTCAAACTCATTTCTGAAAAGGAGGCCAGGTTGTTAAGATACTTCTTAGAAGATTTATACCTTTGAGAATCAAGGCAACATCTTATGTGCTAGGCATTGTAATTGTCGAGCTGCAATAGCTATGCAACAAACGAAACTTTCAATAATGAAAAGATATACATGCGATTGAGATGTGATGTGTGGTAAAGTAAAGCTTATGAAATTTTGGCCATTAATATGAAGTCAAATGTGGATTCGGTTGATCCTCTTACTATTCATTGAGGGGAATGGGACTTAAGCTAGTTAAGAAAAATTAACAATGAGCGTAACACAACCTATGTGATTAGAGATCACATGAACAAGGTTCATTGAGTAACAACAAGTAACTTGTTGATCTATTGATGCACTATTAAAATTATTGTCCCTCCTAAAGTGAGAATAGTGAAAAGCTACAATGGAATAGAGGTTGAGCTAAGCCCTCAATGAATTCCATAGTCATTATTAGCAGGGGTGAGCAGCTCCAAATTCCGTATAGGTTCCACTTAGAATCTAGAACCTACTCGTCTATACATGTTCCTCATTTTTGGGAACCTAGAACCTACACTGCATATCTTGGAACCTAGAACCTACCATGTCCCACGTTTTAGGATCGGTTCCAAGTTCCACATATATTCCTAGTTGAACTATTACTATGACTAATTACATTTAATGACCACCATATGCTACTAAAATCTACTAATTACAACTCATATTTAGACGCACAAAAAGCATGAAATAATAACAAAGTAAAAGTATCAATGATAAAGCAGTTCTTAATTACATACTCATAATCATCCTTATGAAATAATTCAGAATGACGAGAAGATATATACTAAGAAAAATATAAAAAATTGCTCCAGGTTCCAAGTTCCACCTACCTAGAACTTGGAACCTACCCGTCAAAGCAGGTTCCCTAATTTTTGGAACCTAAAGCCTACCATCTGTACCTTGGAACTTGGAACCAAGAGGTTCCACCGGTCCGATTCTATAGGTTCCAAGTTCTACCCTAGAACCATGCTCACCCTAATTATTAGTGGTGTATTAAACTACATAATACACATGATGAAATTACTTATATAAGTGTTGAGTTGGTTTTTTAAAGAACTCATGAATAAACAAGGCACGTGCATGGCCTATTAGTGCCAAACCATGTTGAACAACAAGTTTGTGAGGGTGAAATGTGATTGGTGGATATAGAAATATAAAGTCTATAGAAGTTTCAAATTTCACCAATGATTTTGTAAATTATACTTCATTCTTTTTATGTTTGGTTCATAGCCCAACAAGCACTAGTTTCAATGCATTACATTTAAATGAGTTTAACTTGGATTTTTTTTTTCTGAAAGTCTTTATAAATATTGGGGGATTGTTGGATATGTCAACAGTTTTGAAAGTAACGGTTTTAATGGAAATACACAGCAATCAATTTGTATCGGTGGTGCCAATACTCAGCCACCTTAGCCTCGTTCTTGGGTGTCAATTGCCAAGGCGGCTGAGAAAGGCTTCAACCTTTCTTTCTTCCCTCCTACTATTGTCGATGGTAAGCCTCGGCTTGAAGTACCACAAGCTATCATTGAGGATGCTAACCCATTTTGGAGTGAATGTCTTGTGGGATATCTTGTGGGTAGGAGACTCAACTATAAATTAATTGAAGAGGTGTCGAAACAAGCTTGGGGGAATAACCTCGTTGATGTGAGAGTTAATGAGGATCGATTCTTCTTCTTTAGAATCCCGGATGAGGCCTTTCGTAGGAAGGTTTTGGATGGTGGGCCGATTATGATTCAAGGAGTGCACTTGTTACTCCAACAATGGCATTCTAAAATTAAACTTAGGAAGGGCGTTCATGAAGTTCTTCCCATTTGGGTTCGATTAAGATCCATACCATATGCTCTTTGGTCGGCCTCCGGTATTAGCTTCATTTCTAGTGCACTTGGTAAGCCGTTGTATGTTGACAAGATGACGGAGCAAATGGGTAGGATTTCATTTGCTAGGGTTTGTATTGAGATCAAGGCGGGACAACCCCTCCTTGATTTGGTTGACATTATCTTGGAGGGTGAAACTTGTACCATTAATGTCGAATATGAGTAGAAGCCGTTAGGTTGTACATCTTGTGGCATCTTTGGCCACAAAAAGGGAGCGCAAGAACATCCTTGCTATGCTGGCCCCCAAGTTCCCGAGGTGGATGTCTCAGTTCCTTTAGCACCTAAGGTTACTCCCTCGGTTGCAGCTCAAGAAGGTGCACGTTGGCAACAAGTTGTAAGAAAAAATCGTGGCTCTGAGTTGAGAGATGGGGCTGCTATGCCTCCCATGGAGACGTTGGCTTAGTCTATTGTGGCTGTGACTGACTTGCATACTGAATTGGAATATGGAGCTGCTGTTATTGATGTTGATGCTGGTAATGAAATTGAGGAGATGGACACTATAGCCCTCATAGATAAGGTAGCAAGGCCAATGGAGGTTCTGCCTGTTATCACGCCGATGGCTTCCTTAAGGCAGCCTCATTGTCGTCTCCCTATCTTGCCTACTAACCAGCTGCTATCTTCTCGCCCATCCCTTGATCCCTCTTCACAGCCTTTGTCTTCTCAGCCAGCCCTTATAACTATACAGAATGCTGCCGACCTGATTATTGCCTTAGATGATCAGATTGGTGTTGAGCCTAGAAGTCCCTCTCAGACTGTCTCTATTACTTCCATGGCTTCCTCGGCCTCTCAGGCTGATGGTGATGTACCAGTTAGTGACATTGGCAACGCTTCTGAGGAGGAGTGGTTCTCTCCCTCCCCGCTTCGCACTAGATCACGGATAATAGTGGCTGCTCTTACGCAGCCGGATGATGTTGAACTGAATTCTCCTCTGCCCAATAACAAGGCAAGGAGGAGAGGGCATAGTAGGCGGTAAGTTCCATTTATCACCTTGTAAATATGTTTCTTGGATTTTGGAACATAAGGGGCCTTGTCGGCCCTCTTCGACAAGCGGAAGTTCGTTCTTTTATTAGAAGTAACCGATTATCTTGTATTGGTTTGATCGAGACTAAGGTTAAGGAGCCTCATTTTGTTAGTATCTCTCAAGCTCTATTACCGGGTTGGAGTTGGATGTCTAATTATGAATATTCACCTCGTGGAAGGATATGGTTCGGTTGGTATCCTATGGCGGTGGATGTGACTATTTCTAAGGTCTTCTCTCAATTGATCCATGTTCGGCTTAGGATGATTATTATGGAGAAGACTTGTTTACTCTCTATTGTTTATGGAAAACACTCTTTTGGCTTGAGAAGAAGTTTATGGGCTGACCTAATTAGCTTGAGCTCGTGCCAAGAACCGTGGATGGTGGTGGGAGACTTTAATGCTATTCGGGATCACACTGATAGGATGTGGAGCTCTAACACTTGGATTCCCGCTTTTGATGAGTTTGGGGATTGTCTTACTCAAGCAGGACTTGATGACCTAAGATATGTGGGACACCGGTTCACTTGGTCTACATTTTCGGGTGATTCAAGGAAGCAACGCAAGATCGATAGTGTCACGCCCCGCACCTAGCGAGCATACGGACATCACCCTAGGCCCCCGTAAAATGAAGTCTTCCAGGATCCTTAGGCCCACCTTAAAATATTAAATACCTTCAAACAAGCGAAAGCCGGAAAACATCTCCATACAAAACAATGCCAGATGACTTGGGACAAAAGGGATACATCCCCACTTGAACACCAATTACAAATTTCAAACTCAAAGTGTAACAAAATCCTTAACGTCACCAGATATTCTTTAATCAATCAACTACTACCTCCTTGAAATTCCAATTCTTGGCCACTGAAGCTTCCTAGCTGGGTACCTGAAAAAAAAAAAAAAAGATCCCACGACGGGGTGAGACTTACGTCTCAGCGAGTTATCCTAACCCTAAACCAGGCCATTCGTCCCACTGAACCAAAGCAATCATCGACACATGTAATCAATAAACAAAGGTGATGCATGGTAGTTTCTCATGGCATCAAGTCATAAACCTCACGAATATTTCAATCAAAAGCAAAGGTGGTACACATGACCAAACTTTCAAACTAGCTTATAATGAATCATATCATCACTTGAAATAAAAGATATTTCAAACTCAACCCCGCGTCATATAGGCGCCTCAGGGTGATTCACAACTTCTCAATCCCGTGTCATATATGCATCTCAGGGTGATTCACCATCCTCAACCCTGTGTCATATAGGCACCTCAGGGTATTTCACATTTCTCAAGTGATACCATGGCTCAACGCCTATTTCCTCCAATAGTTCGTTTCAAGTCAAATAATCGCAGTGAACATTTCACTAAATTTCATCATGAGGAGAATTCAAGTGTGAGGACATAATTCAATGCTTTTCATTAAAAATAGACGCGCTTGCCACAAAATGAGGTCTAAAAAGCAAGCGTCCCAATACCACATCGACGAACAAGGCACAACATTGATCACATCATCTATGAATTCGTGAGGACACAATTGGATAGCACCCTGGTATTCATGACACAAGTCACCATCAAAGTCATGCTATTCTCAATCATTCAAGCATACCACTCAATCAATTCATCGATTCCTTAATGGAATCCGTCCAGTCACGTCCGCACGTACTAGTAGAAGGTTAGGGGTTACTCACCTCTTCATTCAAATAGAAAACTCCAATCACCATGCTCCTCCAAGGTTAGCAAATTTCAAGATCGAACAGGGCATCCACGGTGCGCCTAGGAAAACCACATCGAAACTTAGTCATTTCTCACTTTCATTGTGTCAAATACTTCAATAGTACACACAACCCCTTATTCTTATGTTCTCACAGCATCGATTCAATGGCCCTAAGCATGACAATAGCCGTTCTATCAAGGAAAGTCATCATTAATACCATTCCGCCCAAAACAGCTCTATATCTTAGTCCACAACCAGATTCCGTTACAATTAAACTGATATTAATCCTTCGAATTTTTATGAAATAAAATTTCATAATCTTAAATTTCAATGTCTTACGGACGCGTGGACGAAAACGGAGCTTAATTCGGATATCGGACGACTTAGAACGACTAATTTCAAAATCGGTGCGCGCTGAAAACAGATTATACGGCATCTCACGTTTTCACTTCTAACAGCCCTCAATTTCTCTTTTAACTCCATTCCAATCTTCATACTTCTCATTAACACCACAATTAACACCCTAGTATGCCTTAACGATCAATGGGAAGCATGGCGACACTTCAAACAACCCCCGATAACTCAGATTGCACAAACCGAACAGGAGACTTTTCGGTTCTGTTTCGTACCCGGCTAATCAGCCCATAAACCATCCTTAAACCTCAATTCCACACATAAATTACTTGCTAACATATAATTCCAGGTCTAAGGGAGTCTCACCGAAAATTAGAGGGTGCGTCGACACTCGGAAGTCTCAAAACAGGCCCAGTTCCTCAAGTCCTACCGCCGATCAGAATTCTGCTTGTAGAATCAACACCATTTCAACATCAAAACTCCATCAAATTCTACTCAACTTATTACTTCAGCTCAGAATACAAGCGTACAACATGTCTACAAACCCTTGCCGAAAATTTGAAGCAAAACGAGATCCTATGGAGGCCAAACGAAGACTTACTCTCTGTTGCGACAAAACTGTCGGCTTTCGGGAAATCGCTTGGCCGGAGCTCCATCGGCGTCCAATGGCCGAAATTCCACTTGGAGGTTGTCGGCAAGAGGTTGAGGATTAGGTGGGTGGTCGGCGTGAAGCAAGGTGGCGGCTGGAAGGCCCGTTCGTGGAGGACGACGGCGGTGAATGGAGCTGATCGTGGGGGAGCAGATTCTGCTCTTGAGGGGGGAAACGAAAAAAAAAAAACGAAGAGAAGAAGAGGGGAAGGAGGAAGCTGTCGTCCAAAAAGCTGAGGGAAAAGAAGAAAAAGCTTTACCCCACTTGGCTTGGTTAACTAAGGAGAATGGTAGGTAAAAAGCTAATAAATTAATGCCAAGTCACCATCCTTAGACACTTGTCTTGGTCCCCAAATATCCTTGCCACAAAAGACAAATCTGCCCCTCTAATTTCGGTAGCTAAGGGGGTAGTGGTAAAAGTCCGAAACGCCCTTCTTGATAAAGCAAAGCAATGTTGTTTCACTAGGGGTAAAATGGTCTTTTCTCGCATTTCGTCCAAAAATCCATTTCCCGCCAATTTTTCATTCTCGATTAGGCGTCGTCCATTCCAAACTAATTGTTACAACTCTTCATTTCCATTTTCCATTTTCGAGATCCCACTCCATGTTTCAAGTCGCGAGGGCGAAATTTCATAATGTCACAACTCTTCCCCCTTATCAAAATTTCGTCCTCGAAATTTGCCATTTTCCAGTTATCCGATTTCATGGGCTATAGGCGCCTTATCGCATCATCATTTTCCAAGACAACTCTTCCCAACTTATCTCTCTCATTTGTCCTCTCTGACAAAAATCTTCCTTCTCCAAGACCTATTTCCCTCGGTCCTCAACCTGTACTTGCTTTCTCTATTCTCTTGTGACAACCATAATATCTGTCGGCGATACACCTTCGGGCATTTGAATCTTCCGTTTAGTTTGCCCATTGGTCCGAAGATAACACATGCATCACCTTGCAATCCTACTTTTGACATTCCCAGTCGGCAAGCTTTTCCAAAACATCACTAATCATCGCGAGAACGTATTCTTTGGTACCTCTATCATTTGGCATAGTCGTCCAATTCAAATGTCCTTTCGTATCGTCAAAGACGCACAAACTTTATTAACTTACTCCCGATTGTCCGAATCGAACCATAGCCTTCTTGACTTCTCAGGCAACTTAAGATTGAGTACTTAATAGCTCTCCCTCGATTACATTCGAGATTCTCCAATGATCAATTTAATCCACCAACCAGTAACGGTTATGCTTTCCCTTCAATCCCTTTAAAGCAGTCAACATTTCCAACTCTTTCAATTCACACAGTTGCGAGGTTTTACCTTACACGAGCAACGCTCCCGTATCCATAAGTAATTTCATCTATCAACGTTGCTTCTCAACAATCCTCCCAGGAAACTACTACTCGATATTTCAGGGGGGTAGATATATATTTGAAATCTTCTTTTGTTCAAATAATGTTTCCCAACCTTGTCGCGAGGACATCCACAAACCAACTCCAATTATGCTCTAAGCATTACCACTCATATAGCCTCATCATTATGATGGACACGCAATGCCCACTTCCGGTTGCCTTGTTATACTTCAGGTTTCATGCAGTGTTGTGTCAATACGACCCTCACAGGCTTTTCAACTCTCCACCGAAAACGTCATAAACAACGTGGTTATCAGCTTAACTCACATTCTCGAAAACTCTTTTCGCGTTCAATCATCCTTTCGTGTTACGTCTCGTTCTTAATTCATTTCATCAATGGAACAACTCTTGTGGAGAAACTTCCCACGACCCGTTCGTAACAATTCACCAACCTCAAGAACTTCCAACTTCCCGTAACTCCCATCGACCCTAGTCGATTCATCACTTATTCCAATCCTCAAAGGATTTCACATGAATTTTATTTCTCCAAAATTTCACAACTGAGGAGTCCTACCTCATCTAACCCACAACTCGTGCTCTTCACGATTAGCATACTACGAGCATCTCCATTAAGTTCATAGGATACTCGCTCTAGGGCCATTCACGTTTCTCATTACTCCTTGAATGAGTCTAACCATCGTCTCTCAAGACAGTAATAACTAATCCCATTATTCCTCGGGTATTCGATCCGACTATTATCCATTTCATCACTATTAGATGCCAGTTCATTCCCGCTGTCCATGGTACTCTTCACGTGAAAGCTCAAACTTTGGCCTTCTATTCTCAAGGGTCCCCACTTGGACCGAATAACATTTTTTTTTGTCACTCTTTCCTCAAGAAGTATTAGTGTCCTGGCCCCTTGTCGCGACCCGTTCGAAAGGCGGACGCGGCTAATGGATTACCGATCGCGGGTCTTGGATCGGCGCGGGCCCTCCCAGGCCCATACCAAATCGCGGCGGGAGTATTTTTTAGAAGGATTCGACGATAAGAGTCGATCGCTTTCGACCTTCGGTGTGGTCGTGGTGGCATGTGCAACTTGTACATGCATTTGGAGTCGCCACCCGGTCATTCTTGGAGGGTAGACCGGAAACCTTACTGACCGATTGGGAGAGATCGATCAGTTCTGCGGAACCAGAGATTTTGGGTTCGGAGACTTGGTTACGTCGGTGTCATTACCAAAGCCCTTTCGGTACCTAACGCGAGTGAGTTTCCTAGCTAAGAGTTCATGCAGGCGCAATTTTAGGTGAGGTGGGCTTGATTCAGGGTTTCATGCAGATTGGAAGACTATTCCTATCAATCACCATCAATTTAAATGGAAGCGCAATCAAGTACATAAATAAATCACATCAATGCACATCAATTCAAATAAATGGTTTTCTAATATAGCCATAAGGGTTTAGGGAAGATGTGATTTCGGACCAGGGGTGAAATGGGGAGATTTAGGGACGATTAGCCCGAAGGGCAAAATCGTCATTTTTGGGAGACTTGGATACCGAATTACCCAAAATACTCCATAGCCAGTTGATTGTGGCAATTTCCTATTTTTGGGATTTTTCTGGATTTTTTTGAATTTTTTTATTTTTCCTTTGATTTTCTATTTTTTTTAATATTTTCTGAAAATATTTTCTTTGACAACATACCATAATTAACCAAATAAACAAGCTAACTACTAGATTGGAATAGATACATGCAAATCAAGTCTAAAATGGCAATACTTTAGAAAAATAACTCTGATATACGAACGGAGCACACAAAAATATACCTGATTAGACTCCGGTCTTCAATCGCCAAACCCCAGCGTTCTCCGTGCGCATCGCCTGTCCATCACCACCTTTGAATGTTAAAAGTCAATTTTATAAGTAAATAAACAAATAAACTTAAAAAAAAAAAATTCGGACACGGCCCGGATTTTTGGCCAGTGGGCCAACTTTCTCGGCCAACTTGGCCCACGGATCAGTCACCATGGCCCAGAAAGCCGGCCCAAAATCCCGGCCACAGGCCAGGCCGAATGGCCCCCCGAGCCCGGACGCTTGGGCCAAAATCTCGGCCGCGACCCAGTTCACGGGCCTGTGAAACGGGGCACCGTCGGATATAGGGGAGGGGGACGGCTGAGGCGATTCACTGCTCCAAGGGCATCGAGGTGCCAGGCTGATGACGACGGCTGGACCGCTTGGGTTCGGGTCGCGAGAGGCCGGCGGCTGCAGCTCGGGTTTCTCAGCTCCCGGCGACCTGTGGGTCAATGACGGCATGGGGGTTCGGCTTTGAGTCCCTCGGGTTGGCATGGCAGCAGTTGCGGTCGGCGGTTGAGGTGGTGGGCGACGATGACGACGTGCGAGGTGGACGGGATAAACGGGCTGCCGCGTCGTGGGTTTCAGGGGGTTGGGCTTGAGTCGCGCCGGTCCTTGGCTGGTCTCGGCGAGAGCAGCTCGCGGCAACCGGGCGTGCGGCTGGTGCTGCGACGACGATGGGATTGTAGTGTTGACACTGGAGGAGCTGGTGGTGGCTCGAAGAAACCAGAAGGGAGGAGGAGTGTTGGTCGCGTGGGCCCCCCCGCAAAAGAAGAAGAAGTTGCCACACTTTTATAAAGAAGAAGAAGCCACCTGATGAAGAAGACAGCAGGGAAAAGAAAAAGAAGAGCGTCGTCCATAGATTGAGAGAGAGAGAGAGAGAGAGAGAGAGAGAGAGAGAGAGAGAGAGAGAGAGAGAGAGAGAAAGTGACGGTCAAAAAGAAAAAGGGCAAAGACCAAATCATTACCCAAAATTCCCCTTTTTATTTTATTTTTTATTCTTATTTTTTTATTTTATTTCAAAAATAAAATAAAATAAAATAAAATATGAAAAATTATTTTTGTCCAAAATGGTTCATTAGCTTGGCCAAGCTCATCAAAGTTGATTTTGTGATTTTATGACTTTTTTTTTGATATTTTTAATTAATTTTAAAGAATAAAAATCACAATAATAAATAGTCAAAAATCTGGTGTCAACACCCCTAGGTTCAACAACAGACTAATACGATCATGTCTCAATTTCACCTATTCCATTGAACGTCCACATTATCTTGGAATTCAACGTTGTATATGGGATAATCTCTCAGACTTTACTCCCAGGAATCATTCAAGTCCTGCATCTTCTTTTTCAGTCTAGACGCTCGATCGTCACATCAAGACCATTAGGATTTGTTCTTCTTTCCACACTAGGGCCTCTTACCCTATGAAGGAAACTATACGTCTCAATGGCATTCTTTTACTTCAAATCCACCTTGTCCTTCTTATTCTATAGCGTGTCCATCTCGGAGTCTACGTTACCAGCGGTACCTCCACTCCGAGATTCAAATGTTACCATGTTGGACACTCTTCTTCTAGTGACTCAGTCACCGCCAGTGACAAGATTCGTTCGTTTTTTTTTCCACCATTTCACGCATCGAATACTCGATTCAACTACCTCAAATCATTCTATAATTACCCTTTAAGTGCTCTTTTCGCTTATTCAATCATTCACCAGGATTACGAACAACCAGGACTATCAAATCCATTCACTTTTCTTTTCACCAACGGCCATCTCATGATTCCATCGTCCTTTAAGAACGACACCCTACTCTTTAGGGGTGATAGCTCGTAACGTCACTTCTTGTGGTCCCGTTTCAATCTCAACCATTCTCATTTTAATCCACAATGTCAAACCACCGACACAACTCTTTCCTTAATTTTACCACAACGAAAGAAACAAATTCAATCCCTCATGGCAAGCCTTACGCCAAGATGATAGCCGCTCCTCGCAGGTGTGTTTCATGTTACGTAATGAACTTTTCTTTGCTCGTAACCCATGAGCAAGAGTTCTCTCATTCGCATACCGTCCGATCATTTCTTTTTCTACTGAGTCTTAAGACCATTCCTCAAAATCAGGAATAACATCTAGCCATAAGGCTCTCAAGTTCCAATCCACTCAGGGATTCGCTTATCTTATTCAAGGGGTCCTTGACCATTCTTAATGCACCTAGACTACCGTGAGAACTTTGTCTCGCACTGATCCATCATCCTCTGATCCTTGTAAATCCGTCAGGATCATAACAACTTTTGCTCTCAAGCAAACCCAAAAATATTTTTCACCGAACATCTCAAACGAGGCAGTTCAGGTAGATCTTATGCCTTCGAGTAACCCTTCTTCTGGTGACCTTTCACCGATTATCAACCTCTTAAGGTTAAAGACTATCGGGATCGCTCTCAGCGCAACCAAAACCTTTAAGGTTTCCTTACTAAGGTCCCCAATCCATAGAGAGACAATTTCACATCTCATCTCTCCATCAAACTCAGTCGATCTCAATCTTATTCATAGCTTTATAAGTCTTTCAAGCTCTCGTGGTTCTTCTCGCGCATTCAGTTTAAGAAGGATTAACTATGTGTCACCTTTCTCGTGACTTCCATCATTTAATTCATCAACACTAGCATCTGTCACCATAGTGACTTAGGCAATCCTGGAAACTCCTCCCCGAGCTTGCCTACCTATCCATTTACCCATTGCCATATAAAGTCCTCATGACTCATTTTTTTTTTTTTTACACTTGGGTCTCACACAATTAACCGAATCAAGCTATATTCTCTTTTGGTACTCATATCCCACTTGCTTAGCTTTACTCAATTCTCATGATCTATCTCAGTTCTCGGATCTTCCATACCATATAAACTCGAGCTCAATGCTCTTCTACGACGATACTTTGGTCGTTTAACATCAGTAGGTCCTCATGTCCTTTGAACCACCATGATTCCCTCCAGGAATCAAAGACTTAGGTCGTCTCAGCCTAGCAGTCTCTGACTGCTCATCTCATTATCTTTCTTTATCAACCATCCAGTGGTTCCCAAACAACCCTCTAATGGTTCTTAGGCAATTCTCAACTAATTGCCAATTATTCAAGGATCTTAGATCATTCTCAAGCAGTAACTACGTAACAAGCCAGCCTCCACGAGTCAACTTCTCAATTAACTGCCATCACTAGGCAAGCCTCAACTAGGCTAAAACCCAACTAGGCCAATACCCAGCAAATACTCAAAGTACCGTTTCAATCGTTCACACCATAAATCCAGGGCATCTGCTACTCCAGCATGATCACAATAGACATCTCAATATCAACAAATATCGGTTCAATGAGCATAAGCCCCACATGCCGTCTCATCTCTCAGTTAGACCTTGGCCAAGCCAGTCACATGATGTCAATCATAAAATACGCCTAACAGGCTAATCACAACATCACTCTTCTTTTTCAATCAACATCCACTATCAAGCACAAAGCTTTTACCCATGCCACTCATAGGCATCATTTCACATGTCATGCCACTCTCAAACATTCACTTCGAGAATCAATCATGTGCCATACATCTCACTTAACCGCGACCAGACTCAACCTGATACCTAGACTTTCTCTTTCAATTTATGGCCCGGGTCATTCTTGCCTCCTTGATCTTAGAAGCCTGCCAGGAGCCGCTCCTTGTCCGTACCTCTCTGTACCGACGATCACTCACCGCCCTCATCAGACTTGGTCGTTGCAGGTTGTCCCAAGTCGTATATCTATGGAGGAAGCCACATTCCACAGGCCCCATAACATGTTTCATTACGGTTTGTAGGTATCCGCCAACTCGTCCCATACTAAGCGATGGTTTATCAAGTCTGACTGCGATAAGCTTATGCATACACCCTCATCAACTTTCGTTTCCATTCCACGAACACATACACCACACATTTATTCTCGCTACCCATCATGCCACAATCGTTTCCCAATCGATTCTCATCCATAAAATTTCAAATTCTCACTAACGATCATCACTCTTCCGAATCAATTTCGTATACCCAATCGTTCACCTCAAGTCTAGCCATAACTCAAGACAATCCACATGCGCCCGATCATAGCTGACCTTTAATCAAAATATTCCTTACACACTTCCTCGTATACCCGCAATCTCATACCTCCCAAGATTGTCCTTAGCAATCGATCTCCGAAAGTCATCAAGATACCTCACCATTCAAGCTTGAGTCCATTAATACCACTCGTCCCTTTATAACTCATATTCCTCAAATTAAGCCATCGACAAGCCACATTCACCATCATATCTTCCAATCGAATCTTCATTCATAGGTTATTCTCTAGCAGTTTCAATCCAAGCTCATGACTTTCAATCTCTACTCACCTCCTTGGGAGCCTTATTCATAAAAATCCCTCATGATCGCCAATCAGAATCAACTCTAGAACCATTGGAGTGCATATAAGTTCAAGCCCATCCCTAAAGATCTTGCTACCTAATTGTCCTCAAGTCATCGCTCCTTATCACTCCAAATCTCAATCACAATGGATCGAGCTGACCTTGCTCTGATACCACTTAAATGGGGATGTTACGCCCCGCACCTAGTGAGCACGCGGACATCACCCTAGGCCCCCTTAAAATGAAGTCTTCCAGGATCCTTAGGCCGACCTTAAAATCTTATATACCTTCTGTTGACACCTGATTTTTGACCATTTATTATTGTGATTTTTATTCTTTAAAATTAATTAAAAATATCAAAAAAAGGTCATAAAATCACAAAATCAACTTTGGAAGCCTTGGCCTAGCCTCGGGGACCAATATTGAACAAAAATATTTTTTGGTATTTTATAATATTTTTTCGAATTTATTTAATTATTAAAAATACCCAAAAAATCAGAAAAATACCATTCGTGGTCAGAAAAATACACAAAAATATTCAATAATTTTTTTTAATTTCCTCTTCAAGTGTGTCACTTTAAATCTTGAAAATTCGGCTTGGGTCGCTATGTTCCTTCACAAACAAAAACCCGAATCGGGCATAAAAAATCCTTTTCGAGTCTTTTAATTTTCAATTCTCACTTTTTATAAGCTATGACATTGGATTCTAAAGTCTCTAAATGAAATTGGGTCAATTTACCCTCCAATTTGATCAATTTTAAACAAAAGGGCTTAATTGCATAAAAATCTTTCAATTAAGTCCCCGGTTTCACAATTTTAGAAATTAAATTTCATACGGGCATACCCATTCAAATTAAACACCTCTATCCTATAGTTTTCATCATGCTGAATCCATTGGTGGCCCCAATTTGAGCTAATTTGGTCGTTTGGATTGTCGATTAAGCAAAAATCAATTTCGGATCCTAAGGATAATTTGGGGTTTTCATTAAATTTCAATCAATTGATTCACCAAAATACCCCTATTTGATGGAAAACATGTCATGGAATCCGATTTTGCCATCAATTTTATCAAAAAGGGACGATTTGGGGCCCAATTTGACAAAATTAGGTCGAACCGGGCCGGTCGGGTCAGGCCCGACCCGACCCGGTCCGACCGGGTCTGCAACTTTGTTGCAGACCCACGTCGCCGAAAGCACCAAGAGCGGGTATCAAACGTGGGGGAGGCTGCCATTTTTTTAGTGAAAAGCAAATGCCAATGGATGGTGGACGCGGGTCAGTCCACGACCAAAAAGGACGGTCGGCCACGGACAAAAGGCGGGGGAATCTTCTCGGTTGAGGGGGAGAGCGGGCCGAGAGAAAAAATTTTTGCAGAGAAAGTTGGGGGGGAAAACCAACGGACAAACGGCGATCCCAGACCTTCATCGACATTCATGAATCATCACTGGAGCCTGGCGGCCGTCGAGGAGCTCCAAAAAGGTCGGTATCTCCCCGACTCCTACCTCTTCGTCTGTGCATGCTAGATGTTCGACGAAATGCCTCAATGGGTTTTTCATTTTGGACTCTCGGCCGAACTGTCCCCGAGCCTTATTTGTGCGAAACTTACCTTTAAGCTTTGTTAGAGCTTAGTCTCCGCTCTGCTTGCCTTTGTTTTTGCATTAAATCGCGGTGGAAACCGAGCCTCCGAGCTTCGCCGGCCAAGACTCGGACCGCGAGCTCGATGTGGACATTCGTGCGATCGCCGACACCAATGGGAACTCAGGTAAGCTCCTAAACTCCATTTGGATGCCATATGATCTAGCAGAATCGATTTTGGAGCAAAAACAATTTCTGCAAATCCCCTCGCCGGCGCCGGTTCGGGTGGGGTCGGTTTGGCCGTTTTCCGACGTAAAATATGCCATGTTTTTGTTGCGTATCGATGCCGGGCCGGTGGGGAGTCGATCGCCGTGAGAACGGGCGAAAAATACCTATTTTTGGGGCCGGTTCGTGTTTCTCCGGTGAGATTTCCGGCGACCTCGCCGGAAATTCCACTGTTCATCGTCTTCTCCGGCGAGGTCGCCGGTGGTCAACGGTCAAATGCCGACGTGGGATGCCACGTAGGCATCCACGTCAGCGGTGGGGCCGGTTCGAATAAAATAAAGACCAGATCCGACGGTGGAGAGTATGCCACGTGTCGCGATCTCGGCTTTTTCGGTTTTATTAAATGATTTTCGGATATTAATTAAAAATGATCCGACGGTCAAGAATCTGCCAAGTGGCTCTCTCTGGATCGTCCGATCTAGTCCAAGATCGGACGCACCAGGAGCAGCCACGTGGCACAATCTGGGGCGTCCGTTTGCTAAATTAAGAAAATGATAAAAAAAAAACCAAAAACGGCGTCGTTTTGGCTGTGGGCGTGCGAGTCTGGGTTGCGGATTTGGGCGTGGGCCGGGTCATCCGACCCGGTCCGGATAATTTTTTTTTATATATTCTTATTTTTAATAATAAAAAAAAATTCAAAAAAATCAATAAAAAATAGAAAATCATAAAAAATTAAAAAAAATTCAGAAAATTCAGAAAAATTATAAAAATTTCCAGAAAATAGGAAATGGCCACATTCAACTGGCCACGACCTGTTTCGGGCCATTTGACCCCCGATCTTTCCAGAAATGACGGTTTTACCCTTCTGGCAAACCGTCTTCCAAAAGAATTCTAAAAAATCCAAGAAAATCCCCAAAAAATAGGAAATGGCCACAACCAACTGGCCAAGGCTCATCCCGGGTGTTTTGAACCCCGAACCTTCTTAAAAATGACGATTTCGCCCTTTAGGCGAATCGTCTTCCAAAAATTGAAGAAAAATTAAGAAATTCAAAAAAATTCTCAAAAATGGAAAATGGCCACAATCAACTGGCCATGGAATATTTTGGGTAATTCGGTATCCAAACCTTCAAAAAATGATAATTTTGCCCTTCGGACTAATTGTCCCCGAATCTTCCCATTTTACCCCTAGCCCTAAATCACATCGTCCCTAAGCCCTTATGGCTATACTAGGAGGCCAATGATTGAAATTGATGTGCATTGACATGATTTATTTATACACTTGACTTGCGCCTTCATTATATTGACTGTGATTTGATAGGACCAGTCTTCCAATCTGCATGAAACCCTGACTCATTCCTACCTCACCCAAAATTGCGCCCGCATGAACTCTTAGTCAGGAAAATCACTCGCGTTAGGTACCGAAAGGGCGTTGGTAATGACACCGACGTAACCAAGTCCCCGAACCCAAAATCTCTGGTTCCGCAGAACTGACCGATCTCTCCCAATCGGTCAGTTAGGTTTCCGGTCTACCCTCCAAGAAAGACCGGTGGCGACTCCAAATGCATGTATAAGTTGCACATGCCACCCCGACCACACTAAGGTCGAAAGCGATCGACTCTTATCGTCGAATCCTTTGAAAAATACTCCCGCCGCGATTTGGTATGGGCCTGGGAGGGCCCGCGCCGATCCAAAGCCCGCGATCCACATTTCAGAGTGGGGGCCGCGATCGGTAATCCATTAGCCGCGTCCGATTTCGGACGGATCGCGACAGCTGGCGACTCCACTGGGGACTTTGTTCTAGAACCTATCGTTCTAGACCTCAAGTGGACTTAGGCCGTAATTAAAACGCTGAGTGATTTTTCTAACCATGCAGGCGCTCTTGAAGGTGAGGTAAGTCCGCTTACGATAGATGTTATATGTTTTTGCAGATTGGAGAAATAAGGGGTGTAGTCCGTGATTAACATCGTCTTATGCAGGTTGGCGTAGGAATGTATGTTGTGTGGATGATTTGAAGCGCTGATTGATAAACTGTTGTGCATGACTTGCATTGTGATGATCATGACACATGGACACACACAACCGCGCCTAAAACCCCGGGCGCCGCCTTTAGGAACACAATAGAAGGAATTGAAAATGGAATCTCCGTGAGGAAAAACGCGGGGTAATGCACTTTTCAATTCCGCTCGCTTCGAACTATGGATCGAGTCCCAATGCAACGATAGCTGTGCAATGGAATCGGCTCTTTCTAGAACTCGAGGTGAGAACCTTAACCTTAGGTGCCAAACCCTCTGATTTTTAGAAGTTTACCATCACTTGTCTCATGCGCATGTCTTTGGGCGGTTGGTACACCTAAAACCGCACATAAGTCGACGAGTTGGGTTGGTAAGACTCTCTATCCCCCCAAATCTATCACTGTTCATATAAATATAGGCATTTCATTCATTGCATTCTGGTGATTAGATTAAATGCCATTTCGAGGATAGATATGTGCGTTTGTCCCCAACGTCCTTGATAGAAGACGAGGAGGGTGATATCCCACGACGAACACCGAGTGTGCGAAAGGAGCATACTATGGACATTATTAAGGTATCATCCAATGAAGATGACGAGTTGGGGCAAGTGATCCTGAAGACACAGATCGAAACTGGGGCATCCTTGAACGTTAGGATCACATTCCTTTGTTTCATTTTCCATTACTAGTCCTCTTGTATAGGGTTTATTTTTACTGAGGTTTTCTCTATCTCACCCCTTAGAGCGATTGTATTAGGGATCTATTGGTGTATACATTCAGATGGAACTTGGTTGTATTTCTTTTAACGGGTCATTGGAGTGTGATAGTGGCATTTTTCCTAATCATCCGAATACTCCCAAGTCAAGTTTATAATTCCTTTAGAGGAAATTAAAATTGGAAGTCTTACACGACCTTTTGGTCGTATGAGGTAATCCAACCCCAATTTCGCTAGAAGGAACTATACACTTGAATTGGTTCATGCATGTTGTACACCACTGGTAATTCACGATAATTGATCAAGAATATCAGCGTAGTTTCAAATTTAATGACGAGATAGATGTCCAAATTACTTTCGTTCTTAGCAAACGACCTTAATTTGGATGCCATATCCTCAATTGAATTTAAAACACGTTATTATGTCTTGCACTTTTGAGTAATTCATTCCTCTCGAAATTGATCAAAAGCGATTATCGTGAATTACATTCCTTTCAATAGTATGCTTTCTTTCGAGGAATATTGATAAAAACTTTTCGCGCAAGATTAAAACCCTTGTAAAAGTTCTTGTCCTTATTAATCATGGGTAAGCATAAGATTGAAAGGGGTTTTTGCTTTCTTTTTCAAATTATTCCTTCTGATTCCGTCTTTTCATTTGCAGGTAAAAATAGGTAATAGAGAGAAATCTTTTCCTGGATAAGTCTGAGGCTATTCTTTCATCTAATCATGAGCGAGTTATAAAATCATGACATATTTGCTCGACTTATTGATATTATGGTTCGGCTCACCCAAGTTGAAGATGTTCGGATGCTCGAAGAAATGAACCATGCAGAAGTTAAAACACACACACGAGAACTTTCATTTATTTTTGCTCAGTGGAGGGTTTTCAAAAGCAGGTCATACAATTTGGGGTGGAAAAGTAAAGCCGAAGTGAGTCCTAATTAACGACACAAAGGAGCCCAACTGACCCTCCATGTTGTTAATGCTCTGCCTATACTCCCAACTCCGCATGTCATGGTCGGCAAGCCTGAGGAGAAGACTTCTGCATTCTCCCTTAACCTCGGCGACCTTGGCCTCGTGTTCTTCGGTGATTATTTCCAGGTCCCGAACCAGTCCATTCCCGCGAGCTATGTCCGCGGTTATTTTGTCGAGCCGTTCTTCCTGCCAGTCGCTCTGAAGCCTCAACAGGATGTTGCGGCGGTCATGCTCGCCGGTGGTCAGGGCTAGGGCCAATTGATCCACCAGATTTCTCCTCTCGCGAAGCAACGTCGCGACCCGCTCATTAGCAAACTCGACGGCCTTTTTGTAACTATCGGCCAGATAGTTGGTCAGCACCAAATGATCAGATCGATCCTCATAACGAGCTCGCAAGACGCGAGCTACGAGAACCTCCCGATTAGCGACACGATAGGCCTCTAAGGAGTGTGCAAAGAGAGTCGGGAAAATTATATATTCCCTCCCCAGTGTAGTGCCTTCGAGAGAAGTGGTATCAAGGTCCTCAAGCAGGACACAGATTTCATCCTCGGTTGCAGAATGATCGGTTATGTGCGCGTAACCGCGACCCAATAGGTTATAAAGCTTTTCCCACTAGGCCAAGACATCAGTTGAAAAAGTGCGTACGGGAGAGGAGGCCATTTGCGTTGAGTTGGCTTGAGAATAAGACGAGTCTAACAGAGAGATTAGAAGGAAGAAGCTGATTATGCGAGAACGTTAACCTTCCATACATTAATTCCTCATTTTATAGCAACTCGAGGATGATGAAGGGTCTCAGTAATAATGCTGGTAGAGCCCAGTTAGGGGGTAAAGCAGGAGGTCCCCTCACGTGAACCATTGGATTCGTCTCGGTCCGCGATTTTCGGCTTATCAATTAAAAGATGTAAATGATTTGTCGGGATCACCATTATTAGAGTTAGGTGGGAGGTAGGCGCAACTATCGAAAAAAGCCCTAACAGGATTTAGCACTCACATCACGTTGAAAAGCTAAGCGAGAAATTCAAGGTCTTGACGGGGAGCGTTTTCCTAATGATTTTCTTTCATGCTTGAAGAGCGTCTCCTAAACATACAAAGTCACTCGAAGAAATATTTATAGGGAGCGAGCATACAGGAGAGAGTAGAGAACTCTGAGTGGGCAGGAACCAATCAAACATTTCTCAATCCAACATATTTAAGAAGTTACTGTCAGCTGCTAGAGGCGACTGACTCAAAAATATCAGAAATTGAACTATTGAGGGATCTCAAAGATTCCAAGATCAAGTCTAACACCAAAACCATGGAGCCCAACACTTCTGGCAACGGAAAACAAAATCACGGCGACGACGACAACGACATCCACGATGCTCAACTCGGGAAAAGAAGACGTCCTCACCAATACTCTCAGGAGGAAACCCAAATGCTGGAAACCCTCTTCAGTAAAAGCCATTACATGAAAAAGAAGTGGAGAATTGAATTGAGCCGGGAGTTGGGGATTAATCAGTCGAGGATCCAGTTTTGGTTTCAAAATAGGAGATTCAAATCGAAGGCTCAACGCAAACGTCAGGTGGTCGAGATTTTAAAGGAAGAAAACCAAAAGCTGCGAACAAAAAACATGAGGTATGAAGAATCCCTCAATATTACCGTTTGCCCTCATTGCGATAACCCCATCGCCCTCGGTAAGATATTCCCCGATAAGCCTCACGCGATGATTGAAGACGTTCATTTACCACCCTACTCCCTCGGGGCACCTCCTGCTCAACCAGATTTTGCCGGAGTCACGCATGAGCAGGATGATCCTACGAAGACGATACAAATGCCTCCTGGAGGATGGGATATGCATCGCTTTGATTGGAGTTACAGTTTCAAGGAGCTGGATGTTACCGCCGACCAGCTCAAAGCACATCAGCCTTCTGCACAACAATTTTCGATAGGGTCGGGTACTGCTGGAGATGGGTTAATCAGTCGTCAAGCCATCGATGCAATTTTGGGCCACGATAAGAGGAGGTTCGCTTGGCCCCCTGAACTGCATTTCAGATTCCTAGACGTGATTCACCAAATGGGGATCGATTCAGCAAATCCGACGCGCATATTTAAGGCCATGAATGTACCGGGGCTTAGTAAAGAACTGGTCAGGAATCACCTTGCTGCCTACAGAAAGCTATTAAAACAGCGTCGAGCGGAGCTAAACCGGGAGGAATCCATCTCGAGCTCAAAAACTAGGGGCGACCGCCATTGTAATGCTCAGGTATCAAGAGATACCCGGCCAAATCTAAGCATCAATCAAGCTAGCAACCCGACCACCGGCGAACTGAAAGATGATCAGAATGTCCTTCTGGGCCATTTCAACACTTTTCAAGAGCACGTGTCACAAGTACAGCGAGTGAGCACTCCTCCATTCGAGCAGCAGTCGGCTGGTACTCTGCCTGCCGCTAGTCAACCCACAACAGACGATTTCTTCGATGAGGGGCTCGATGCCTTGTTCAATCAATGGGAAGCTGGCATGGTTGGACAGCCATGATCTAGCACCTGACTCGGGGCACGATGTGTTGGTCGCTACGATCACCCATAGAAAGAAGAACATGTTCACGAGTGGATCACTCTTTTTATCCATTGTAAAGTTCCTATGGGAACATTTTTCTTTAATGGCTATAGTTAATTATGTATGAAAACCAACGCTATCGACGAACATCGTCATGCTCAGTTGCGATGATCCCTTGTTAGATTAAGTCTGAAACCAGGGACGGTCTTTAAATTTTGAGTGGCCACGAACTCATTCCTCACCAAGAGCCCAGGATGTTGAAATGAAGAGTAACAGCATGCACAGGGAAAATGCCACTTTCGTTTGAACGATGAAAAGGGGTTGAGAGAAGGTCATAGCGTTAATTCCCATGGAGCTAAATGAATTAAACGGAGTCATTAATTGCGGGTCCGCCGCTGCTCCCCACGTTCTCGGGCCTAGCAAATCATAAAAGGCACCGAAAGATTGTAGACCCACCACTTTGAAGACTGAACTAGGGGACGAACGCAATACTCGATGAAACCGAATCAATGCGAGAGAGTTTGTGATCCTGTCACGAGGAAAAAGAAAGGGGAAGACAGACGAGGAGTAATTGCAGGGTCTCGGGAGGAGCGCTTGCTTGCTGGTCTTCATATGCAACCTGAAGGATGGTTCTAGGACACGCACAATCACTCGAGAAAATTTCTAGAGTGAACAAACACATAAGAGCGAATAGAGAAAGCTGAGTGAACTAGGTCAGCCCGAGATACTCCGATCCATCATGTTTAAAAGCTATTCCCATCTGCTAGAAAAGCCCGACCTGGACATCTCTGAACACGAACTGTTGGAAGACTTTGAAGATCCTGGAGTTGAATCCTGCCCGAAGGCCATGGAGACTGACTCCTCCAGTGATGAAATTCTAGGCTTCAGCTACGAAGAAGGAGTATACAATGATGACCGGAGTCGGAAAAGGAAGCAACTGCAACGCCACACTCCAGGCCAAATCCGAGAACTCGAAGCTTTCTTCAATGAATGCTCCACCCCAAGCACACAACAGAAAATTGAGTTGAGCCGAAAGTTAGGATTGGAGCTTTCGAAGGTCAAGTTTTGGTTCGCCAACAAACGAACCCGGGTGAAACAGCAACACGCAGATCATGAGTTATTGGCCCTGAAGGAGGAGAATGAGAAGCTTCGAGCTGAAAGCGCGAGATATAAGGAAGCTCTGACCAAGGCCGCCTGCCTTAATTGTGGTAATCCTGTTGTCCTCGGCGAGGTGTTCCTCGATGAACCATCCCTGTTGACGAATAACGCTCAGCTGTTACCGTATTCTCCACAACATTTTCCGACACAGCCAGATACCGTCGGAGATCTGCATGAGCAAGTCAACACCATAGGGTCAACACCAACATCCTCTGAGAAATGGGACATGAATCATCACAGGTGGAGTTCTCCCAATGACGAACTCGCTGTCGCAGCCAGCCAATCCAAAATCGGTGAGTCCCTCCCTGGACAACTTTTGAAACGACCAGATCCCGTAGAGAATAGCTACCGAAGTATTGACGATATTTTGGGTGATAAGAGAACAAGGTTTTACTGGACCTATGAACTTCACACCAAATTTGTTTATGCAATTCGAGAGCTGGGAGTTGATTCGGCTAGCCCACTACGCGTACTCGAGATTATGAATGTGCTGGGGCTCTCCAGAATTAACGTTGAATCTCACCTCAAGTACTATAGCAGATTGCTAAGGGATGGAAGGATAGCGTTAAACCATCATAAAGCCGGTTGGAGCTCAAGTGCTGGGCAGAGTTACAACCATGATGATGGGAGAGCCAAGAGCACCCAACTGTGTTTCAGCAATGACGGGACCAGCTGTCGTGCCAGCGACTCCTCTAACCCAAATCAGAATGCTCCACCGAGCTATCTCAATACTCCTCAAGAGTATATACCACAGTTCCAGTACATAGGGATTCCTCAGTTTGAGCGCGAATCGGTCATTAATGCTGTCTCGGAAGCGAATCTGGCATTGCTAGAGAGTGTACATATAAACCTGCGAGAGAAAAGAGAGGACTCCCTCGCCTGCAGTCGACGACACCCAATCTGGGCACCAAGGGCTAGAAAGAACAGGTGATTTCCTTGATGAGGAGCTGGACACTTGGATCAATACTCTTCAGGAATGTATGTCTCAACCCCAACAGGGCAATGATGAAGGTTCCAGCTCAAAGACTCCAGTCCCTCACAACGAAGGCAATGAAAGAAATCTGCCCCCAACAATCGTTGATACCCAGTTTGAACATCAATGGCTCGAAGACTCGAGCAATTTCCTTGGCGATGAGTTCAATCTTTGGCTCGATCAATTTGGAGCCGGAGGATCATCGCAGTGGTGACGCGAGGCCGGTGATCAAACGTCTGATGCAAGGCATGGCTACTCGATGAAAAATGCTTCGAGAAAAGGGGTTGAATACTCCTATTGCATATGTTGTTGATCGCACTGTAAGGTTCCCACGGGAACATCTTTCATTAATATCTAGAACTAATTGCGCGTGAGTGTCAACATCACCCTTTGAGCATCTTCAAGCCGAGGGCCGTGGATTAATCACTTAATCCGTGGAGCAAGTTCCATGAACCATAATTATCACCCGCGGAGCATAATGGGATCTACCCCTTCAACACGAAATACGTTTGGCCGCGAAGCCACCTATTTGGTAAAACGATGTATCGTTCCTAAACGATCTTCAATCGAATACCGAAGTAATGTCTCCTTTCTTTCCCTTCTCAGGTGATAAACGTGGATAAATCACTCAAGGAGCCATCTGTTCAAATAACAGAACAGACGTTGCCCAACCGAGGGCAGCTGAACCATTGATGTTGCAAATATTCCAAGCATGGATAGGCGGATTTGATAGACGTTGTTCATATCAATACGCAACATCAGAACGGGATGAGAACCAAGAGTAAAGTTGTATCATCCCAATTTGTCTTTAATTTGAGAATATGAATTGATACTCATTGTTTATCCTTGACAGGGGAATCGCCTTGGAGACGAATAAGTTTTTACATCCCACGTACTACCTATTAGGGTACATGAGGGTAGGATGTATCGTTTCGATTTTCGAAAAATTCGTGAACATACAATGATATGCTTCTTTTACATTTTCAGGGGTCTGCAGCCGCGACAAGTAGGTAAGTATCCCTTTCCTAGTTAGCTGGAGATAAAAAAATGTTAAAATCCTTTCAGCCGTCATGAAAATTATCCAATGCATCGATGTTCATGATTTAAATCGGGAGGTTGCCCAAAGCATGAATAAAACATGCACGATACATCACAAAATCCCCTCGATGGATAAATTTTGGGAAAGAAAGAAATGAATTTTTCCAAATATGATTATTTGTCAAATCATTCAAAAGAAGTTTACTCAAAAGAGAGGCGAGCCCAGTCCAAACACATCCTACATACACTTGAGAGACGAGTGGAGCGGATCAGATAGCAAAATCTGGACCTAAGGAAGTAGGGATTATTCGCAGCAATTACTTGGATTGGGATGACAGAGGCATTCGTTTCATATCCTAAACACTACAGGTGATCGTTGATAACCCCTTTGAATGGCGGTTTTCATTCTTAACCCTGTCAAGAACCACCCCACATCGGGGCAAAAGGGAGGTGAGTCCAGCGGCATCGGGAGAAAATGGTTAGAAATTTTCTTGCTCGGACTAACATTAATCTTCGTGTGTTGTTTATATGGTAATCCAAGTGCCATAGGATGACGAGAAGCATTCATTTCTCTATCCCACATACGTTTATCCTTCGCACAGCCAAGTCGAGCCTGCAAATTCGTTTCATGAACCCGTTGGTGATCATTGCACATTTCAAGATGGATGCAGCATCACTTTAGAAACGGAAGAGCGCAAGACTAAGGGATTACAAAGAAATTCCTGGGTTTATGGTAAAAGCATGTTTAGACTTTCGATCATATGTCTAAAGTGATCTCCTGAAGATGAGAAAAATGGGATTTAAAAAGAAAAAAAAAGATGAAAATGAGAAAAGAATCCCCGGCATCAAGAAAAAGCAAAGTGCCTGGTAAAAGCAAGGCTGATGCCCGTGCAAGCTGTTTGATTGACCCACAATAAAGTCTAGATGGGAAAAGAGGAAATCCCCGAAGGAGCCAAATTCCGAAAAGGCTGCTCGCCAAATGGTGTCAAGCGCAGAATAAAGGCGCAAAAGAGAAAGGACAGGTAGCAAATCCGCAATGATCACCAATGTCAAACTCTCCAAGAATTTTGGGCCAAAAACAAGCCTTTTTCTGTCCCCCAATCCTACCAATGTTACGACCCCGAAGGAGTCTTCTCTGACTAAGACACTTGGGTTAACATATAGCTTAGCTCGAAGAAGTACGAGCAAGACTATTTCTTTCTCATTTTGCAGGGTTCTTGACTTGTAAACCCGGAGCAGATGGTGAAGACTTTCATTCAATGGCCTCAACACCAAAGCGAGTCCCCCCCTTGAAAGCCAATATCCAAGCCCAATATTACGGTCCCGTGGAAGACCTCCCGACCGATCAAAATGTATGCGCTGCGAATGAGCCTAAAACCTAGGTACAAGTTAGTAGGAAGTTGAGCGCATTCCTTACAAAAGACCATTATCACAGAGCGGTGAGGAGCCCTCTTGGATGAGAAATCCTCCAATAGATGTTTTAAACAAACTCTTTTTGGAAATTTCAAATTGTTTGATCCAGATTTTCCGTGCAAGGGATTTGTGATCACATTTGCATGTTGTAAGAATGCTTTGGATAACCTCCAGCATCAAAACGAACATTTCATGATTAAGACTTAAATCATACGGTCTTGTCAGATGGACAACCGTCGTCTTCCCTAAGATTGCTAATGTTTTCTTGGTGAAGAAAAATTTTTCAGGCTCAAACCTCTACAGGATACCTGGAGAACCCAGTTCCCAGAATGTCGCCTTTATCAAAATAAAATCTTTCACTACTTCAAAAAACAAATTCCCGACAAATTTCGGGATCTTTCAAAAGAAGGGATGAGGATAGAACCCTTTTTCAAAAGAAGTCGGTAGACTATCCCAGCAGACGTGGAGAACCCTCGTCTCGGGACCCCTTTTCAAAAAATCAAGCAGTCTCATCGGACGTGGAGAACCCTCGTCATGAGACCCCTTTTCAAAACAAACAGTGGTAGAAACCGCCTGAAGGGTCAACACAAGGTAGAAACCGCCTGAAGGGTCAACTCAATGGTAGATACCGCCTGAAGGGTCAACTCAAGGTAGATACCGCCTGAAGGGTCAAACCAAGGTAGAAACCGCCTGAAGGGTCAACTCAATGGTAGATACCGCCTGAAGGGTCAACTCAAGGTAGATACCGCCTGAAGGGTCAAACCAAGGTAGAAATCGCCTGAAGGGTCAACTCAATGGTAGATACCGCCTAAAGGGTCAACTCAAGGTAGATACCGCCTGAAGGGTCAAACCAAGGTAGAAACCGCCTGAAGGGTCAACTCAATGGTAGATACCGCCTGAAGGGTCAACTCAAGGTAGATACCGCCTGAAGGGTTAAACCAAGGTAGAAACCGCCTGAAGGGTCAACTCAAAGGTAGATACCACCTGAAGGGTCAACTCAAGGTAGATACCGCCTGAAGGGTCAAACCAATGGTAGAAACCGCCTGAATGGTCAACTCAAAGGTAGATACCGCCATAAGGATCAACCCAATGGTCCGATCCACCATACGGATCGAAACTTTGACTAATTCCAGATGTTGAAGAAGTTGTTTTCCTAGGTAAGCCTTATTGTAGGCGAACCGCTTATGGTCTAATCCACCATATGGATCAAAATCCTTGGCAAATTCCCAAAGAAAGAATGCGCCTTCCTTAGGTTCCTACCAGTTAGGAATTCCATAATGGTATGACCTACCATACAGGTCAGAGCCTAATCTCCCTAGGATATTCTGAATGACGAGTCCTAGGTATCTTCTTGAAAGTTGTCACAACCGGCAGCATCCGACAGGTGAGTTTCAGGTAAACCTCCCTCCCCTCAACCCAGGTTCAAACTGCAAGAACGAACCGAGGATTAATTTGAGCTTTTATCGAGAGCCTTAAGGATTCGATGTCATAGCATTTCTTCTCTCATTTTCCCAGTCGAGTCGGCCAGGAATCAGGTGCCATCTTATCTTTGAGAGAAACCTCTGACGAGATTCCTCTCAAAGAGGGGCAGCTGTTGACACCTGATTTTTGACCATTTATTATTGTGATTTTTATTCTTTAAAATTAATTAAAAATATCAAAAAAAGGTCATAAAATCACAAAATCAACTTTGGAAGCCTTGGCCTAGCCTCGGGGACCAATTTTGAACAAAAAATATTTTTTGGTATTTTATAATATTTTTTCGAATTTATTTAATTATTAAAAATACCCAAAAAATCAGAAAAATACCATTCGTGGTCAGAAAAATACACAAAAATATTCAATAATTTTTTTTTAATTTCCTCTTCAAGTGTGTCACTTTAAATCTTGAAAATTCGGCTTGGGTCGCTATGTTCCTTCACAAACATAAACCCGAATCGGGCATAAAAAATCCTTTTCGAGTCTTTTAATTTTCAATTCTCACTTTTTATAAGCTATGACATTGGATTCTAAAGTCTCTAAATGCAATTGGGTCAATTTGCCCTCCAATTTGATCAATTTTAAACAAAATGGCTTAATTGCATAAAAATCTTTCAATTTAGTCCCCGGTTTCACAATTTTTGAAATTAAATTTCATACGGGCATACCCATTCAAATTAAACACATCTATCCTATAGTTTTCATCATGCTGAATCCATTGGTGGCCCCAATTTGAGCTAATTTGGTCGTTTGGATTGTCGATTAAGCAAAAATCAATTTCGGATCCTAAGGATAATTTGGGGTTTTCATTAAATTTCAATCAATTGATTCACCAAAATACCCCTATTTGATGGAAAACATGTCTTGGAATCCGATTTTGCCATCAATTTTATGAAAAATGGACGATTTGGGGCCCAATTTGACAAAATTAGGTCGAACCGGGCCGGTCGGGTCAGGCCCGACCCGACCCGGTCCGACCGGGTCTGCAACTTTGTTGCAGACCCACGTCGCCGAAAGCACCAAGAGCGGGTATCAAACGTGGGGGAGGCTGCCATTTTTTTAGTGAAAAGCAAATGCCAATGGATGGTGGACGCGGGTGGACAGTCCACGACCAAAAAGGACGGTTGGCCACGGACAAAAGGCGGGGGAATCTTCTCGGTTGAGGGGGAGAGCGGGCCGAGAGAAAAAAATTTTGCAGAGAAAGTTGGGGGGGAAAACCAACGGACAAACGGCGATCCCAGACCTTCATCGACATTCATGAATCATCACTGGAGCCTGGCGGCCGTCGAGGAGCTCCAAAAAGGTCGGTATCTCCCCGACTCCTACCTCTTCGTCTGTGCATGCTAGATGTTCGACGAAATGCCTCAATGGGTTTTTCATTTTGGACTCTCGGCCGAACTGTCCCCGAGCCTTATTTGTGCGAAACTTACCTTTAAGCTTTGTTAGAGCTTAGTCTCCGCTCTGCTTGCCTTTGTTTTTGCATTAAATCGCGGTGGAAACCGAGCCTCCGAGCTTCGCCGGCCAAGACTCGGACCGCGAGCTCGATGTGGACATTCGTGCGATCGCCGACACCAATGGGAACTCAGGTAAGCTCCTAAACTCCATTTGGATGCCATATGATCTAGCAGAATCGATTTTGGAGCAAAAACAATTTCTGCAAATCCCCTCGCCGGCGCCGGTTCGGGTGGGGTCGGTTTGGCCGTTTTCCGACGTAAAATATGCCATGTTTTTGTTGCGTATCGATGCCGGGCCGGTGGGGAGTCGATCGCCGTGAGAACGGGCGAAAAATACCTATTTTTGGGGCCGGTTCGTGTTTCTCCGGCGAGATTTCCGGCGACCTCGCCGGAAATTCCACTGTTCATCGTCTTCTCCGGCGAGGTCGCCGGTGGTCAACGGTCAAATGCCGACGTGGGATGCCACGTAGGCATCCACGTCAGCGGTGGGGCCGGTTCGAATAAAATAAAGACCAGATCCGACGGTGGAGAGTATGCCACGTGTCGCGATCTCGGCTTTTTCGGTTTTATTAAATGATTTTCGGATATTAATTAAAAATGATCCGACGGTCAAGAATCTGCCAAGTGGCTCTCTCTGGATCGTCCGATCTAGTCCAAGATCGGACGCACCAGGAGCAGCCACGTGGCACAATCTGGGGCGTCCGTTTGCTAAATTAAGAAAATGATAAAAAAAAAAAACCAAAAACGGCGTCGTTTTGGCTGTGGGCGTGCGAGTCTGGGTCGCGGATCTGGGCGTGGGCCGGGTCATCCGACCCGGTCCGGATAATTTTTTTTTATATATTCTTATTTTTAATAATAAAAAAAATTCAAAAAAATCAATAAAAAATAGAAAATCATAAAAAATTAAAAAAAATTCAGAAAATTCAGAAAAATTATAAAAAATTCCAGAAAATAGGAAATGGCCACATTCAACTGGCCACGACCTGTTTCGGGCCATTTGACCCCCGATCTTTCCAGAAATGACGGTTTTGCCCTTCTGGCAAACAGTCTTCCAAAAAAATTCTAAAAAATCCAAGAAAATCCCCAAAAAATAGGAAATGGCCACAACCAATTGGCCAAGGCTCATCCCGGGTGTTTTGAACCCTGAACCTTCTTAAAAATGACGATTTCGCCCTTTGGGCGAATCGTCTTCCAAAAATTGAAGAAAAATCAAGAAATTCAAAAAAATTCTCAAAAATGGGAAATGGCCACAATCAACTGGCCATGGAATATTTTGGGTAATTCGGTATCCAAACCTTCCAAAAATGATAATTTTGCCCTTCGGGCTAATTGTCCCCGAATCTTCCCATTTTACCCCTAGCCCTAAATCACATCGTCCCTAAGCCCTTATGGCTATACTAGGAGGCCAATGATTGAAATTGATGTGCATTGACATGATTTATTTATACACTTGACTTGCGCCTTCATTATATTGACTGTGATTTGATAGGACCAGTCTTCCAATCTGCATGAAACCCTGACTCATACCTACCTCACCCAAAATTGCGCCCGCATGAACTCTTAGTCAGGAAAATCACTCGCGTTAGGTACCGAAAGGGCGTTGGTAATGACACCGACGTAACCAAGTCCCCGAACCCAAAATCTCTGTTTCCGCAGAACTGACCGATCTCTCACAATCGGTCAGTAAGGTTTCCGGTCTACCCTCCAAGAAAGACCGGTGGCGA
Source organism: Rhodomyrtus psidioides (assembly GCA_021437785.1). Classification (NCBI taxonomy): domain Eukaryota; kingdom Viridiplantae; phylum Streptophyta; class Magnoliopsida; order Myrtales; family Myrtaceae; genus Rhodomyrtus; species Rhodomyrtus psidioides. The sequence continues at coordinate 1,223,995 of JAILYB010000177.1, read as the reverse complement.
CTCCAAATGCATGTATAAGTTACACATGCCACCCCGACCACACTAAGGTCGAAAGCGATCGACTCTTATCGTCGAATCCTTTGAAAAATACTCCCGCCGCGATTTGGTATGGGCCTGGGAGGGCCCGCACCGATCCAAAGCCCGCGATCCACATTTCAGAGTGGGGGCCGCGATCGGTAATCCATTAGCCGCGTCCGATTTCGGACGGGTCGCGACACCTTCAAATAAGCGAAAGCCGAAAAACATCTCCATACAAAACAATGCCAGATGACTTGGGACAAAAGGGATACATCCCCACTTAAACACCAAATACAAATTTCAAACTCAAAGTGTAACAAAATCCTTAACGTCACCAAATATTCTTTAATCAATCAACTACTCCCTCCTTGAAATTCCAATTCTTGGCCACTGAAGCTTCCTAGCTGGATACCTGAAAAAAAAAAAAAAAGATCCCACGACAGGGTGAGACTTACGTCTCAGCGAGTTATCCTAACCCTAAACTAGGCCATTCGCCCCACCGAACCAAAGCAATCATCGACGCATGTAATCAATAAACAAAGGCGATGCATGGTAGTTTCTCATGGCATCAAGTCATAAACCTCACGATTATTTCAATCAAAAGCAAAGGTGGTACACATGACCAAACTTTCAAACTAGCTTATAATGAATCATATCATCACTTGAAATAAAAGATATTTCAAACTCAACCCCGCGTCATATAGGCGCCTCAGGGTGATTCACAACTTCTCAACCCCGTGTCATATAGGCACCTCGGGGTGATTTACCATCCTCAACCCCATGTCATATAGGCACCTCAGGATATTTCACATTTCTCAAGTGATACCATGGCTCAACAGCCCATTTCCTCCAATAGTTCGTTTCAAGTCAAATAATCGCAGTGAACATTTCACTAAATTTCATCACGAGGAGAATTCAAGTGTGAGGACATAATTCAATGCTTTTCATTAAAAATAGACGTGCTTGCCACAAAATGAGGTCTGAAAAGCAAGCGTCCCAATACCACATCGACGAACAAGGCACAACATTGATCACATCATCTACGAATTCGTGAGGACACAATTGGATAGCACCCTGGTATTCATGACACAAGTCACCATCAAAGTCATGCAATTCTCAATCATTCAAGCATACCACTCAATCAATTCATCGATTCCTTAATGGAATCCGTCCAGTCGCGTCCGCACGTACTAGTATAAGGTTAGGGGTTACTCACCTCTTCATTCAAATAGCAAACTCCAATCACCATGCTCCTCCAGGTCAGTAAATTTCAAGATCGAACAGGGCATCCATGGTGCGCCTAGGAACACCACATTGAAACTTAGTCATTTCTCATTTTCATTGTGTCAATACTTCAATAGTACACACAACCCCTTATTCGTATGTTCTCACAACGTCAATTCAATGGCCCTAAGCATGAAAATAGCCGTTCTATCAAGGTAAGTCATCATTAATACCATTCCGCCCAAAACAGCCCTATATCTTAGTCTACAACCAAATTTCGTTACAATTAAATTGACATTGATCCTTCGACTTTTTATGAAATCAACTTTCATAATCTTAAACTTCAATGTCTTACGGACGCGTGGGCGAAAACGGAGCTCAATTCGGATATCGAACGACTTAGAACGACTAATTTCAAAACCGGTGCGCGCTGAAAACAGATTATACGGCATCTCACGTTTTCACTTCTAACAGCCCTCAATTTCTCTTTTAACTCCATTCCAATCCTCATACTTCTCATTAACACCACAATTAACACCCTAGTATGCCTTAACGATCAATTGGAAGCATGACGACACTTCAAACAACCCCCGATAACTCAGATTGCACAAACTGAACAGGAGAATTTTCGGTTCTGTTTCGTACCCGGCAAATCAGCCCATAAACCATCCTTAAACATCAATTCCTCACATAAATTACTTGCTAACATATAATCCCAGGTCTAAGGCAGTCTCACCGAAAATTTGAGGGTGCGTCGACGCTCAGAAGTCTCATAACAGGCCCAGTTCCTCAAGTCCTACCGCCGGTCAGAATTCTGCTTGTAGAATCAACACCATTTCAACATCAAAACTCTATCAAATTCTACTGAACTTGCTACCTTAGCTCAAAATACAAGCGTACAATATGTCTACAAACCCTTGCCGAAAATTTGAAGCAAAACGAGATCCTATGGAGGCCAAACGAAGACTTACTCTAAGTTGCGACAAAATTGTCGGCTTTCGGGAAATCGCTTGGCCGGAGCCCCACCGGCGTCCAATGGCCGAAATTCCACTTGGAGGTTGTCGGCAAGAGGTTGAGGATTAGGTGGGTGGTCGACGAGAAGCAAGGTGGCGGTCGGAAGGCCCGCTCATGGAGGACGACGGCGGTGAATGGAGCTGATCGTGGGGGAGCAGATTCTGCTCTTGAGGGGGGAAACGAAAAAAAGAAATGAAGAGAAGAAGATGGGAAGGAGGAAGCTGTCGTCCAAAAGGCTGAGGGAAAAGAAGAAAAAGCTCTACCCCACTTGGCTTTGTCAACTAAGGAGAATGGTAGGTAAAAAGCTAATAAATTAATGCCAAGTCACCATCCTTTGACACTTGTCTTGGTCCCCAAATATCCTTGCCACAAAAGACAAATCTGCCCCTCTAATTTCGGTAGCTAAGGGGGTAGTGGTAAAAGTCCGAAACGCCCTTCTTGATAAAGCAAAGCAATGTTGTTTCACTAGGGGTAAAATGGTATTTTCTCGCATTTCGTCCAAAAATCCATTTCCCGCCAATTTTTCATTCTCTATTAGGCGTCGTCCATTCCAAACTAATTGTTACAACTCTTCATTTCCATTTTTCATTTCCGAGATCCCACTCCATGTTTCAAGTCGCGAGGGCGGAATTTCAAAATGTCATAGATAGGGTACTTATTAATGAACTTTGGGGCCACCTGTTGCGACAGTCTGATTTTCCTGTCATTTCGAGATCTTTGACTGTAAGATATATATCGAAGTATTTCAGTTATATCTCGCTCTGACCTGATCAGTTTTGAGTTAACTAACCAAAGGGGAAAAGCTAACGCGCGACGAGGTATGTGGACCTAGGAAATTCGATTCGAAAACGGCGTTTTGACCATAAGGATCGTCGAGGGATATTTAGAATCGAGGCCGATCAGAAAACAATTAAGGAATCCATTGCTAGTGTTATACGATTGGAACGCGGGTGATGCCGCTTAACCAACGTATGATTTGCGAATTTTTCCTAAATCGATTTATGACGATCGCGGCCGTCGGTGCTAGAAATAGACCCATGCGATTACAGGACAACCAAGATTTCCGTAGTTTAGATTTTCCTGAGTGTGAAGAGAATCACAGAGTCGATATGCGTAACGTCTGCAAAAGCCGCCCGTTAGTTCGAGATAAATTGAAATTACGGACGATGAGAAATCGATCACGATTTGGGGTCTCGAAAATGAAAAATGGAAATAAGGGATTGGTAACAATGAGTTTGGATTGGACAACGCCTAATTGAGAAAGAAAATTAGCGGAAAAATGATTTTTCGGACGAAGGGTGTGAAAAGACGATTTTGCCCCTAGAGCGTCGACTCGATTTTTATTAATTGGACAAGGGCATTTTTGTCAATTGGATATCCCCAAATGTATCAGCCAAAAATGGGAGGGCAATCTTGGAAGAAATTTCAGGTTTTATGAAGAAAGTGCCAAATGTCATCAAACCATGGAGTCTCATTAATTAATCCACACACCTAAGCAAGCTTCTAGGATATTCTTGGAGATGAGAACATGCCACTTTCCTTCTCCCTTCTGCCATTTCTCACGACCAGCACCAGAAGCACCATCATCTTCTCCATTTTTCTTCTTCTTCCTCACGTTCAGAACCAGACCTGCACGATCAGAATTTTTTCGTCCACTTCATCAGCGCCTAACTTTTCAACCGCTGACAACTAGCTCACGATCCATATATCATCACGAAGATCTCCCTATTACCGAACGTTTCCAACTGGAAGAACGTCGATTGGCCACCTGAGGAGCTCCGGCCGGCCCATCTCCCGTGAGTCAACGGAAACTGACTGAACTGGAGGTAGGCTCCGGTTTGCTTTTCATTGAACCCTTTAATGGACGAATTTGGAGCTTAATTTTTGTGGAGGTCTAGTAGACACATATACTGAGTTGCTGTCAAATTTTGGGAGACATTGAGCAACATATTGACCTAGAATCATTGTGATGTTTGAAGGACAGAATCTGTCCATTTGCAGACTCGGAGAAATTGGCGCCTTTCGAAAGTCATCCGGCGTCGTCTTGTTCCAAAATTTTTGGTGAGGCCTCTTGACATGTAGAACTTTGTGCTAGCGAAGGTATTTGTGGAAAAATCGACGAGTCGAGTGAGGTTTAGGGCTGATTGGGCAGAATTGAAACCGAATAGGGGAGTGCCCTGTTTCGGTTCTGTTTTGGCTGTGTTGTTGAGGGCTGTTCATGTTAGAATTGAGTTTAAATTTCTTTGTTGAGACGTACTAGGATGTCTGTTGATGTGTTATTGAGGTTTATGTCTCGTGGTTTAATGATCGGACGAAGGAATTGACGGATTGAAATAGATTGAGTGAAACCGGTTCTGCTCGGTTGGATTTTTGTGCAAACCGATTCTGTTTTGATTTGGTTTTGGGCGAAATGAGTTCATTATCTGCTGATTTGGGGCATGTCAAAAGGATGAGGGTGTTGCCATTGAGATGGACTAGTAGCGGGGTTGAAATTAGAATGAAAAATTGATCGAATTGTTGGATCGGCGCTCATTATTTGCTGCCCTATTTTTGGACAACTTTGTGTCGTGCCAGAACCACGCTTGTCGGGAAGCTTGTGTTGTTAAATTGCTAATAGGAATCAAGGTAAGTGGTTCCTAAACCCTTACTCAATTTCTAGGACGCAACTGGACGATTGAAATATGAAGTGCTGTGGTGTGACGAGAGTATTGTGGTTGGTAGCGTGCGACTTGTGTGGCTTGTATGCCTTGCGATGTTGATTGGCTTGTACGCCCTTGCGATGTTGATTGGTTTGCATGCTCTTATGTTGTCGGACTGGCCGTGGGCCCTGGCGATGCTTAAGTGTACTTGTAAATACATCGAGGCCGTGGCCCTTCGGCGATGACTGAATGTATTGAGGTGACATCGCGGCCGTGGGCCTTGACGATGAATTAGCTATGAGCCCTGGCGATACATCCTGGCCATGGGCCTGGTAATGGTAGAACGATTAGTCACACTGATGCTTTAGGAGAGTGACACGTTTATTTGGAGCGAACGTGCGAAGCTTGGGTCACAAGAGGTGACATGTGCTTGATGATTGTTTATTTACGCCAAGTACTTTGACATGTGATGATAAATTGCTATATGCCTTTGCTTGTCTAGTCCCTGCATTTTGTGCATTATCGTGTGGTCTAGTGGGACTAGGAGTTTAGCTTGGGTTAGGTTTCACTTGCTGAGACGTAAGTCTCACCCCTCCGTGGGACCGTTTTTTTTTTTCAGATCGCAGGGCTTAAAGATGCTACCCATTCGCTTGGGAGACCTAGGAGAAGACAAGGACATCACCGGGGACAGCAGCTCGACTTAGCAAACTTAGAGGACCATAGGGTCTTGAAATGTCTTTTGGGGGTGGTAGCTTTTTGCTGGACTGGGGGTTGTTTTATTTTTGGTAGTCCCCTTTTCCGTAATGTCGGTGGCGTTGTTAGTATCCCTACTTCCTTCTTGGAATGACTGATCTTTGGGTTATGTATGTAATGTTTCACTTCGTTTCTCATTCTATTTAAAAAAGAATTTGGAGGTTCGAAGCTTTCTTGAGTCTTCCGCATGCGAGTCTCATTTGCATTAGACCTTGAGAGCTGGTTCTGGGTAAGAATATTTACAGTCGGATGTGGTGCGCACGCTGTGAAGAGTGGGGCGTGACATCCTAGTTGAAGTGGTATCAGAGCGAGGTCAGCTCGATCCAAGTCGATTGAAGATTGGAGTAATAAGAAGAAATGAGATTCGGGGTGACTGAATAGCGAGACCGTAGGAAGGGTTCGCTAGAGTTAAGCTAAGAATTGCATGGCATATGAATTGGCGTATGTGATTGGCATCATGAAAGTGGCATTGTTGTGATGATTGGACATGACCAAGCTTCGTACTAGCATGTGCTTTGATTGTTAATGGTTGCTTAATGAAATATTGTGTATTCTATTTGAGCTTGTGGCACACTTCTGCACTTTAAATCGTGTGCTCTTGTGACTATCTGGTGTATAGTGGTCTTGAAGTGGATGTTGTTTGTGGTGTAGCATAGAACCATTAGACTGGAATGGTTGAGTTAAGTTTTAATTCCGTGGTGGGATTATAGTGGTGCAGGAAGTATAAGGATGAGCGATCGACCTGTAAGACGTAGAAGACCCAGTGTTAGGGCTTCTAGCTCGGGGCCACCTGCGGTAGAGAATCCTGGAATGGGAGATGTGTTGAGAGCTTTGGAACGAATAGGGAATTTGATTGATAGACAGGCTCAGGATAGAGATGCTGCTATAACCCAAGCTCTGGGCGCGGCCTTTACTGCAGTGAATGCAATGACGGGTACCAATGCAGAGGGCGGAGGTAGTGGCAGCAGTGGCCAAGGCGCTGGAACTAGTAATGCACAAGTAAATGTAAATGCTGGCCAAAATGTGGGAGTTGGCAATATGCCAGGTAATGTTATTACACCTCGAGATATATGTCAATTAGTGGAATAGTTTGTGAAGTTGAGGCCACCTTAGTTTAATGGAACTTGTGACCCAGAGTTGGCACCCAGATGGATAGAAAAGCTCGAGAAAATTTTTGGAGTCCTGAGATGTACGGATGAGAAAAAAGTATTGCTGGCGGTGTACCAACTGGATGGTACGGCAAGTGACTGGTGGAAGGCCACTAAAGACGGAGTATTCCCTGAGGGCGTTGCTTTGAATTGGACTACGTTTACGGAGGTCTTTAATGATAAGTATTTCTCGGAGACTGCGCGAGAAAGCAAGTTGGTGGAATTCCAGAACTTACATCAGGGTCAATTGACGGTTGATCAATATGAAGCAGAGTTTGCAAGGTTGTCTATGTACGCACCGTGTTACGTGGAGGATCCACTAGAGAAGATGCGGAGGTTTCGAGATGGGTTACGACCTGAACTCCGCAGTCAGATGGTGGCCATGAATTTGAGAACTTATAAGGAAGTTTATGAACAGGGCCAGATGATAGAACGAGACATGAGAGAGAGGTCAACAGCATCAGGATCGCGATTCTCTTCATTGAGAGATAATCGGCAATTGGGCAAGAGGCCGATGATGGGTGACAGACGTTTTGTTCCCCCAATTCGAAGGAACATTGGGAAGCCACCGTCCCAATCCAATTGGAACTATCGTATCTATGGGCGAAGGCATGGCAGTGGACCTTGCCCTAGGCAGACAGGAGCATGTTATAGATGTGGGCAGCAGGGCCACCAGGCGAAAAATTGTCCTAGTCAAGCTACAGGGAATAGAGTCCAAGGACAGAAACCACAAGCTGGACAGTAGGCTGTGGCTCCGCAGAACGATCAGAACCGACCACCTGCACCAAGAAGAGTGTACGCTGTGGCACGCAGAGAGGCGGAAGAAGCGCCGGGCGTGGTCACAGGTATGATCTATTGTTGACACCTGATTTTTTACCATTTATTATTGTGATTTTTATTCTTTAAAATTAATTAAAAATATCAAAAAAGGTCATAAAATCACAAAATCAACTTTGGAAGCCTTGGTTTAGCCTTAGGAACCAATTTTGAATAAAAAATATTTTTCGGTATTTTTAATATTTTCGAGTTTATTTAATTATAAAAATACCCAAAAAATCAGAAAAATACCATTCGTGGTCAGAAAAATACCCAAAAATATTCGATAATTTTGTTTTAATTTCCTCTTCAAGTGTGTCACTTTAAATCTCAAAAATTCGGCTCGGGTCACTATGTTCCTTCACAAACATAAACCCGAACCGAGCCTAAAAAAAAAAAAAAAATCCTTTTCGAGTCTTTTAGTTTTCAATTCTCACTTTTTATAAGCTATGACATTGGATTCTAAAGTCTTAAAGTGCAATTAGGTCAATTTGCCCTCCAATTTAATCAATTTTTACCAAAAGGGCTTAATTGCACATTTTTATTTCAATTAGTCCCCGGTTTCACGGATGTATACGTATGCTCTACGTATTTATACGTCATACGTATTTATACGTTATGCATATTTATACTGTTTGGTAACCTCTTTAACTCTTGTAATAATAATAATGGTTATTATTTTTAACACCTTTGTTAGTGCCTTTTTTTTTTAGCATTTTTGTATTGTGAGTGCTATTGCTAGTGCTATTTTTAAATAGCATTTTTGTATTATAAATTGTGAGTGCTATTGTTAGTGCTATTTTTAAATGACATTTATTTATCATAAATTGTGAGTGCTATTGTTAGTGCTATTTTTAAATGGCATTTATTTATCATAAATTGTGAGTGCTATTATTAGATAGAATTTATAATTGTTAGTGCTATTTTTAAATAGCATTTTTGTATTATAAATTGTGAGTGCTATTGTTAGTGCTATTTTTAAATAGCATTTTTGTATTATAAATTGTGAGTGCTATTGTTAGTGCTATTTTTAAATGTCATTTATTTGTGAGTGCTATTTTTAGATAGAATTTATAATTGTTAGTGCTATTTTTAAATACAATTTATTGGAAGGTATTTTTGGCTATAAAAGGATGGCAAGAGTTTTGAGGTTGAGGGGGAGACATTTTGTAGAGTGTGCAAATTTTTGAGAGCTTAGAGAGAAGAACACAAACACTCTCTATATTCTCACAATCTTGAGTGAGCAAAATATACTAAGTTCGGAATATTGATTCCGCATATTGCTAGCACAATTGTTGTGGAGTTATTAGTCGTCTCCCCGTTCGTCAATTGGTGGTGCGTCCGAACTAGATGCCTAACACTTGTGGAGGCTGAGATCAAAGAACATCGAACCGACACCTCCGTTCAAGCACACTACGAGAGGTAATCTATTTACTCCCTTTGAGACTTTGTGATTTTTTTCGATTGAAATGCACGAAGTACGCCTCTGGAGATACATGTATGGGTTGTTATTTATTTCTGCTACGTGTTACGTGGATCCCAACAGTGGTATCAGAGCCAATCCTTAGGTGTTTTCGTGCATTTAATTGATTTTTTTGCAATTTTTGCAATACTATGGCCAATATGTATTAACGAATTGTTCGTCTTACATGGCTAATGGAGATTGATTATTTTATATGATAAATTAATCAACGTAGCAAAAATTGAGACTAAATCAATTTTGAATCGAAAATTTATGGCTATCTTATTTTACGTAAAAATTCTGAATATGATTCAACGTAGAATTTTTATTGTGCCTTCCTAAGTTTTAAATTGTGAATTTATTACTTACGTGAAAGGGTGGTGATCATGGAAAAATCCCTAATCAATGTGATTGATGTATATATGAATGTATGATGATTATTTATATATTTGGGGTTGTAATTATTAAATGGAGGCTGCGTACTCCTTTTATTTTTCATGTAATCTTTATTTTTAGCATAGTCAATTGTTGATGTAAATGCTACGAGGATTACGTGGAGGAGCCTTTTAAGTCGGCGAGCTCTTTGGGGCCCAATTCTTGAAGAGTTCAAGAAACCAAGAAGAAGCGAAGAGCGGCTCTCCGTTATTAAAATATTAAAATGATTAAATGTGGTCTCATTGGCTCGAGACCCATTAAGTCATAATTCCATGATCACCACGTAGGATAGATGTTTATGTGATTGACATCTATTTATTTATTATGATTACGTGAGCATGTTAAACTGGTTAATGTGCAAAGTCAGACTTACCTCACCCAAACTTGCGCCTGCATGAACTCTTAGTCAGGAAAATCACTCGCGTTAGGTACCGAAAGAGCGTTGGTAATGACACCAGCGTAACCAAGTCCCCGAACCCAAAATCTCTGGTTCCGCAGAACTGATCGATCTCTCCCAATCGGTCAGTAAGGTTTCCGGTCTACCCTCCAAGAAAGACCGGTGGCGACTCCAAATGCATGCACAATTTGCACATGCCACCACGACCACACTGAAGGTCGAAAGCAATCGACTCTTATCGTCGAAGAATACTCCCGCCGCGATTTGGTATGGGCCTGGGAGGGCTCGCGCCGATCCAAGACCCGTGATCGGTAATCCATTAGCCGCGTCCGCTTCCGGACGGGTCGCGACAGCTGGCGACTCCACTGGGGACTTTGTTCTAGAACCTATGGTTCTAGACCTCAAGTGGACTTAGGCCGTAATTAAAACGCTGAGTGATTTTTCTAACCATGCAGGCGCTCTTGAAGGTGAGGTAAGTCCGCTTATGATAGGTGTTATATGTTTTTGCAGATTGGAGTGATAAGGGGGGTAGTCTGTGATTAACATTGTCTTATGCAGGTTGGCGTAGGAATGAATGATTGTGTGTATGTTTTATATTGAAGCGGTGATTGTTAAATAAGATGCATGTTTATCGCTTTAGCACGACACCGAAAATACACACAACCGCGCCTAAAACCCCGGGCGCCGTCTATAGGAAAACAATAGAAGGGATTGAAAATGGAATCTCCGTGAGGAAAGACACGGGGTAATCCACTTTTCAATTCCGCTCATTTCGAACTATGGATCGAGCCCCAATGCAACGATAGTTGTGCAATGGAATCTGCTCTTTCTAGAACTCGAGGTGGGAACCTTGACCTTAGGTGCCAAATCCTTTGATTTTTGGTAGTTTTATCCTCACTTGACTCATGTGCATGTCTTTAGATGGTTGGTATATCTAAAACCACCTAAAAAAAAAAATCGGTGATCCTGGAGTCACATCTCGAAGACTGGAACTGGGGCATCTCCAAGTGTTCGGACCACATTCCTTTGATTGATTTGACATTCTTAGTTCTATTGTATAAGATTAATTTTGCTGAGATCCTCTCTATCTCGTCCCTTAGATTGATTGTATTAGGGATCTATTTGTATTGTATACATCTTGATAAGGCTCATTTCTATCGAAAATGGGGGCAAATTCCCCAAACCCGTGGAGCATAGTGGAATTCGTCCCTTCAGTGCAAAATACATTTGGCCGCAGAGCCACTCGTTTGGTGAAAGGACGTATCGTTCCTAATTGATTTTTAATCAGATCTGGGGATAAGTTTTTCTCCATTTTTTTTTTTATCTCAGGTGATAAAAGAGACAATGCACCCAAAAGCTCATGCATTCAAATGACAAAACAGACGTCGCCCAGCTGGGGCAAATGAACCGTAGGCGTTGCAAATACCTTCAAGCACGGATGGAGGAATTTGATAGATGTTGTGCATATCAATATGCAACAGCAAAACGGAATGCAAATCAAGTGTAAAAGGACGTATCGTTCCAAAATGATTGTTTTCTTGATATGGGAATAATGCTTCCTTTCTTTTCCTCTCAGATGATGATCAAGAGCAGAGGACGCAGGATGTAATGCTTTCAAATAACAAACAGGGAACATCAAATACCTCAAATGGCGACTGTGATCGAGAGAATCACCAAACCGCCACATGACGAATCCCAAGAATATCAAGCTGTCTTGAGACAGATAAAATTGATCAAGGACTCTGACAATCGAGATGGATGATCAGAATCTGCAAAAATCAATGGGAGCAGGTTCCCCCCATTTGCTTTGAGGAGCCAAACCGGGGGCAAACTCTCATGATCCCCCATGAAAGCGCATCAGACCAGGGTCATCGAATCCAGAGATGACAAACAGCAAGACAAGCGTCACCTAGCTGTGATAAATCACGCCTAACTGGGGCAAGTGAATTAATTTTGCGCTGGACAAAGAAAGATGTGTCTTCTCCGGCAAAGTCAAATAGCAGAGTCGTCCGCATCAGAATCAAACCCCAAGATACGAATTTGGGCGAACGGTAACTTTGTATCGTTCCAATTTGATCTTCGAAGATCACGGGCTTAACATGAGTTTTTCTCATTTAACAGGAAGTCGTTGGCGCCGAAAGCCTCAAAAGAAAAGAGCTCGCTGATAGGGAGGCGAATAGAATCATTGGCCTTGGAAGTCAGGATTCCAGAAAATGGTCTTTGATTATAAGATCGAGTGGAGGGTAAAAAGTATCGCTTCCACACTTCATGCTTTGACATGCATTCCGATAACAATTTCCTTTTTCCTTGAATAAAAGGAACTCTGAAGAGTGGCGCTGGAATGCGTCCAAAAACACAAATGGATCTCCTCTGGGGCAAATCCTGGAAAATGATTCATCGCCAACCAAACGGAGGGATCAAGGCCACAAGATGGATGGCCAACTTCTGCAAGCCGCACGTTTGTGTTCAAATGGAAACACAAAACAAGAACAAGGCTGTATCGTTCCAATTTGCCTGGAATTTTAGAACGCAAACTGACGCCTAATTCCCGTCTTTGACAGGGGATCACCATCAAGGCGAAACAGGTTTTCACATCCCATGTATTACCCGTTGGAATACATGACCAAGGGTAAGATGTATGTTCTAATTTTTTTGAAAAATTCATGAACGAACAATAACATGTTTCTTCTACATTTTCAGGGATCTCCAGCCGCGATGGACAGGTAAGTATCCCTCTCCCAAATCCCTTGAAGATGTTGAGTAAAAAATAGAGAAGAAAAGAAAAGCTCTCAGAGTCTAATGTCTAGAAAAGACATAGAACTCAAATTTCATTGGCATTCATGTTTTGAAACAGGAGGTTGTCTGAACATGAATAAGAACATGCATGGGGCATCATAAAATCCCCTTTGACGGGTAAAATTTTTGGAGAAAATGAAAGAGATTTTTCCAATAAAAAAATTGTTCAAAACTTTCAAAAGGACGTTTTCTCAAAAGACAAGAGGCAAAGCCTAGTCCAAACACGTCCCACACACACTGGAGAGATGAGTGGAGCAGATCAAATAGCAAAATCTGGACCTACGGAAGTAGGGACCATTCGCAGCGATTACATGGATTGGGACGACTGAGGCATTCGTTTCATATCCTCCAAACACTACAGGTGACCGTTGATAACCCCTTTGAACGGCGGTTTTCATTCTCAACCCTGTCAAGAACCACCCCACATCGGGGCAGAATGGAGGTGAGTCCAGCAACATCAGGAGAAAATGGTTAGAAATTTTCTTGCTCGGACTAACATCAATCTTTGTGTGTTGTTTATATGGTAATCCAAGTGCCATAGGATGACGAGAAGCATTCATTTCTCTATCCTACACACCATATCCTTTGCACAGCCAAGTTGAGCTTGCAAATTCATTTCATGAACCCGTTGGTGATCATTGCACATTCCAAGATAAAGGCATCATCACCTCATAAACGGAGGAATTCAAGACTCAGGGATTATGAAGAGAATTCCCGGACTGATATTTAAAGCATGTTTAGACTATATGTCTAACATGATCCCATGAAGATGAGAAAAAGTGGGATTTCAAAAATGAATGAGAAAAAAATCCACGGCATTAAGAAAAAGCAAAGTGCCTGGTAAAAGCAAGGCCGATGCTCGTGTAAGTTGTTCGATTGATCCACAATGAAGCCGGATGGGAAAAGAAGAAATCCTTGAAGGAGTGGGATCAAAAAGGGCTGCTCCCCAAATGGTGTCAGACGCAGAGCAAAAACACGGACATAATTGTCAATCTCTTAAAACAACAAGAGACGCTCTCTAAAGGACTTGTGCACACCTCGAAAACAGGGGTACACCTCAAGGACTGAAGATGCAGACAAGTAAGGACAGGTGACAAGTTTGCAATGATCACCAATGTCAATCCCTTCGTAAATTCTGGGCCAAAAACAAGCCTTTTTCAGTCCCCAATCCTACCAATGTTACAACCCTCAAACGGTCTTCTCTGACTAAGACACTTGGGTTAACATATAGCTTAGCTCGAAGAAGTACGAGCAAGACTATTTCTTTCTCATTTTGCAGGGTTCTTGACTTGTAAACCCGGAGCAGATGGTGAAGACTTTTATTCAATGGCCTCGACTCCAAAGCGGGTCCCCCTTGAAGACCAATATCCAGGCCCAACATTACGGTCCTGTGGAAGACCCCCCGACCGATCAAAATGTATGCGCTGCGAATGAGCCTAAAACCTAGGCACAGGTTAGTAGGGAATTGAGTGCATCCCCTACAAAAAAATCACTATCTCAAAACAGGTGAGAAGACATCCTTGTCGAGAAATATTCCAATTGATATTTTGAACAAACTCTTTTTGGAATTTTCAAACTGTTGATCCAGATTTTCCGTGCAAGGGATTTGTGATCACATTTGCATGTTGCAAGAATGCTTTGGATAACCTCCTGCATCAAAATGCACATTTCATGATTAAAACTTAAATCATACGGTTTTGTCAAAATGGACAGCCGTGGTCTTCCCAAAGATTACTAACGTTTTCTTGGTGAAGAAAAATCTTTCAGGCTCAAACTTCTGCAGGATACCTGGAGAACCCAGCTCCCAGAATGTCGCCTCAACAGACTCAAGTGAAGTTTTGTCAAAATAAAATCTTTCACTACTTCAAAAAAACTGAATTCCCGACAAACTTCGGGGTCTCCAAAAAAAGGGGGAAGAAAAACCCTTTTAAAAGAAAAAGTCCAATCAGACGTGGAGAACCCTCGTCCCAGGACCCATTTTCAAAATATCAAACAGTCTCATCGGACGTGGAGAACCCTCGTCATGAGACCCCTTTTTTCAAAACTTAGGCAGTCTCATCGGACGTGGAGAACCCTCGTCATGAGACCCCTTTTCAAAATATCAAACAGTCTCATCGGACGTGGAGAACCCTCGTCATGCGACCCCTTTTTCAAAACTTAAACAGTCCCAGCAGACGTGGAGAACCCTCGTCCCAGGACCCATTTTCAAAAATCAAGCAGTCTCATCAGACGTGGAGAACCCTCGTCATGAGATCCCTTTTCAAAATTTAGGCAGTCTCATCGGACGTGGAGAACCCTCGTCATGAGACCCCTTTTCAAAATTCAAACAGTCTCATCGGACGTGGAGAACCCTCGTCATGAGACCCCTTTTTAAAAATTAGGCAGTCTCATCGGACGTGGAGAACCCTCGTCATGAGACCCCTTTTCAAAGCAAAATCATGGTAGATACCGCCTGAAGGGTCAACTCAATGGTAGATACCACCTGAAGGGTCAACACAAGGTAGAAACCGCCTGAAGGGTCAAATCAAAGGTAGAAACCGCCTGAAGGGTCAACTCATGGTAGAAACCGCCTGAAGGGTCAAACCAAGGTAGAAACTGCCTGAAGGGTCAAACCAAGGTAGAAACCGCCTCAAGGGTCAACTTATTGGTAGATACCGCCTTAAGGGTCAACACGAGGTAGATACCGCCTTAAGGATCAACACGAAGGTCTGATCCACCATACGGATTAAAATTTCTAGCAAATCCCAAAGCGTGGGGATGCGCCTTCCTTAGGTTCCTACCAATTAGGAATCACATAATGGTATGACCTACCATACAGGTCAGAGCTTAATCTCCCTAGGATTTTCTGTGACGAGTCCTAAGCATCTTCTTGAAAGTTGTCGCAACCGGCATCATCCGACAGGTGAGCTTTAGGTAAGCCTCTCTCACTACGGCCCATGTTCAAATTGTTAGAGCAAACCGGGGATTGATTTGAGCTTTTATCAAATAGGCTTAAGGATCCGATGTCATAACATTTCTTCTCTCATTTTCCCAGTTGAGTTGGTTAGGAATCAGGTGCCACCTTATCTTTGAGAGAAACCTCTAATGAGATTCCTCTCAAAGAGGGGCAGCTATTGACACCTGATTTTTTACCATTTATTATTGTGATTTTTATTCTTTAAAATTAATTAAAAATATCAAAAAAGGTCATAAAATCACAAAATCAACTTTGGAAGCCTTGGTTTAGCCTTAGGAACCAATTTTGAATAAAAAATATTTTTCGGTATTTTTAATATTTTTCGAGTTTATTTAATTATAAAAATACCCAAAAAATCAGAAAAATACCATTCGTGGTCAGAAAAATACCCAAAAATATTCGATAATTTTGTTTTAATTTCCTCTTCAAGTGTGTCACTTTAAATCTCAAAAATTCGGCTCGGGTCACTATGTTCCTTCACAAACATAAACCCGAACCGAGCCTAAAAAAAAAAAAAATCCTTTTCGAGTCTTTTAGTTTTCAATTCTCACTTTTTATAAGCTATGACATTGGATTCTAAAGTCTTAAAGTGCAATTAGGTCAATTTGCCCTCCAATTTAATCAATTTTTACCAAAAGGGCTTAATTGCACATTTTTCTTTCAATTAGTCCCCGGTTTCACGGATGTATACGTATGCTCTACGTATTTATATGTCATACGTATTTATACGTTATGCATATTTATACTGTTTGGTAACCTCTTTAACTCTTGTAATAATAATAATGGTTATTATTTTTAACACATTTGTTAGTGCCTTTTTTTTAGCATTTTTGTATTGTGAGTGCTATTGCTAGTGCTATTTTTAAATAGCATTTTTGTATTATAAATTGTGAGTGCTATTGTTAGTGCTATTTTTAAATGACATTTATTTATCATAAATTGTGAGTGCTATTGTTAGTGCTATTTTTAAATGGCATTTATTTATCATAAATTGTGAGTGCTATTATTAGATAGAATTTATAATTGTTAGTGCTATTTTTAAATAGCATTTTTGTATTATAAATTGTGAGTGCTATTGTTAGTGCTATTTTTAAATAGCATTTTTGTATTATAAATTGTGAGTGCTATTGTTAGTGCTATTTTTAAATGTCATTTATTTGTGAGTGCTATTTTTAGATAGAATTTATAATTGTTAGTGCTATTTTTAAATACAATTTATTGGAAGGTATTTTTGGCTATAAAAGGATGGCAAGAGTTTTGAGGTTGAGGGGGAGACATTTTGTAGAGTGTGCAAATTTTTGAGAGCTTAGAGAGAAGAACACAAACACTCTCTATATTCTCACAATCTTGAGTGAGCAAAATATACTAAGTTCGGAATATTGATTCCGCATATTGCTAGCACAATTGTTGTGGAGTTATTAGTCGTCTCCCCGTTCGTCAATTGGTGGTGCGTCCGAACTAGATGCCTAACACTTGTGGAGGCTGAGATCGAAGAACATCGAACCGACACCTCCGTTCAAGCACACTACGAGAGGTAATCTATTTACTCCCTTTGAGACTTTGTGATTTTTTTCGATTGAAATGCACGAAGTACGCCTCTGGAGATACATGTATGGGTTGTTATTTATTTCTGCTACGTGTTACGTGGATCCCAACAGTGGTATCAGAGCCAATCCTTAGGTGTTTTCGTGCATTTAATTGATTTTTTTGCAATTTTTGCAATACTATGGCCAATATGTATTAACGAATTGTTCGTCTTACATGGCTAATGGAGATTGATTATTTTATATGATAAATTAATCAACGTAGCAAAAATTGAGACTAAATCAATTTTGAATCGAAAATTTATGGCTATCTTATTTTACGTAAAAATTCTGAATATGATTCAACGTAGAATTTTTATTGTGCCTTCCTAAGTTTTAAATTGTGAATTTATTACTTACGTGAAAGGGTGGTGATCATGGAAAAATCCCTAATCAATGTGATTGATGTATATATGAATGTATGATGATTATTTATATATTTGGGGTTGTAATTATTAAATGGAGGCTGCGTACTCCTTTTATTTTTCATGTAATCTTTATTTTTAGCATAGTCAATTGTTGATGTAAATGCTACGAGGATTACGTGGAGGAGCCTTTTAAGTCGGCGAGCTCTTTGGGGCCCAATTCTTGAAGAGTTCAAGAAACCAAGAAGAAGCGAAGAGCGGCTCTCCGTTATTAAAATATTAAAATGATTAAATGTGGTCTCATTGGCTCGAGACCCATTAAGTCATAATTCCATGATCACCACGTAGGATAGATGTTTATGTGATTGACATCTATTTATTTATTATGATTACGTGAGCATGTTAAACTGGTTAATGTGCAAAGTCAGACTTACCTCACCCAAACTTGCGCCTGCATGAACTCTTAGTCAGGAAAATCACTCGCGTTAGGTACCGAAAGGGCGTTGGTAATGACACCAGCGTAACCAAGTCCCCGATCCCAAAATCTCTGGTTCCGCAGAACTGATCGATCTCTCCCAATCGGTCAGTAAGGTTTCCGGTCTACCCTCCAAGAAAGACCGGTGGCGACTCCAAATGCATGCACAATTTGCACATGCCACCACGACCACACTGAAGGTCGAAAGCGATCGACTCTTATCGTCGAAGAATACTCCCGCCGCGATTTGGTATGGGCCTGGGAGGGCTCGCGCCGATCCAAGACCCGTGATCGGTAATCCATTAGCCGCGTCCGCTTCCGGACGGGTCGCGACATCTATTTATGTGATCAAGCTGCTTATGCATTATTTGATCCTAGAGCGTCACATTCCTTTATATCTGCACAATTTGCGGATTTGGTGGGTGTAGTGTTGAAACCGTTGAATGTGATATTGTATGTTACAACACCACTGAAGGATAATGTGCTAGTAGCATCAGGTTGTGCAGACTGTAAGATAGTGATTGGTGATAGTGAGGAAAGAATAGATTTGGCTGTGTTACTGTCGCGACCCGTCCGAAGGCGGACGCGGCTAATGGATTACCGATCGTGGGTCTTGAATCGGCGCGGGCCCTCCCAGGCCCATACCAAATCGCGGCGGGAGTATTTTTTTTAAAGGATTCGACGATAAGAGTCGATCGCTTTCGACCTTCAGTGTGGTCGTGGTGGCATGTGCAAATTGTGCATGCATTTGGAGTCGCCACCGGTCTTTCTCGGAGGGTAGACCGGAAACCTTACTGACCGATTGGGAGAGATCGATCAGTTCTGCGGAACCAGAGATTTTAGGTTCGGGGACTTGGTTACGCTGGTGTCATTACCAACGCCCTTTCGGTACCTAACGCGAGTGATTTTCCTGACTAAGAGTTCATGCAGATTGGACGACTATTCCTATCAATCACAATCAATCTTTGGAAGACGATTCGCCCAAAGGGCGAAATCGTCATTTTAAGAAGGGTCGGGGTTCAAAACACCCGGAATGAGTCTTGGCCAGTTGTCTGTGACCATTTCCTATTTTTTTGGGATTTTCCTGGATTTTTTAGAAATTTTTTGGAAGACGGTTTGCCGGAAGGGCAAAACCGTCATTTCTGGAAGGTTCGGGGGTCAAAAGACCCGAAACAGGTCGTGGCCAGTTGAATGTGGCCATTTTCTATTTTCTGGAAATTTTTTTAGAATTTTTCTGAATTTTTCGATTTTTTTTTGAATTTTTTATGATTTTTCATTTTTTATTGAATTTTTGAATTTTTTATTATTTTCTGAATTTTTTTAATATTAAAAATATTTTCCGGGCCGGGTCAGACCCGGCCCGCGCCTCGCGGGCGCCCGGCCCGACCCTACGGGTCGAAACCGGCCTAAAACGACGCCGTTTTCATTTTTTGAAGGTTTTTCTATTTTTTTTATCATTTTTTTTAATTTATCAGAAAATCCACGGATCGGACGGCTCTTATTGCGCCACGTGGCCTCTTCTGATGCGTCTGATCTCGGACAAGATCGGACGCTCCACGAAGTGCCACTTGGCCGAATTTTAACCATCCGATTGATTTTATTTTTATTTTCCGAAAATCATTTATTAATCTGAAAAATCATTTTTTTTATTTTTCGAAAATCCCATATCGTGACATGTGGCGAAGCCACGGCCGTCCGATCTGGGCGTTTATTTTTAAGGCTGCGGCCCCCACACGGCTGACGTGGCTGTCGACGTGGCACGCCACGTCAGCCGTTGACTCGTTGACCGAGTCCCAGGCCGCCGGAGAAGACGACCGGCGCCGGCGAGAATCGCCGGCGCCTCGCCGGAACTTCGATTCCGACGTAAAAACGTCGGGATCGAAGCGGGATTTCAACACTGAACGAATCCCCACGCATCCCTGACCAACACACATCAATAACATGGCGAAACCGACGCTGGAAAGCAGCCGAACCGGACATCCCACGAACCGGCGCCGGCGAACAATTGCAGAAATTTTTTTTCGACGAAGCTCTGTTTCAAACCTCCAAGAAGCATCTAATGGCAGTCTAGGGGCTTACCTGCATCTGTTCGAGGCTCGGCGACCGTTGGAACCATTCCGAGGAGCTCCTACCCGAACCATGGCCGGTGAAATCCCCGAGCTCCGATCCCGTGCGGTTTCGTTGCAATATAAATAGCAAGTCGGGTTTAGAACAAGCTCTAATGAAGCTTAAGGGTGAGTTTAGCACAAATAGAGCGCGTGAGAGGCTCGGCCGAGGCTTGGGAATTCGAATGCCCATTTAGGCATTTTGTCAAACAGATTCTGTGCGGATAAGAAAAGGGTAGTCGGGGAGTAAAACCGACCTGTCATGGGCTCGGCGACGCCCAAGAATGTCTTCGTGATGATCGGTCCGGGCTACTGAAGTCTCGAGGAAGCTCCTTCGATGCCGGTTGCCTAAAAAAAAGCTTCCCCTCTCTCTCGGTCAAAATTTTTTCCCTTAACCGAGCTCCACCCTCGCTTTTCCGTGGCCGACCGGCCTTTGTGGTCGTCCCCCGCCACTCCGCCGCTTGCTTTTTGTCCCCATGATCCATTGTCCGCGGCCTTTTCGCCAAAAACACGCCCCCACCTTCCTCTTATTATTTTTTTTTCTCTACGTTCGGCGCGGTGGGTCTGCAACACTGAGTTGCAGACCCGGTCCGGACCGGGTCGGGTCGGGCCTGACCCGACCGGCCCGGTTCGGTCAATTTCGTCAAATTGGGCCTCAAATTAACCTCTTTTCATGAAATTGACATCAAAATCGGACTCCTTGACATGTTTTCTATCAAATATGGGTATTTTCGTGAATCAATTGATTGAAATTTAGTGAAAACCCCAAATTTCCCTTAGGATCCGAAATTGATTTTTGCTTAATTGAAGGTCCAAACAAACCAATTTGTCAAAATTGACGCCACCAATGGATTCCTCATGATGAAAAATATTGGGTAGAGGTGTTTAATTTCAATGGGTATGTCCGTATGAAATTTAATTTCGAAAATTGTGAAACCGGTGACTAAATTGAAAGATTTTTATGCAATTAAGCCCTTTTGTTTAAAATTGATCAAATTGGAGGGCAAATTGACCCAATTGCACTTCAAGACTTTAGAATTCAATGTCATGGCTTATGAAAAGTGAGAATTGAAAATTAAAAGACTCGAAAAGGATTTTTTATGCTCGATTCAGGTTTATGTTTGTGAAGGAACATAGTGACCCAAGTCGAATTTTCAAGATTTAAAGTGACACACTCGAAGAGGAAATTAAAACAAAATTATTGAATATTTTTGTGTATTTTTCTGACCATGGATGGTATTTTTCTGATTTTTTGGGTATTTTTATAATTAAATAAATCCGAAAAATATTATAAAATACCAAAAAAAAATTGTTCGAAATTGGTCCCCGAGGCTAGGCCAAGGCTTCCAAAGTTGATTTTGTAATTTTATGACTTTTTTTTGATATTTTTAATTAATTTTAAAGAATAAAAATCACAATAATAGATGGTCAAAAATCAGGTGTCAACAGTTACCCATTTATGATTTTGACGTGATCGTCGGGATGAATTGGTTGAATAAACAAAGGGCTGTATTCGACTGTGGTGAAAGAGTAATTCGCTTTTATCCAGAAGGTCGTTCTAGTTATGAGTTTAAGGGAAGTCGTGGAGGGACTTCCATTCCTTTGGTTTCGTCACTTGAAGCGACAAAGTTGCTAGATGAGGGATGCCGAGCTTACTTGGCTACGGTAGTTGATACAACGGCCGAAGAGCCAAAATTGGAAAATATAGCCGTGGTACGCGAATTTCTTGATGTTTTTCCTCAAGAACTGCTGGGATTGCCACCCGAGCGTGAGATTGAGTTTGTAATTGAGTTAGCTCCTGGGACGGAGCCTATTTCGAAGGCACCTTACAGAATGGCATTATCGGAGTTGAAAGAGTTAAAGGTGCAGTTGCATGAATTGCTTGACAAGGGATTCATTAGGCCTAGTGCTTCGCCATGGGGAGCACCAGTGTTATTTGTGAGGAAAAAGGAGGGATCTTTGCGTTTGTGTATAGATTACAGACAGTTGAACCAGGTGACTGTTAAGAATAAGTATCCGTTGCCGAGGATTGATGATTTGTTCGATCAGCTGCAGGGAGCTTCAGTGTTCTCTAAAATAGACTTGAGAACTGGATACCATCAGTAGAAGATCAAGCAGGAGGATATTCCGAAAACGGCTTTCAGAACGAGATATAGACACTATGAATTTACGGTGATGCCTTTTGGTTTGACGAATGCTCCAGCTGCATTCATGGATATGATGCATCGAGTGTTTAAGGAATACCTCGATCGCTTCGTGATAGTGTTTATTGATGACATTCTAATTTACTCGAGGAGTAACGAGGAACACGAAAGGCACTTAAGAATTGTTTTACAGACCTTGAGGGAACACTCGCTTTACGCCAAATTCAGTAAGTGCGAGTTTTGGTTGAACAAAGTGGCATTTCTTGGACATATAATATCTGGAGAGGGTATTTCGGTAGACCCTGCAAAGATAGAAGCGGTGATAAATTGGCCTAGACCAACGACAGTCACTGAGGTTCGGAGTTTTCTAGGATTGGCTGGTTATTATAGACGCTTCGTGGAAAAGTTTTCGTCTATAGCTATGCCATTGACGCAGTTAACTAAGAAGTCTACTAAGTTTGAATGGACGGATAAGTGTGAAAGGAGTTTCCATGAGCTTAAGATTCGCTTGACAACCGCGCCAGTTCTTACGATACCTTCTGGACCTGGAGGCTTTGAAATTTATAGCGATGCGTCCCTGAAAGGTTTGGGATGTGTACTAATGCAGCACGGAAGGGTAGTAGCGTACGCTTCGAAACAATTGAGACCTCACGAGTTAAATTATCCGACGCATGACTTGGAACTAGCTGCGATTGTTTTCGCCCTGAAAATCTGGAGGCACTATTTATGCGGTGAAAGGTTCCAAATCTATACGGACCACCAAAGTTTAAAATATTTGTTTTCTCAGAAGGAATTAAATATGAGGCAACGTCGGTGGATGGAATTGCTTAAGGATTACGATTGTGACATATTGTACCATCCTGGGAAGGCGAATAGAGTTGCCGATGAGCTCAGTCGGAAGTCTAGTATTGCGCACTTAATGGTTAAAGGATGGTCTGTGCTTGAAGGATTGAGGGACTCGGAATTCAAATTGGAAGTGAGCCAAATGACGAGCTTGATGGCGACGTTGAGAATCGAACCGGAAATTCAAGAAATGATAAAAGTTTTACAGACCACGGATCCTGAAATCCAGAAAATCCTTAATTTGGATGTGACGAAGAGGAAAGACGATTTCCAGGTAACTGAGGAAGGAATTTTAAAATTTCGCGGACGTCTTTGCATGCCTAATGATGCAGAGCTTAAAGAAAGAATCTTGTCCGAAGCACATAGGAGTAATTACAGTATTCATCCAGGCAGTACAAAGATGTATCAGAATTTGCGTCAGCACTATTGGTGGAACGGTATGAAAGTGGATGTAGCTAGGCATGTAGCAAAGTGTTTGACGTGCCAGCAGGTGAAAGCGCAGCACTGTAAACCTGATGGATTATTGCAACCTTTGGAGATTCCGGAGTGGAAATGGGAGCACGTAACGATGGATTTTGTTATGGGATTACCGCAGAGTCAGAAAGGACATGATTCGATTTGGGTAGTCGTAGACAGGCTGACTAAGTCTGCGCACTTCATCCCTGTGAAAAAGGACTTTGCAATGGACAAGTACGCTGAATTGTATATGCAGCAGATCGTACGTTTACATGGAGTACCTATAACAATTACGTCGGATCGAGATCCTAAGTTTACGGCGAATTTTTGGAAGAGTCTTCAGGACGCTATGGGTACCAAATTACAGTTTAGTACAGCGTATCATCCGCAGACGGACGGACAGTCGGAAAGGACGATTCAAACGCTTGAGGACATGTTGCGAGCTTGCGTTATAGACCTTAAAGGCGGATGGGAAGATTATTTACATTTAGTGGAGTTCGCGTACAATAACAGTTATCAGCAAAGTATTGGAATGACACCATTTGAGGCACTTTATGGAAGAGCGTGCAGAACTCCCTTGTGCTGGGACGAAGTGGGAGAAAGAAGTATCACGGGACCAGAATTGGTAGAACAGTCGGTTGAAGCGGTAAAAGTAATCAGAGATAGGTTGAGAACTGCACAAAGTTGCCAGAAGAGTTATGCCGATAAGCGACGCAAGCCCTTGGAATTTCAAGTTGGCGATCATGTGTTTCTCAAGGTATCACCTATGCGAGGCATATCCCGATTCGGAAAGAAAGGGAAGTTGAGTTCGAGATATATAGGCCCTTTTGAAATCTTGGGATGGAATGGGACTTTGGCTTACCGACTTGCTTTGCCACCAAGTTTGTCCCAAGTACACAATGTTTTTCATGTGTCGATGCTAAGGAAGTACGAGCTAGCCCGACGCATGTGTTGGATTACGAGACTATAGAATTGGACGACAGAGTTTCGTATGTCGAAAGACTAATCAGGATCGAAGAATATAAGGAGCATGTTTTGAGGAACAAGACTGTGTCGCTAGTCAAAGTAGTTTGGGAGCATCATGGAACTGAAGGTGCCACATGGGAAAACGAAGAGGCAATGAGGCGTCAGTACCCCCATTTATTTGAATAGTAGATTGTAACAAATTTCGAGGATGAAATTTTTGTAAGGGGGGACGAGTTGTGACAGTCTAATTTCCTGTCATTTCGAGATCTTTGACTGTAAGATATCTATCGAAGTATTTCAGTTATATCTCGCTCTGACCTGATCAGTCTTGAGTTAACTAACCAAAGGGGAAGGGCTAACGTGCGACGAGGTATAAGGACCTAGGAAATTCGATTCAAAAACGGTGTTTTATCCATAAGGATCGTCGAGGGATATTTAGAACCGAGGCCAATCAGAAAACGATTAAGGAATCCATTGCTAGTGTTATACGATTGGAACGCGGGTGATGCCGCTTAACCAACGTATGATTAGCGAATTTTTCCTAAATCGATTTATGACGATCGCGGCCGTCGGAGCTAGTAATAGACACTTGCGATTACATGACAACCAAGATTTTCGTAGTTTGGATTTTCCTGAGTGTGATGAGAATCACAGAGTCGATATGCGTAACGTCCGCAAAAGCCGCCCGTTAGTTCGAGATAAATTGAAATTACGGATGATGAGAAATCGATCACGATTTGGGGTCTCGAAAATGAAAAATGGAAATGAGGGATTGGTAACAATGAGTTTAGATTGGACAACGCCTAATTGAGAAAGAAAATTAGCGGAAAAATGATTTTTCTGACGAAGGGTGTGAAAAGACGATTTTGCCCCTAGAGCGTCGACTCGATTTTTATTAATTGGACAAAGGAATTTTTGTCAATTGGATATCCCCAAATGTATCAGCCAAAAATGGGAGGGCAATCTTGGAAGAAATTTCAGATTTTATGAAGAAAGTGCCAAATGTCATCAAACCATGGAGTCTCATTAATTAATCCACACACCTAAGCAAGCTTCTAGGATATTCTTGGAGATGAGAACAGGCCACTTTCCTTCTCCCTTCTGCCATTTCTCACGACCAGCACCAGCAGCACCATCATCTTCTCCATTTTTCTTCTTCTTCCTCACGTTCAGAACCAGACCTGCACGATCAGAATTTTTTCCTCCACTTCATCAGCGCCTAATTTTTCAACCGCTGACAACTAGCTCCCGATCCATATATCATCATGAAGATCTCCCTGTTACCGAACGTTTCCAACTAGAAGCACGTCGATTGGCCACCTGAGGAGCTCCGGCCGGCCAATCTCCCGCGAGTCGACGGAAACTGACTGAACTGGAGGTAGGCTCCGGTTTGCTTTTCATTGAACCCCTTAATGGACGAATTTGGAGCTCAATTTTTGTGGAGGTCTAGTAGACACATATACTGAGTTTATTTCAAATTTTGGACAAAATTGAGCAACATATTGACCTAGAATCATTGTGATGTTTGAAGGACAGAATCTGTCCATTTACAGACTCAGAGAAATTGACGCCTTTCGAAAGTCATCCGGCGTCTTCTTGAGCCAAAAGTTTCGGTGAGGCCTCTTGACATGTAGAACTTTGTGTTAGCGAAGGTATTTGTGGAAAAATCGAGGAGTTGAGTGAGGTTTGGGGCTGATTGGACAGAATTGAAACCGAACAGGGGAGTGCCCTGTTTCGGTTCTGTTTTGGCTGTGTTGTTGAGGGCTGTTTATGTTGGAATTGAGTTTAAATTTCGTTGTTGAGACGTACTAGGATGTCTATTGATGTGTTATTGAGGTTTATTTCTCGTGGTTTAATGATCGGACGAAGGAATTGACGGATTGAAGTAGATTGAGCGAAACCGGTTCTGCTCGGTTGGATTTTTGTGCAAACCGGTTCTGTTTTGATTTGGTCTTGGGGGAAATGAGTTCATTAACTGCTGATTGGGGGCATGTCAAAAGGATGAGGGTGTTGCCATTGAGATGGACTAGTAGCGGGATTGAAATTAGAATGAAAAATTGATCGAATTGTTGGATCGCTGCTCATTATTTGCTGCCCTATTTTTGGACAGCTTTGTGTCATGCCGGAACCACGCTTGTCGGGAAGCTTGTGTTGTTAAATTGCTAATAGGAATCAAGGTAAGTGGTTCCTAAACCCTTACACAATTTCTAGGACGCAACTGGACGATTGAAATATGAAGTGCTGTGGTGTGACGAGAGTATTGTGGTTGGTAGCGTGCGACTTGTGTGGCTTGTATGCCTTGCAATGTTGATTGGCTTGTACGCCCTTGCGATGTTGATTGGTTTGCATGCTCTTATGTTGTCGGACTGGCCGTGGGCCCTGGCGATGCTTAAGTGTACTTGTAAATACATCGAGGCCGTGGCCCTTCGGCGATGCCTGAATGTATTGAGGTGACATCGCGGCTGTGGGCCCTGACGATGAATTGGCTATGAGCCCTGGCGATACATCCTGGCCGTGGGCCTGGTAATGGTAGAACAATTGGTCACACTGATGCTTTAGGAGAGTGACACGTTTATTTGGAGCGAACGTGCGAAGCTTGGGTCACAAGAGGTGACATGTGCTTGATGATTGTTTATTTATGCCAAGTACTTTGACATGTGATGATAAATTGCTATATGCCTTTGCTTGTCTAGTCCCTGCATTTTGTGCATTGTCGTGTGGTCTAGTGGGACTAGGAGTTTAGCTTGGGTTAGGTTTCACTTGCTGAGACGTAAGTCTCACCCCTCCATGGGACCGTTTTTTTTTTTTTCCAGATTGCAGGGCTTGAAGATGCTACCCATTCGCTTGGGAGACCTAGGAGAAGACAAGGACGTCACCGGGGACAGCAGCTCGACTTAGCAAACTTAGAGGACCATAGGGTCTTGAAATGTCTTTTGGGGGTGGTAGCTTTTTGCTGGACTGAGGGTTGTTTTATTTTTTGTAGTCCCATTTTCCGTAATGTCGGTGGCGTTGTTAGTATCCCTACTTCCTCCTTGGAATGACTGATCTTTGGGTTATGTATGTAATGTTTCTCTTCGTTTCTCATTCTATTTAAAAAAGAATTTGGAGGTTCGAAGTTTTCTTGAGTCTTCCGCATGCGAGTCTCATTTGCATTAGACCTTGAGAGTTGGTCCTGGGTAAGAATATTTACAGTAGGATGTGGCGCGCACGCTGTGAAAAGCGAGGCGTGACACCTATTCTCTTTCTCTGAGGTGACCTTTCTTGCACCAGGGATTTCTGATCATACCCCGATGATTGTCAAGATCATGCCGCCTCCTCGTTCTAGAAAGCCATTCAAGTTCTTCAACTTCTGGATCTCTCACCCGTCCTTTAAGGACATAATGGCTCAACTTTGGAACTCATCCTTGAATGGCTCACCGATGTTTGTTATTTGTTGCAAGCTCAAGCTTCTCAAGACTCGGCTCAAACAATTGAATAGAAATTCTTTCTCGGATATATAGACTCGCACGGAGGAAGCAAGGTTAGCCCTTAACTCGATTCAAGATGCCCGCGAACTCTTTCCCTTTGATCTTTTATTAGCGGATCGTGAGGGGGATCTGCTTCGGGACTTCTCCGAACTTAGGCTCCAAGAGGAGTCCTTCTACCGGCAAAAAGCAAAGAATTTAATGGCTTAAGGAAGGGGACCAAAATACAAGGTACTTTCACCATTTTGTTAACAAGAGAAGGCTCCATAACCATATCATTTTTGTGTTGGATGGGGAGGGCTCGGTTATAACCGAACCTTGGCTAGTTTCGGCTCATATTGTCCAACATTTCCATGGCTTACTCACCGGTGGTGGTACTTCCATTCGGCCGGCAGTTGAAGACATTCGAGGCTTCATTGGCCGGACGCTAGATGATACTCAAGTGGAATCCCTTTCTCGGCCGCTCACGGACGAGGAAATTCGAAGCACCTTCTTATCATTGGCTAGAGGTAAAGCTCCTGGACCCAATGGTTTCAATGTAGATTTTTTTATATCCTCTTAGGATATCGCGGATTCTTCGGTGATATTGGCTATCAATGATTTCTTTGTTTCCAGGTGCTTACTTAAGGAAATCAATGCCACCATTTTCTCACTTGTGCCAAAAGTCCCAAACCCTTAGGCTATGACGGATTTTAGGCCTATTGCTTGTTGTAACACTATATACAAATGCATAACTAAGATCCTAGCCAATAGGATTTCTTGCATTTTGCCTTCTATCATTAGCCCCTCACAGAATGCATTTGTCAAAGGAAGAAGGATTAACGATAATATCATGCTAGCCCAAGAGTTGTTTGCGGGGTTTCACCATGAGCCCTACAAACCGAAGTGTGCAATCAAGGTAGATTTTCAAAAGGCATATGATACGGTTGATTGGGCCTTCTTAGAGTTAGTGCTACAAGCTTTTCGCTTCCCGGCCTTTTTCATAAGATTGATCATGGAATGTGTTACATCGCCGAAGTTCTCCGTGTCTATTAATGGGGAGCTAGATGAATTCTTTTCTAGTAGCCGTGGTATTAGGCAAGGGGATCCTCTGTCGCCCTACTTATTTACTATTGTTATGGAGATCTTCTTTGGTATTCTACATGCCAAGACAAGACCACTGGGTTTCAACTTCTATTGGAGATGTAAGCCATCAGAGTTATCTCATCTATTCTTTGCTGATGATGTTCTTCTATTTGTCGAGGCAGATTTGGGTTCCATCACTCGGCTAAAAGAGGGTCTTGTCCTTTTTTCTTCTTGGTCCGGCTTGAGGCCGAACGCCTTGAAGAGCGATATTTACCTTTCTGGTGGGATGGCTGCTCTTTGACATGAAATTCGGGATAGCTTGGGGTTCCAAGAAGGTGCTCTTCCTTTTCGTTACCTTGGAGTCCTTGTCATTACTTCTAGACTTAGTAAATTAGATTGTGAGGTCTTGGTAAATGCTATCACATCTAGAGCACGTTCTTGGTCCAAGAGATTTTTATCATATGCTAGGCCCTTGCAACTTATTAGATCGGTCTTACATTCTATCCATGTGTATTGGGTCAGTATGTTCACCTTACCAAAGTTTGTCCTGAATAAAATTGAGCAGATACTTAGACAGTTTCTTTGGAAAGGACCTGACTTAGGCGTGGGCGGTGCCAAGGTCTCTTGGAATGATATATGCTTACCAAAAGTTGAGGGAGGATTGGGTATCCGGCGACTAGTGGATTGTAACAAGGCATTGACCCTTAAACATATTTGGATTCTTTTCATTGATAAAGAGTCTCTATGGTGTAAGTGGATACATTCTACTTTCCTGAAAAATGTGAACTTTTAGGTAGCTTCCAAGCCTACTTTCTGTTCTTGGGCGTGTAAAAAGATATTGGACCTCCGTCCGGAGTTCTACTTGCAGTTTAGATGAAGGATTGTTAATGGTCGTTCCACTTCTTTTTGGTTCGACTATTGGCATGACAAGGGTCCCTTGTATATGTTGTTTACTCATGGGGATGTCTATCGCTCTAGAATCCCTCGTGATACTTCGGTCCGGTCCTTCTTTGATTCGGTGTGGTAGGGCTCGGCTATTATTGACACTATTATGCCTTGGCTTGAGCCGGCCCCTCTCTTTCTTGAAGATAGGCCGGATAAACTCACATGACAATCTCATTCTTCTGGGACTTTCTCGGTGGCCTCTGCTTGGGATTTGGTCAGAAATAGAGGACGGGTGATGTACTGGCATTCTTTTATCTGGGATCGTGTTCTTTCTCCTCGGTACGCATTCCTTTTATGGTTAGTTACTCTAAACCGTCTCCCTACTCAGGTTCTCTTGCTTCAATACCGTAGGATAGATGATGAGGTGTGTGCTTTTTGCAATTGTAGACCGGATTCGGTTGATCATTTATTTTTTGGTTGTTCTGTCACGGGTAGTATTGCTTTAATTTGGGCTTTGAAATGTAATTTGTCGTGGCATAACCGGCCATGGCATGATCATATACGTTGGGCTATGCAACACCTTAGTGGTCACTCCTTCCCTCATCGGTTGGCTAGATTTTCTTTCGGTGCCTTATGTTATATCATTTGGACCGAGAGAAATCACATCCTCTTTAGACGGAAGCCTCTTTTTGTACCAGGTATCGTCCAGCATCTCATCAAGGTAGTCAAGGACAAAGCTCTTACGCTTGGTCACATTGAAGACAATCCTCGGAATAGGTGCGTGCAAAGGAATTGGAGGCTATCCCCCTCCATATTTGAAGACCGTCATGGCGCCCCTTAGTGTCTCTTTCTTCTGTTTGGCCACTCCACATGCTATTCAACATGATGTTCTTTATCCCTATTCTGTTCTAGGACGATTATCGGTCTGTTTCCTTGCTGTTCGTGAGTGGTTGGGTTGGTTTTTTGTTCGGCTGTGCTGTGGTACCGTAAAAAATTTGCAGGGTTCGTTCGATTGCTGGGGTGCTCGCTAGGGGTGAGCGGTTCCAGATCCGATCCGGTTCCCCTCAAGAACCGGGAACCGGACCAATAGTCCCGGTTCCCATTTTTCGGAACCATGGACCGGATCGGCCACCACGAGAACCGGGAACCAGACCGGACCGTTGGTCCGGTCCGGTTCCAAGGAACCAATAACACAAACAAGAAATCTGTCCAATCTCCATTCGAACCTGTTAGAAACGACTTCAACAGAATCAATAACACAAAAACACAAATAAGAAATCTGTCCAATCTCCATTCGAACCAATAACACAAATAAGAAATCCGGCTATAACGTTTGATCCGACGTGCATACAAACTACAAAGTAAGTCCATCAAATGCATCAAAAGCACATCAAAGGAACCAATAATACAAACAAGAACAAGAAATCTGTCCAATCTCCATTGGAACCAATAACACAAACAAGAAATCTGTCCGGTTCCTAGCTACTAGTTCGAATGATGATCAAATGCATCAAAAGCACACCCAAAAAAAAAATACAAAGCTGCCCAGACATTATGAATCATCGATCTTCCCCTCAACCAGCTGTTTGATTAGAAGTGTTGGTGAATCATCGATCATGTATTTCTTCACCTTCATGTTCTAGTGAATTCATTGGCGAAGTCACCTCATCGATGGACTCGCCCACTTCCGTTGGCATATAGGTAGAACACCTGAATAGAATAATCGAATTAGAACCCAAAGTGAGCAGTACATGGACTGAAGAACAAGTCTAACACCATTTTGCAGCCAGAGACACCAGCAAGCCAATTAAATCTCATACTTCTTGGAGAATTGCTTTAGTATATCATAAGCAACAATCTTTCTAGACAAACCTTATCTCAGCCTTAACCCCCTGCAATTTCCAAACTAAAGCTTCTTTTAATTCTTAAAACTGGTTCAATAAAGTGGCAAGAAGAGATTAAAGCAACTACGCTCAGAACACTCTACCACAAAGTGAGCCGCAATAGCAATCCCAAAGTATCTCAATTCTAGTTAAGATCAACCCATATTGATCACACAACAAATTTCTACATTTTGTGATTTCGAAAGCATTTCGAGCTCTCGTTTCCAAAATACTTGAGTGAATTGAGATATTTATACTCGAATCGAAGAGAACACGTGAAAAATCTATAGCGACCAAGAAAGTGTGATCCATTGTCCACGCTTCAAGCAGGTAAATCTACCAAGAATAGCGACAACTCATTTTCTCGCACTTCGCAATCATCTCGAAAACCAGAGCCAAGCATGCGCGTGTGAATCGGGAGAGGGGTCCACTCACCGGGGATCGAGCGTCGGCCTCGTGATCATCGACCCTGTGCGGCGCCTCGAGGGAGAAGCGGTGGTAGTCGGGGGGCTCTGGAGCTTCGGGTGAGGCGGGGTCGGGCGAGGTGGAGGCGATCTGAAGGTGGGTGAAGAGTGAAGACTCACCAAGCGCGACTAAGGGATTGAGAGATCGATCGATCGAGCGAGTGTGTGCGGGAAACCCTAATGTTCGCTTGGTAGAGGAAGAGAGGACTGAGAGAGACTGAGAGAGAGGTGTACCTACTACCCTTGCGGTTTCCCAGAGGTGTACCCTTGCGGAGAGAGAGGAACTGGACACTGGACGGAAACCCTAATGATCGAGCCTTCGAGTAGCTTCGTGTAAAAAGTGAGGAACATATATATATTTTAAAACATCGGGCGGTTCGGGCGGTCCGGTTCCAGAACCGGACCTTGGAACTGGGAACCGAACCGCCCGGTCACCGGTTCCCATTTTAGGAACCGGGGACCGGACCGAACCCCCAAAAATCGGAAACCGGACCATCGGTCTCGGTCCGGTCCAGGCGGTCCTAGTTTGGGCGGTCTTTTTTGCACACCCCTAGTGCTCGCTGGCTGGGAAGCTGTTCCTCCATTTCAACTCCCCTACGGTGTTGATTATTGTTCTGCCCTTTGGTTGCTATGTCTTCCCCACCTTATTGGAGACAACCTACTGTTCCTTTTTTGTTGCTGTTTGGTTGTTCATTTGCTGCTCAATTTGCAGATTGAAGACTGGTCTGGCCAGTTTGTTAGTTGTAGTTTTTGGCTGCTGTTTGGCCTCTTTCTTATTTTTCCCTCTGTTGGCTGCTTGTTTAGCCCTTCTTTACCCTTTTTCTAGCTAGTCTTGGCCCTTCTTGGGCTCGCTTATACGCATGTGTCACGGGTCGGTTATTTTCGTTTGCCGAAACACCGTGCGGCACTTAGGAATTGATCCCCAAGTCAGCCTTCTCACGACTCTGAAGCTCAAAGCTCGCTCACTCACTCAACCGATCACACAAGAAGGAGAGAATGCAAGGAAGCTTTGCTTTGTATTGAACGCGGAAATAAGAATGTTCAGAGTGTGTTTACAATGGGGGACTCAGCCCCTATATATACAACAAGCCCGGGCAAATGGTCACAAAAGCCCCCAACGGCTATTTCTCGACCGAGCACTATTCATGGCACTGTTCATGTCGGCCACTCCAACGGCTATGTCGCCCGCTTGTTCCAACGGCTACTCGGCCGTCCAACGGTTATCTCGCCTACCCGTTCAACGGGCATAATGACAACGGTCGTGTCGGCCGCTCGTTCGATTATATGTGCTGGCCGTCCGTGTGTTCCTCGCTTGATCGCCCGTTCGAGCGTTGGGCGTGTTGGCGGTCGATCGCCGCTCATGCGCTGATCGAGCGCTGATCGATCTTGTATCGTGCATGGATCGACCGCTCGGCCGTCCCGCTCGTGCACCGTTCCTCGATCGTTCGCTCGTCTTGCACGATCCGTGGGTCAATCCCCCGATCGTGCATGGTCGTCCACCGCTCGGCCGCTCTGCACGATCCGCGGGTCGATCACCCGGTCGTGCAGCACCCGTCCTTGCTCGTTCACCTGCATCGTTCTTCGGCCGCTCGCTTGGTCGAGCGCCATGATCCGTGGATCGACCATTCGGTCGTCCGCTTGCCTGCCCTGCATGATCCGTGGGTCGTTCGCTTGGTCGTGCAGAGTCGTTCATGGATTGGCCGCCCGGCCATCCCGCACGATCACCCGGTCGTGCATCCTTGGTCATGAGTCGATCCACTGGCTGTCCCGGATCGTGCCTTGATCGATCACCCGGTCGATCATCCGTTCGCTCGGCTACACTTGGACACGATCCCTCATGATCCATGGGTCGATTGGCTGGTCGATCCCGGGGATGCATCGCGGTCGAATTTTTATCAGAATTCAACGGACCGTGATACTCTCCCGCACCAATTCGGGCAACGCCCTCGTTGCCTTGAGCCTCCTAGAATGCCTTGATCTCTTCTCGGAATTGCCATAGGGCCTCGTCCGGCTCCCAGGTCGCCTCATCCTCCGTGGAACCTCGCCACTGGATCAAGTATTCTTTTCTTGGCGCTCGGTACCTCTTCCGGATCACCCGATCAGCCACGATCTTCACAACCTCCCGATCATAAGAGGTCTTTGCCCCAATGGGCGCCCGAAGTGAATCCTGTCGGTTAGGATCGACATCGTCTTCATGGAATGGCTTCAGCATGCTCACATGGAACACCGGGTGTGCCTTCAACTTGGCCGGCAATTCCAATTTGTATGCTACTGGCCCAACCCGCTTGATCACTAGGAATGGCCCCTCATAGCGACGAACCAACGCCTTATGCACGTCCCTATATCGTAGGACATGGTGCATTTTTACTAACACTCGATCACCAACCTGGTATTCGACGTGTCGGCGCTTCTTGTCCGCCCATTTCTTCATCCTCTCGGCCGCCCTATTCAGACATGCGCGGGCTAAGTCAGCGCGTTCTTGCCATTCTTGCGCACTCTTATGCGCTGCTGGGCTACCTCCATGGTAGTCGGTTGCAACCGTGCTCGGGGTGAGCGGTTGCTGCCCCATTACTATCTCGAATGGGCTCTTGCCAGTGGACGCGCTCCGCTGCAAGTTGTGAGAGAACTGGGCAACATCCATCAGCTTCGCCCAATTGCTCTGTGTGGCATTCACATAATGCCGTAAGTATACTTCCAGAATTGCATTCACCCGCTCCGTTTGGCCATCGGTCTGTGGATGCAAGCTGGTTGAAAATTTGAGGTCTGTACCGAGCAATTTGAACAACTCGGACCAGAACTTCCCCGTGAATCGAGGATCCCGATCACTTACGATCGATCGCGGTATGCCCCAATATTTGACGATGTGCTTCATGAATAGCTTGGCCGCCTCCCCAGCTGGGCAGTCCTTTGTGGCCGGCACGAACGTCGCGTACTTGGAGAACCGATCAACCACCACCATGATCGTTTGGCAGCCATCAGATTTTGGCAACCCTACAATGAAATCCATGGAGATGCTCTCCCAAGGACGTTCGGGAACAGGTAACGGCTCCAACAATCCAGCCGGTGCGCGTTGTTCCAACTTGTCCTGTTGACATACCAGGCAAGTTCGCACATAAGCTTCCACATCGTCTCGGAGTTGAGGCCAGAAATACCTATCATCCACAAGTGCCTTGGTGCGGTGGATTCCTGGGTGTCCCGCCCATGGAGTGTCGTGGCACTCGCGCAATACCTCACGCCTCAAATTCCCGTGGAGCGGCACATACAAGCGCCGTCCTTTGGTGTAAAGAAGGTTGTCCTCACACCAAAACCTTCGGGTCCTGCCCTCTCGCGCGTATCCAAGGAGGGCTTTTGCCGTCGGATCGTGATGCAGCCCTTCCTTGGTCCGCTCGATCCATGGGCAATCTGGTCGGCTCGTCACAGCCGCCAATTCCGCCTTTCGACTCAAGGCGTCAGCCACAGAGTTGGCCTTCCCAGGTTTGTACTCGAGTGCATAATCGAACTCCGCCAAGAAATCTTGCCACCGAGCTTGCTTAGGACTTAGCTTCTTCTGGGTTTGGAAGTAGCTCGCGGCTACATTGTCTGTCCGGACCACGAATCGTGATCCTAGGAGGTAATGACGCCATGTGCGAAGGCAATGCACTACGGCCGTCATCTCCTTTTCCTGGACCGTGTATCGCCGCTCAGTCTCGTCTAGCTTTCGAGACTCGAACGCCACGGGATGGCCGTCCTGCATCAGAACACCACCAATAGCAAAGTCCGAAGCGTCCGTCTCTACTTCATACGGCTTGGAGTAGTCAGGCAACACCAGCACAGGTTCCTCGACCATCGCTTGCTTCAACCGCTCGAACGCCTCTTGGCACTTCACCGTCCACTCCCACGGCTTGTTCTTCTTCAGCATGTCCGTGAGTGGCACAGCTATTTCCGAATAGCTACGAACGAATCGACGATAGTAATTCGCCAATCCAAGGAAGGATCTTAGCTCCGGCACCTTCGTGGGAGGCTCCCATTCGACGATGGCCCGGATCTTGGCCAAGTCCATCCGTACACGTCCCTCCCCTACAATATGCCCGAGGAACGGGACTTGTCGTTGTGCAAACACGCACTTTTCCCTCTTTACATACAGCTCATTTTCCCTTAGAACTAGGAATACACGCTTGAGGTGCTCGACATGATCCTCAAGTGTCCGGCTATAAATTACAATATCATCAAGGTAAACGACCACAAATTGATCAAGGAAGGGTCGTAGTACCTTGTTCATCAAAGTGCAGAATGTTGCCGGGGCATTGGTCAGGCCGAATGGCATGACAAGGAATTCGTACGAGCCATAACGGGTTACACACGCCGTCTTCTGCTCATCCCCCTCGGCAATCCTCACTTGATAATAACCCGACCGCAAGTCCAGCTTGGTAAACCACCGTACACCACCTAGCTGATCGAACAAGTCCGCAATGAGCGGAATGGGATACTTGTTCTTGATCGTCAATTTGTTCAGCGCCCGGTAATCAATGCACATCCGGAGTGAACCGTCTTGCTTCTTTTGGAATAGGACCGGGGCACCGAATGGAGATTTGGATGGTCGGACATAACCGGCTTCAAGCAACTCCTTGAGTTGTCTCCTCATTTCCTCAAGTTCTGGGGGAGCCATGCGATAGGGCACCATGGCCGGAGGTCGAGCATCTTGGATCAGCTCGATTCTGTGGTCGACCTCCCTCTTGGGCAGCAACTTCTTTGGTAGTTCCGGGGGCATCACATCGCCAAACAAGGTCAGCACCTCATCCACTTGGCCCGGCACTTCCTCAAGAGAACACTCGGCATCGCCGGACACCAAGGTCGCCAAGAAGGTTGTCTCACCCCTTCTAACTCCTCTCGACACTTGTATTGCCGAAAGAGTCTTTTGGTTCTGTCCGGATTCGCGTCGAACCGGAACAACGCATTGGCCACGAGGGTCCAATATGCAGATGCAATTCATACATGGGACCAGAAAGGCTTTGATCCTATCTAGGAATCCCAATCCGATCACAAGTTCATAATCATCCATCGGAATTACCTCGATCGACTCCTTGCACCGGAATGGCCCGAACTGGATTTCCACGTCTCGAGCCCGTCCTCTCGTCGGAACTTCTTTGGAGTTGACGATTTTGAGCCAACCATCTCCCTTCTCAACTCGCAAGTTGAGTTTCCGGGCCGCTTCCTCCGACATGAACAGGTCGGATGTGCCGGTATCGATGAGAGCACTCAGCTTTGCTCCATCAATCGCTACGTCCGCGAACATGAGTCCTCTGGACGGCTGTGCGTCTTGGACGCTGATGGTGTTAAGGATCTTCAGTGATCCTAGCCGAACTTCTTCCTCGGCTTTGCCCCTGTCCGTGTTCTTTAGGGCTGCTACTTTGCCCTGATTTGGACAGTCCCGAGCAAAATGGGGACCGGAACACTTGTAACATTCAAGCTTCCGCCCCGTTGCTTGGCTTGACTCCGCTCGATATTCCGTCCGGTTCTTGACAAAGGCTGGACGTGGTCTATTCGCCACCGAGCGTTGCGGCCTAGGTCGGTCTCCCGCACCATTACTCCTGCCGCTTCTAGGCTTCACATCCGCCTTATCCGTCGAGCTTGATTTGTACTCGAGGATCCCTTCGGCCGCTGTCATGGCCGTCGCGAGCGTCGTCGCATTTTGCCGTTTGAGCTCCATCTTCACCCATGACTTGAGGCCTCCAATGAATTGGTAGTATGCCTCGGTTTCGGAAAGGGATGGGATTTGAAGTTTCAACTCCGAAAACTTCCTCACGTACTCCCGGATCCCAGCCTTCTGTTCAAGGCGCCGAAGTTCATCACGAACTTCTTCTTCGGCATAGGCGGGGAAGAATTGCTTCCGAAACTCCGCCTCGAATGCTTCCCAAGTTGTGATGGGTCCAGCCTGCCCATCGTTGCACCGGTTGCGCCACCACAGCAAGGCATTGCCGGTCAGGTACATGGCCGCCATGCTCACCCGCAAAGCGCCATTGGACACTCCTTGAGTGTCGAAGTACTGGTTCATAAACCAGAGGAAGTTGTCCACTTCATTAGCCACTCGGGAGCCATTGAACTCCTTCGGCTTGGGTGCATCCACCCGAGGGGCAGCTCGCATGGACGTCACTCCATTTGCGCATGCTGCTTCCAAGACCACCACCTTGGTCTTTAGCTCGGCCATCTCCGCTCGTAAGGCCGTGATCATGGCTTCCAGGGCACCGCAAGCTTCGTCCGTGGTAGTAGTGAGAGTACTGAGCAACTCACCACGGAGTTCTGCCACTTCGTCCTTGAGGTCGTCGAATTCATCTCGCAACCCCCTTCGATCGGTGGCCTCCCCTTCGTAGTCAGCCTCTTCTCTATCGGCCCGAAGGTCATCGAAGGCTTGCTCGAGCCTATTCATGCGAGTTTCAATTTCCCGCGTTGTTGCCCTCTGTGTAGCACGATCACGTCTCTCCCTTACGGGGGATGACTCAAGGTTGGCTCCCGCACGCTCGTCCGATGCATGCTCGGACTCAAGCGTCGGGTCAACAACACCTTGACTTCTCGCCATTTCACCGAGAATCGAATGGCTCTGATACCACTTGTCACGGGTCGGTTATTTTCGTTTGCCGAAACACCGTGCGGCACTTAGGAATTGATCCCCAAGTCAGCCTTCTCACGACTCTGAAGCTCAAAGCTCGCTCACTCACTCAACCGATCACACAAGAAGGAGAGAATGCAAGGAAGCTTTGCTTTGTATTGAACGCGGAAATAAGAATGTTCAGAGTGTGTTTACAATGGGGGACTCAGCCCCTATATATACAACAAGCCCGGGCAAACGGTCACAAAAGCCCCCAACGGCTATTTCTCGACCGAGCACTGTTCATGGCACTGTTCATGTCGGCCACTCCAACGGCTATGTCGCCCGCTTGTTCCAACGGCTACTCGGCCGTCCAACGGTTATCTCGCCCACCCGTTCAACGGGCATAATGACAACGGTCGTGTCGGCCGCTCGTTCGATTATATGTGCTGGCCGTCCGTGTGTTCCTCGCTTGATCGCCCGTTCGAGCGTTGGGCGTGTTGGCGGTCGATCGCCGCTCATGCGCTGATCGAGCGCTGATCGATCTTGTATCGTGCATGGATCGACCGCTCGGCCGTCCCGCTCGTGCATCGTTCCTCGATCGCTCGCTCGTCTTGCACGATCCGTGGGTCGATCCCCCGATCGTGCATGGTCGTCCACCGCTCGGCCGCTCTGCACGATCCGCGGGTCGATCACCCGGTCGTGCAGCACCCGTCCTTGCTCGTTCACCTGCATCGTTCTTCGGCCGCTCGCTTGGTCGAGCGCCATGATCCGTGGATCGACCATTCGGTCGTCCGCTCGCCTGCCCTGCATGATCCGTGGGTCGTTCGCTTGGTCGTGCAGAGTCGTTCATGGATTGGCCGCCCGGCCATCCCGCACGATCACCCGGTCGTGCATCCTTGGTCATGAGTCGATCCACTGGCTGTCCCGGATCGTGCCTTGATCGATCACCCGGTCGATCATCCGTTCGCTCGGCTACACTTGGACACGATCCCTCATGATCCATGGGTCGATTGGCTGGTCGATCCCGGGGATGCATCGCGGTCGAATTTTTATCAGAATTCAACGGACCGTGATACATGCTTGCATCTTACAAATGGTTCACCGTTGAACTCCCTTTAGGCACTTAAGGTGTCATTATGGGTCCATGGTTTTTGTGTCCGGTTCACTTTTGTATCTAACAATTTGAAAAGTTTCAATACATACTTACCTTACCAAAAAAGAAAATCATTTTCTAGAAATATTTTATTTCCCGAACGAAGTTCATCCTGCATATGGACCTAAAAAGGAGCGTGGAGGACCAAATCTCCGGAACAAAACTTAGGAAGAGGCAATTTTCGTTCTTGAGATCTGAGAAGAGACAGCCTTTTATCGAAGCTGATGAGCTTGGCAGGTCTTGGAGACCATCACAGCGCGTGAAATGTTGCTACTTCTATTCTTTTTCTTCCTCAAAGCTAGTGCAGTTTGGACATTGTCCAGGAAATGCCAGGGGAAATGTGAATCCGAACAGAACACTGCACGTTCTCCTTGAGATTGAGACTACCTAGGTCTCTTGTGCTTACTCCACCCTGATCTTGAGCGCTAGCTCTCATCTCTGCCATTCCACCAGTCACCTGCGTATTTCAACTCCTATGAATGAAGCAGTTAAAACAACTCCTACGAAATTTTATGCGACAAAAAAAAAAAGGCCTTACGAAATTTTATCACGTGATAAGTGAATTATCAACTCTTATGAATTGCTAGCACCTTGAGGTTTTGCACTCTGTAAAAATATAAATAATGTCTCAATATCCTCGAATCACCTAAGGTGATCTAATGCTAATAGATTTTAAACAATCTCTCAATGTGGCGTCTTCATTTCTGAGATGCCTGACGTTACCATGTGCCTACCGCCGCGATTGAAATACTGAGAAACAAATTATATTGGAAGCATCCGTGAAATTGCTGATGGACCTTATAATATGCATTAAATGCTGACAAAACACAAAACCACACTATTGTTTAGCTTAGCTGTACATTCGAAGACAATGGAGCGCGTGTACCGTGCGTCATTGCACAGTCAAATTACCTTGCGATTTCGTATTCGAAACAGTAAATGTCGGCACCTTTAAAGTCGAAACGTTGTTAATAATCTACTAACATTTGCCGTGATAAAATAGTTGGAAGTTACAAAGGTTAGCCGTAATTAGTAAATTATGTAGGCAACTCATAATATACTAGCTGAAGTTATACTCACTTGTAAAAGCGAACCACTATCCGTAACCTGTGATTTCATCGTTATGTTATTGACAAATAAAAATTGCTACTTGTAAAATGGAAACAATGTTAGTAATCTGTTAGGAATTTATAGTGGTAAGCATTGGTAACTGTTGGCTAACCAAAGGATATGAAATGCGCAAGATTTTCAAAGTGCAACTATTCCATCCATTGAATAGTTATGGTTAATCTTTTAGTCCGGTCTGGCGAGAACTTTTCATTTTAGAAGAAAACTCTTCGCTGAGCTATGTCTAATGAAAACACATTCAAGCTCTGCCTTAAGATTTAGAGCTCCCAAGGAGTAATTTATGTTCTCGAGATCTACAAAGAGTTTGAACCTCCCTTTTTTTTAAATGGAAACTCTGCACCGTCAAAGGCGAACCCATTCCCAATCTCATGCATTGTAAACTTTGACAGGCTCTCCTTGAGAATCGTAGCACATGGCCCACGATTCTCTCCATATTTAGCCAATCCTGGCTTCTAAGGGTAATGAATTACACTTACGCTCCAGATCATGGCTCCCAAACATTTTCCATCTCTTGCTGCCGCTGCTTTCGCTGCTATGCTGTTCCATTTTTTCTTGAAGAGAAGATCAAGGGAAATCAGTAGAGGGGAGGCAAATAACGATGCAGCTGCAACCGATGGAACAGCAGGAGGCGCTTCTGGTGCTCACACTTCAACAGAAAGTCACGGGATGACTAATTCATCGGGATATGACTTTGAAGTATTCTTGAGTTTCAGAGGACCAGATACTCGAGCAACTTTTACCGACCACCTTTACACCAGTCTTAAAGATGCAGGAATCCGCACGTTTAAGGATGATGAAGATCTCCGCAAAGGGGAAGAGTTTTCCCCAGAACTTCTCCAAGCAATTAAGCAGTCGAAGGTCTTAGTACCTATCTTTTCCAAAGACTATGCCACTAGTGTATGGTGTCTCAAGGAGGTAGTCCAAATAGTCGAGTGCATGAAAATTGGGGGACAAAAGATCATCCCCATTTTCTATGATGTGGCACCTTTAGAGGTTCGACACCAAACTGGAGGTTATGGAGAGGCCTTTCGTTCGCATGAAAACAAGAAGCGGCACGACAAAAAGACTATGAAAGAATGGAAGGCTGCTCTCAGTGCAGTCGCGGCAATAAATGGATGGGACCTGCAAAGCATGTCCAACAGGTGACTACTTTTATAACATTCCATCTCATGTGCTTTCTTTCGTTAAACTTGATGCATTTCAATTGGTTTCTTTTCTAGTTTTGTGTTGGCTTTATTGAAATTGAATTGTATGTGATTGAAGTTATACCGCAAAATCACACTAAATAATTGCACAATTTCAGTCTTGTCCCATTTCATTCCCAGAAACATTTTTTTTAATCATTTCAGATCATTCATTAACCTAAATTTCACCGCTATTTAATCGAGATGGAATAAATCGTTGAAGAGCACATTAAGAATAGATCTGTAGTTTTCAGTGTGGTCTCATCAGAAGATAGTTTGTTTCAACTCCATTTTCTAACTCATTGCCATTTTGACCTCCAACATACAATAGGCGAGAGGGTGAGTTCGTGAAAACATTCACGCGAAAGGTTTTCAATGAGTTGAAAAAGGCTTCTCTGGCAGTATCAGACTACTTGGTTGGTGTCGACAACCATGTAGATGCAATCATGCAAAAGATAGGCGTTGGGACAAGTGAAACACGGATTATAGGAATCCACGGGATGGGTGGCATCGGAAAGACGACTATTGCCAAAATAGTCTTCAATAAGTTTTCAACTGACTTTGAGAATTGTTGTTTTCTTCGTGATATTCGAGAAACTTCAAAAAATAATGGTGTTCAGTGGTTGCAGAAGCAGCTCATATCTAGCATCCTCAAAACGGAATGCACGGATATGAAAGACAATGATGAAGGTGCTCAAACAATTAAAAATAGGTTGTCTAATAAAAGAGTTCTCCTTCTTCTCGATGATGTAGAAGAAGAGAATCATATTGATGCACTCATATGTAAGCGTGATTGGTTAGGCGAAGGGAGCAAGATTATTATTACTACCAGAAGGAAAGATGCTCTTTGTGTTCCAGAAGTGGATTGGAGGTATGAGCTTACAGGCATGGATCAAGATCGATCTCTTCAGCTTTTTAGCAAACATGCCTTCAGAAGAGATTTCCCTTTAGACGAGTATATCAACCAATCCAACAGGGCGATAGATATTGCTGGAGGTCTTCCGCTTGCTCTTGAGGTCATAGGTTCACTTTTATGTCGCACTAAAAAGGAAAGGTGGGATGTCACATTGAAGATGCTAGAAAGTGTTCCCCATAATAAAATCCAGAGTAAGCTGAAAATAAGCTATGATGCATTAAATTTTCGACAAAAGCGTATATTCCTCGATATAGCTTGTCTTTTCATTGGATATGACAAGGACATTCTACTTCTTTTTTGGGATGAATCTAACTGTTTTCCAGAAGATGCCATGGAAGTTTTGCAGAACACGTCTTTGATTAAGATTATTGAGGATAATAAAGTGTGGATGCACGACCAACTCAGAGACATCGGAAGAGAAATGATTCGTGAAGAAAGTAACACAAAAATAGAGAAGCAAAGTAGGGTATGGGATCATAAAGAAGGATTGGATTTGCTGAGAAGACAAAAGGTAAATCTCCCCTTCCCCTTATAAATTTCCTGTG
Source organism: Rhodomyrtus psidioides (assembly GCA_021437785.1). Taxonomy (NCBI): domain Eukaryota; kingdom Viridiplantae; phylum Streptophyta; class Magnoliopsida; order Myrtales; family Myrtaceae; genus Rhodomyrtus; species Rhodomyrtus psidioides. The sequence goes on along the minus strand of JAILYB010000177.1, from coordinate 1,180,148 downwards.
TTTATGGATTATTTTTATACAAAAAAAAAACTTTTACTTTTTGTGTGGTTAGCACCACTACGACGTCCTAAACCTATAGTTTTACTATTTTAAGATTATATGAAAGATAGTACGGAACTCAACCCCTTATTATAGGAACTTGAATAAAAGTGCTCCCCTTCGACTTTTTTGTTTTTAAAATTTTCCTTTGGACAGGGAAAAACAGAAGTTGAAGCTCTTCGTCTCAATTTTGAGCATGAAGGCCAACATTGTTTTACCTATGAGGGCTTTGAGAGCCTATCAAATCTAAAGTTCCTTGAAGTTGGCGGCTTGAAGAAAAATTTTCGTGCAGCCGAGAAGCTTCTTTGGCACGAATCGCCATCAAATGTTCCTCCAACTAATGAGAATTCAAATCTCCTTCCACAATTACGTTGGCTTTCATGGTGTGATTTTCCCCTATCACTTGACATTGCAAAATTCTTCATGGAGGATGTGGTTATTCTTAATCTATCTGAGAGTGCAATTACGCATGATTGGAAGGGGTGGATCTACATGAAAGTATGTCATACGATAGACAATATTTATTATTCTCATGTTGTATTAGATTCAAGAGTAACATTTGCACGATTATTCTTTTACAGGTGATGAAGAATTTAAAAGTTCTGAACCTATCAAACTGTCGAAATCTTGAAAGTTTGCCAGAGGAGCTCGGTAGAGATCTTGCAAGGCTTGAATACCTATATCTAAAGAATTGTGAATTGTTGAAGAGCCTTCCGAAATCGATTGAAAATCTAGAATCGATGATTGAGTTGGATATATCTTGGACGGGTATCGAAGGATTGCCAGATTCCATCGGAAAGTTGGAAAACTTAAAAAAATTGAAAATGGAGGGTAGTCACATAAGCAAAATACCCGATGCCCTTTGGACGATTGAAAAGCTCGAAGAAATAGAAGCCTCCACACTTCTTGGCAAAGGCAATTTCCATGTGAACATTGGCGATTGCATCTACAAGAATCAATCCCTGAGGATCTTGAGATTGCAAGATGCGAATATACACGCAGTGCCGAGTCTTCCTGAAAGTCTCGTCACTCTACGTCTTAGTTGGTTGTACATGGACACGTTTCCAGATTTGTCAAACCTCGCTAATTTAAAGGAATTGGATCTGTATTTTGGGTTATGTGATTCTGATGGACCACAGGAAGAATATCCGATACCACAGTGGATCGGGAACCTAAGCAAACTGGAGTCTTTGGAACTGATCTCTCCTTATGTGACCAACTCACCGACAGACCTTACCCTCCCTCCTCATCTCAAGGAGCTTCGCCTCGAAGACTGCCCTAAACTGCGTCGCATCCCGAGGCTTCCCTCAAGTTTATCCTCCTTACTTTTGGAGCGTTGCTACTCACTTTGCTCGATGGGGGATCTATCGAACTTGAAGAATCTATCATATCTCAAGATTTGGTGCGTTGCAATTGAAGAGATTCAAGGCCTTGGTTGTTTGGAGAACCTACAAGATCTATGGCTTGCTTTCCTTGAACAGGTGGAGATGCTACCTGATTTAAGCAATTTAAACAAACTAAGACATCTTCAAGTAGAATCTTGTGATAATCTGGTTGAGATTCAAGGCGAACTACCACAATCTTTGGAAGAATTGGATATTTCTTCCTATGAATCTTTACAGAAGTTGCCTGATCTGTCTAGCTTGAAGGAATTGCAAGATGTTTTCATATATGGTTGCACGAAATTGAAGGGGGAGGCAATTCTTGGCTCCACTCGGAGAAGTCAAGCGAATTTGTGGAAGAACCTACAACATTTGAAGATTTGTCGCCTTGAACAGCTGGAGATACTACCTGACCTAAGAAATTTAAACAAACTAAGAAGTCTTAAAGTACGCTCTTGTGCTAATCTGATGGGATAAATCGACTGTGGGGCTCTCAACAAGCACTCTCAAAGAAACTTTGTTCACACGAGGAAGAGGAGACGGAAGGTGGCTTTTCAATATAGTGTATTCACAATCGATTCACCCATATTGAAATGGTTACAAGACTTACCTATTTATAGGCTTAAAACATGACTCTTGAGTCTCTCTAGGAAAGTGAAAAGACTAAAACAACAATTACATCCTAAAACAACAATTACATCCTAAAAGATGATAGACTCAACTAATTATGTCTACTAAAACAATAATTACATCGGAATACTAATTATGCCATGGGAGTCATAATTACATCGGAATACTAATTATGCCATGGGAGTCGAACGGCCACTATAACACTTAATGAATTTGACTTAATTCCCAACAAAACTCCCCCTTAAGCCAAATTCTCTTCCATCGATCATTCCAAGTAAACTTCTGAATTTCCGAAACACTTCTATCTTGAGAGGTTTCGTAAAAATATCTGCGACTTGATCACCGGTCTTCACGTGCACAACTTCGATTTGTTTGTCGCTGACTTGTTCTCGAATAAAATGATATCGAACATCGATATGCTTGCTCCTCTCATGAAAAACTGGATTCTTCGCCAAAGCAATGGCAGAAACATTATCAACAAAAATCTCCGTTGCATCCTTTTGCTCCATATGGATTTCTTTGAGCAACTTTCTCAACCATATCGCATGACAAACACATGATGATGCAGCAACATACTCCGCTTCACATGTCGACAGAGTAACACTGGATTGCTTCTTTGATGACCATGTAAAAGCAGTTTCACCCAAATAAAATACAAAGCCCGTAGTGCTTTTTCGATCATCGACATCTCCCCCATAGTCACTATCTGAATAACCTCTGAGTTGAAATAGTTCAGATTGATAATAATACAAGCCAAGAGAGATAGTACCTTTGATGTACCGAAGTATCCTCTTTGCTGCCTTAAGATGAGATGTCTTCGGATTCTCCATATATCGACTCACAATTCCGACACTGTTCATGATATCTGGTCTGGTACATGTCAAATACCTTAAGCTTCCAATCAAGCTTCTAAAATATGTTGAATCAACATCGACACCTTCATCGAACTTCGACAGTTTTGCACCGCAATTCATCGGAGTATTAACCGAAGTGCAATTCTTCATGTTGAATTTCTCAAGGATATTTTCAGAATATCTTTTTTGGGAAATAAAAATCCCATCTTTATTTTGCTTCACTTCGATACCCAGAAAATAACTCATCAAACCATTATCTTTCTCATGCTTCAAGTAGAGAGCATGTTCGTACGGACATTGTACGAAGCCATTTGCCTTGAAATAAGCATCGATTCTGGAGTTCCAAGCTCTCGGAGTTTGCTTAAGCCCATACAAAGCTTTCTTCAATCTCAGCACTTTGTCTTCATGACCTTTCACAACAAACCCAGTGGGTTGTTCGACATAAATTTCTTCTTCAAGAACGCCATTCAGGAATGCCGATTTGACATCCATTTGATAGATTGGCCACCGATTTTGAGCTGCAATGGAAATCATTAGTCTGATGGTTTCCATTCGGATGACAGGTGCAAATACCTCGTCATAGTCGATCCCAGCTTTCTGTTTGTAGCCCTTTGCGACAAGTCTGGCCTTATAACGAGTGATTTCTCCTTTCTCGTTCTTCTTGGCCTTGTATACCCATTTGACACCGATCGCCTTTTTGTCCTTCGGAAGATCAGCGAGTTGCCACGTTTTATTCTTTTCGATGGCTTCTATCTCTTCATCCATGGCTTTCCTCCATTTTTCTTCTTTGGCAGCTTCATCGAAAATAAGTGGTTCACAATCTGCAAGAAGACATATAAGGTGAAGCTCATCGGTAGCTTCATAAATTTCAGAAAGTCTTCTTGATCTCGGTGCTAGCGATTCTTCGACAGTATTTGAAGTTGAAGCTGACGATGATGGAGAGAACATCGGAGAAGGTGAATGAGCTTCAATCTCCATTTCGACAGAATCATCACGAACGGTTTCGCCAAATTTATCATGACTGGTTTTGACAAGTTGTCGATTTTCCTCCCACAAACTTTCTTCATCAAATTTCACATCTCTGCTTACATATACTTTCAAAGTGTCAGGATCAAACAATTTGTAAGCTTTTGATGAGGAATCATACCCGATGAAAATGAGCTTTTTACTCTTGTCTTCCAACTTCGATCTTTTCTGGTCGGGTACGTGAGCATACGCAACACTCCCAAAAATTCTTAAATGAGAAACCGTAGGTTTTCTCCCGCTCCATGCTTCTTCTGGGGTAACACCATCGAGTCCTTGCGTGGGACATCGATTCTGCAGATAAACTGCACATCTGACAGCTTCGCCCCAAAGCTCCTTTGACAAATTTTTGCTTTTCAACATACTGCGAACCATGTCGAGAATGGTTCTGTTCCTTCGCTCAGCCACACCATTTTGTTGTGGGGAATACGGCGCCGTTAAGAAACGTCGAATGCCATGGTAATCACAGAATTGATTAAATTCTCCAGAAGTAAATTCTCCTCCACGATCAGTTCTTAAAGACTTGATAAAATAACCACTCTCCTTTTCAACCATTTTCTTGAAGTGCTTAAACGTATCAAACACCTCTGATTTTTCTTTCAAGAAAAACACCCAAGTCTTTCGAGTAAAATCATCAATAAACGTAACAAAGTAGCGATGATTACCGTACGACTGAGGAGTGATCGGACCACATACATCAGAATGAATCAACTCCAGTGGCTTCTTCGCTTGATAAGTCGACTCCTTCGGAAAACTTGCTCGAGAATGCTTGCCAATTACACATCCTTCACATAATTGATCGGGGTGATCAATATGCGGTAAGCCATACACCATCTTCTTGCGAGAAAGCATATTGAGTCCGCCAAAATTGAGATGACCGAACCTCAAATGCCATAGCCACGAAGGATTGTCTACACATGCTTGAAGGCATGTAGACATATCATCTTTGATGTTCAGAGTGAACATCCTATTCTTCGACATCTTCACATTCGCAATCAACTTATTATTGCAATCTCTCAACATAAGACAAAGATTTTTCATCTGGACAGTAAATCCTTTCTCAAGAAGCTGTCCCAAACTCAAAATATTGCTCGACATCTTTGGCACATAATACACGTTAGTAATAAACTGACGTGTTCCGTTCTTCAGACGAATTAAAATCGTACCTTTCCCTTCGACAAGAATTTGAGAATTATCACCGAACGAGACTTTTCATTTTACTGTCTCATCCATTTCAACGAACATCTCCTTTCGGCCGCACATGTGGTTACTTGCTCCAGTGTCCAAGTACCACGTATTATTCTTTTCATCAGCATTTTCTTTAAATGCCAGCATAAGAACTTGATCACCATCATTCACCAGGTTCGCCTTTTCATCTGCCACCGCACTTTCTTTCTGCCAACACTCATAAGCATAATGGCCACATTTATTACAACGATAACATCGAACCTTTGATTTATCATACCGGCTATTTGTGTTTCTTCCTCTTCCACGAGTACTTCTTTGATTATGAAAGCACTCATTGCTTCGGGCGAAATCTCCTCCGCTTCGTCCACGACCTCTTCCTTGGAAACGGCCTCTACCGCGTCCTCGGTCTCGATCTTGATTGACCCATCGAGTTTGCACAGGGTCACTTCTTTGGCCTTTGTCATCTCGGATATTCAATCGAGATTGGAGTACTTCCTCCACCGGTTCAGACTTGTTTCTTTTCAGTCTTTCTTCATGGGCTTGCAACGAACCCATGAGCTCATCGACCGTCATAGAATCGACATCTTTCGATTCCTCGATAGCGACAACGATGTGGTCGAACTTCTTATCCAACGATCGCAGGATTTTTTCGACAACACGAACATCAGGAACATCTTCGCCATTCCTTTTCATCTGATTTACAATAGCTAAAACTCTTGTGAAATAATCAGAAATCGACTCAGATTCTTTCATACGGATTACCTCGAACTCGCCTCTCAAAGTTTGAAGGCGGATCTTCTTTACTTTCTCAACACCTTGGTGCGTGGTTTGAAGAATCTCCCATGCCTCCTTGGATGTAGTAGCATTCGAGACTTTCTCGAACATAGAATCATCTAAGGCTTGAAAGATGATTGACAACCCGAGTTGATCTTTTGAACGAGTCTTCTCCAACGCATTCCTCTGAGCCTGAGTCAACGCGACATCTTCATCTGGCTCATCATAGCCATTGTTGACAAGATCCCACACACTATGGGCGCCGAGTATGGCTTTCATTCTGGAAGCCCACTTGCCATAGTTTTCTTTGGTGAGGATTGGATAATGAAAAGGAAGGTTGCTTGTTGACGCCATAATCACGAAACCGTGAAGCTCTGATACCAATTTGATGGGATAAATCGACTGTGGGGCTCTCAACAAGCACTCTCAAAGAAACTTTGTTCACACGAGGAAGAGGAGACGGAAGGTGGCTTTTCAATATAGTGTATTCACAATCGATTCACCCATATTGAAATGGTTACAAGACTTACCTATTTATAGGCTTAAAACATGACTCTTGAGTCTCTCTAGGAAAGTGAAAAGACTAAAACAACAATTACATCCTAAAACAACAATTACATCCTAAAAGATGATAGACTCAACTAATTATGTCTACTAAAACAATAATTACATCGGAATACTAATTATGCCATGGGAGTCATAATTACATCGGAATACTAATTATGCCATGGGAGTCGAACGGCCACTATAACACTTAATGAATTTGACTTAATTCCCAACATAATCTAGTTGAGATTCAAGGGGAATTACCAGAGTGTTTGGAAGAATTGGAGATTTCTTCCTGTATAAATATACAGAAGTTGCCTGATCTGTCAATCTTGAATGGACTGCGAGAGGTTTAAATATACAGTTGCTTTGGATTAGATGTGGAGGCTATTACTTTGCTTTGCTCGGAGAAGTCAGTCATATTTGCAGGAGAAGACAGTCGGCAAGAAAACATTTGGGGAGAAGACATTCCGAATGCCTGCACGATCTTTTGAAAGCTTGTTGATCCACGAGCACAAATTGTTTCCATGTATTCAAACTTTAAATGAATTGAGGTAACTTATTTAATCCGACAATCAATGTTTTCCCTTTTCTGCAATCGAATTCTTTTCCACAAATGAAAAGAGGGTTTCACATGCACTTTTTAATTACCTTTTCACAGGTTGATGACTGAAAATCCGATGAAGGTAGTGAAATTACGATACTTCCATACAACTAGAGGGTTAGTACATATATTCCTTCTCTTTGCCTAGTTTGGTTTGGCTTCTTTTACCTGTACTCTCTTTTGGATGGTTTCTCCTTGCTTTCATGTTTCCCTGCTGAAGGTATGCATGTTGATTGCATCTTTATTACCTGATTTATGATGATTCGTTAGAGATCCTCGATCAAGCTTCACATCTTTTGAAGTCGATACCTCTTCTTTGCACTGGAGATAACTTTGCTACACTGTAAACAATTAGATGGAATGTGCGCTGAAAGGTCATAGCACTCTGGTTTCTCATCCTAGAATTTTACAGCATGATCAACTCATCATCGCAACTTTGTACATGACAGACACTGTTTATTGGTATGCTTATGTTCAGTTTATTTTGGAGGAAAAGATTTGCAAATGTCATGGAGAAGTTAAGAAATGAAGAAAGAGGGATTTCACTTGGCTAGCGGCATCAATAGTTGGTACAGCTTCCATCTCTGACAGGAGGGGGAGAACTATTTAGCTTCTCCAAAGGTATCATAAATCATCTCATCGTTGCGGATGAATTTCAGTATAATCGGTGCATAGGACATTTGATAAGAAATCTCACTTGGGGTATGAAATCATGTAAATCGACCCTCGTGTGATCTCCATTATTGCCTCTCCATTTTCTAGAAATGGTTATTCATATCATAGGTGGTTATCTGTAATCAAGTTATATTAGATGACTTTTTTAGGTTTAAAGATTAACGAGCAGCGGTAAGGGAAATCTCAAATGACCGGTTTTTTGCCGATTTCTAATGTTGCTGAGACGAGTTGAAGTTCAAGAAACTCACAAAAAATCTGTCTGTGCAGGGAAGTATGGTTAATTGGGCAGCTACATAGATGGAGACCGAAGAAAGACAATGACCGATGAAATTTGATGTTAGACCGTACTCCCTCTCACAATCTTGGGCTGAAACACTGTATTAATATAGTTTTTTTTTTCCTTTTTTGGGAGGTGGAGGTAAGAGCTCTATTTAGTATTTAGGTAAACCTGGCTTGTGTTTGTTTTTTTTTTCCTCTTTTTCATTTATAGTGTGCCCATAAGAATGATTATGTTATGCAATTGAACTTGATTATCAGTACCCAGATGCACTTTCACGAGGAAAGACTCGAAAGGGGGTGTCTGGAATGGGAGGAAAATTGTGCGCTTAAAGAGGTGTTCGAGGTAGTCTTAGGGGCCTGGATGAGAACCACTCTAGTTCTTTGATTCTGATCCTTGGAACAAAAAAAAAAAGATGAGAAGTTTGTTTTTATGTAAATGATTCTGATTCTAATTCTATTCCCAAAATCAGTTTTGGAGTATCAGAATCAGTTTTAGAGTAAAATTCAGGACTAAAAAAAATTGGTTCTAAAAAAAAGAATCATTTTTTAGAATCACAAAACAGAATGAAGTCTTACATCTCTCACTTTTCCCTTTCAGTTCCCTCGTTACTTTTCCCTCAACCTAATACAAACAAAATGAAATTAAATAATTTCGAAAATAATTGCAAAATTTTAAAAAAAATCTATAAAATTCTTAAAAATAGAAGAAGCTTAGATTAGGCTAGTTTGATCTCATTTTCATAAATTTAGGCCTAAATTTTCTAATTTCATATATTTCACTCTTTTGCAAAAAAATGTCGCAAAAGATGAGGCATTCAACATGCGGATAATAACATATATACTCGTAGCCATGTGTCATAATATGTGACCATCTACATGTAAAGTTGGAGCCAAATACCCACTTAGATTTAGGATAGAAGCTGCAAAATGCTAGTGAAGGACTTGCACCTCGTATCAAGGAGGATATTTTTTTTTTGTCAGTGGATAATTTGATTATTTGGCTGCTATGTTTATATGTATTTTGGACAACGCAACATTTAAAGAAAAAATGAGTTCTTAATATGAATTGTCCTATGCTTCGAACAAACTTCAAACATCATGTATTAAAATATGTGTTTCACTTATGACATGCTAAAAAAATAATGTATTTTAAATTATTTTAGTGTGCATTGGAAATTAGTCTTCAATTTATGATGAAATTTTATAGCTACATAATTATTTGTCTTAAATGAAAAAAATTAAGAAGATAAATAGTTTTTCGAAACAGAAATTTGTGGCAATTATTGAATGCGTTCTGATTCTATAAAAACTCATCCAAAAACAAAATCAGAAAAAGTCATTTTAATCATAATCAGTTTCTTAGAACAGAATGGTTACCATGTGCAGCCTTAATTGCTCCTGCCAAAACCTGTTCGCGGATCTCTTGATGTGAAAAATGGCGTTCAATGTAGTCTTAGTCATGAGTATTGAGCATGATAGGCATCGCAACACGAGAAACACGAATTGTCGGGATTCACGGAAACAGATGATCACCTTGTCCGGACTTCGCTCCAAGATGGCATGATTTAACTGTTAATCTGCATAATTTCATGCTAGGAAACGGTTAAAGCACTTGATTGCTCTGAGAAATCTTTTATGTGCCAATGAGCTAATAATAGAATGTGAGGTCACTGACTGAAAAGTGATCTCCCTAGGAAGCCCTTGTTTCTCCTTATAAAACCGGTTAACTGCCTGACTGTACAAATCTTACAGTTCCAGAATTCACACATGCCCCAATTTTGTGAAGTTCAACACAAGTTCAACACCCCCTCCCCCCCAAATGAAAGAGGGTAACGACCTCAAACCAGTATAGGTTCCTACCTTGAAACCATGCTCATTTCTGTCCAGAATCAACCTTAGAAAGTGGCAACTTTCGTTCTTGAGATTTGAGAAGAGACAGATTTTTATCGAAGCTGATGAGCTTGGCTGGTCTTGGAGACCATGACAGGACGTGAAATGTTGCTACTTCTATTGTTTTTCTTCCTCAAAGCTAGTGCAGTGCGAACATTGTTTAGGAAATGCCAGAAGGACAGTGGCCTTTTCCGATTTCGAGGTAATATTCTTGGGAAGGCTTTTGTGAAATTGTAGTTGAATGTCATCAATAGAGTCCACTCGGGGAAAAACGAAGTGTGCGTTATGCACTGTGAAGTGTGAAACACTTGCACGTTCTCTTGAGATTTGAGACTAACTTGGCTTCTTGTGCTTACTCCATGCTGATCTTGAGCGCTAGCTCTCATCTCTGCTATTCCACCACTCGCCTGTGTATCAAGCTTAAAACCTTCTTGTTGCATAATTCACAAAATATTCATAAATTACCAATTCTTTTGAGATGGTATTAGTGTGATGCGTAAACGAGGAAGATTTTTTTTCCAAAAAAAAAAATGATGAGGAAGATTTCAACGGAGTCTAAATTACCAGCATAATCAGGAACTACCAACATACCAATATAGTAATAAACTATGAACTCCTACAACATTTTCGGAGTGTGGTAAGTAAATTACCAACTCCTGAAATTTTACTAGTATCGTAAAAAAATTACTAGTACTATCGAGAGTTCACCAACAAAGCAATTAAGCAGTTAGTTATCAACCCTCATGAAATTTTACTAGTGTTTCAAGTAAATTGCCAACACTATCACCAACATTTCGGTGAACTAGTAAATTACCAATTCCTCTAAAAGAATTACGAGTGTCGTAAACAAATTACCAGCACGGTCAACAAACCAATGAAGTAGTTAACCAACTCCGTGGAATTTTATCCGACAAAAAAAAAAAAAGCTCTTATGAAGTTTTATCCGTGTGGCAAGTAAATTATCAGCTCTTCTGAATTGCTATCACCTTGAGGTTTTACACCCTATAAAAATATAAATAATGTCTCAATATCCTCGAATCACCTAAGGTGATCAAATCATAATGCCAGTGTCATGGAGGTTGGATTCAAAGTAGCTAAACACATACACTTGTTCAAATGCAATTTGAGCGTCAAGCTAAACTCAAAATAATGACTAGAATATCACAACCTTATCTACATTTTAACTCGTCAAATGAATAGCAGCGCATCGATATTTGATTCTGAACTCAGAATCCACTAGACTAATGGTCTCACAATGTCTGCAATTCCTTGGCAGAGAAAATTTCGAGGCTGTTAGTGATCGACGAATTTCCGTGCTTAGATATTCTTTTCCTAATCGTAGTCCATGATTTTGGTGCCTAGTGCTAATACATTTTTAAAGAATCATTCGATGTTGGACATCTTCATTTCTGAGTTGCCCGTCAATGTTGCCATGTACCTACCGCGATTAAATTACTAGAAAAAAAAAATCATATCGGAAGCATCCGTGAAATCGCTGATGAGCTTTAAAAATATGGATTAAATGCTGGAAAACGCAAAACCATGACGCTATTGTTTAGCTATACATTAGAAGACAATGGAGAGCATGTACTGTGCGTCGTTGACTGTGTCACAATCAAATTACATTGCAATTTGATATTCGAAATAGTAAATGTCGGCACCTGTAAAATCGAAATCTTATTAATAATTTACTAACAACTTACCACGGTAAAATAATTATTTTTTTGGGAAGTTTCAAAGGTTAACCGATATTGCTAGTAAATTATGTAGGCAACTCGTAATATAATAGCGGAAGATCATACCCACTTGAGATGTTGCAAACGGCTTTTTAAATGAAATCTGTGCACCGTCAAATGCATACATATTTCCATTCTCAACTTGAGATTTAAAACTCCTAAGCTGTTATAAAAACGTGCATTGTCAACTTTGACAGGCTGGAGGACAAAAAAAAAAGAACTTTGGCAGGCTGGAGTGATGTTGCAATAAATCATTCTTAATGACCCAACTCTACGAAATTGGCCCTCCACTCTCCCCATTATTAGCCGATCCTGGCTTCTAAGTTTAATCACCTACAGTGGCCTCCATTTTGTAATTCTGCCTTCCAAACTGATTCATCTCCGGCTGCCACTGCTTTTGCATCTATACTCTTCAATTTTTTCCCGAAGAGAAGATCAAGTGAGATCAATGGAGGGGAGTGCAAGAAAAGGACGCATCTGTGATGATGATGGAATAGCAAGAGGCACTTCTGGTACTCACGCTTCGAGAGAAGGGGACAGAATGGCTAATTCATCAGGATATGACTTTGAAGTCTTCTTGAGTTTTAGAGGACCAGATACTCGAGCAACTTTTACCGACCACCTTTACACTAGTCTTATAGATGCAGGAATCCGAGCATTTAAGGATGACGAAGATCTCCGCAAAGGAGAAGAGTTTGCCCCAGAACTTCTCCAAGCAATTAAGCAGTCGAAGATCTTAGTACCTATCTTTTCGAAAGATTATGCTACTAGTGTATGGTGTCTCAAGGAGGTAGTCCAAATGGTGGAGTGCAAGAAAAATAGGGGACAAAAGATCATGCCCATTTTCTATGATGTGGCACCTTTAGAGGTTCGACACCAAACCGGGGGTTATGGAGAAGCCTTTCGCTCTCATGAAAACAAGAAGCGGCATGACGAGAAGACTACGCAAGAGTGGAAGGATGCTCTCAGTGCAATCGCGGCAATAAATGGATGGGACCTGCAAAGCATGTCCAACAGGTGACTGCTACTAAAATTCCATATCATGTGCCCTTTATAATTAAACTCGATGCATTTCAATTTTCTTTTTCCTTCTATTTCTGCGTTAGCACTGTTGAAATTGAATTGTATGCGATTGAATATATATCGCAAAATCACACTAAATAATGGCACAATCCCAGTGTTGTCCCATTTCATTACCAGCAACATGTTTTGTCCTTTTAGGTCAGTCAATAAATCTAAGTTCCACCATTGGTTAATCGAAATGGAATAAAGATCTGCAGTTTTCAATGTGGTCTCGTCAGAAGATAGTTTGTTTCAACTCAGTTTTCTAACTCATTGCCCTTTTGACCTCCAACATGCACTAGGCGAGAAGGTGAGTTCGTGAAAACATTCACGCGGATGGTTTTCAATGAGTTGAAAAAGGCTTCTCTTGTAGTATCAGACTACTTGGTCGGTTTCGACAACCATGTGGATGCAATCATGGAAAAGATAGGCGGTGAGACAAGTGAAACACGGATTATAGGAATCTATGGGACACTACAAAAAAACAGCCATTTAGCGACGAAAATTTGCGACGAACCACATTCATCGCTAATTTACGACGAAATTAGCGACGCAATTCAAAATTGGTAGCAAATTGCGACGAAATTAGCGACGAAAACTGTCATAGCAAATTAGCGACCAAATTAGCGACGAAAAATTATTCGTAGCTAATTAGCGACGAAATTAGCGACGAAAACTTATTGCGTCGCAAATTAGCTACGAAATTTGTGACGAAATAATATTCGTAGCTAATTTGCGACGCAATTTGCGACGAACTTCCGCTTTCATCGCAAATTTGCGACGAACACAGCCATTCGTCGCAAAATAATTTAATTTTTATTTTTAAATTTTCTTTTTTGTTTCAACTTTGCGACGAAAGCATGCTTTCGTCGCAAAATTTGCGACGAACATATCCGTTCGTCGCAAAATAATTTAATTTTTACTTTTAAATTTTCTTTTTTGTTTCAATTTTGCGACGAAAGAATGTTTTCGTCGCAAAATTTGCGACGAACATATCCGTTCGTCGCAAAATAATTTAATTTTTATTTTTATATTTTTGTTTTTCATTCCAATTTTGCGACGGAAGAACTATTTCGTCGCAAATTTTGCGACGAAGGCGCTTTTCGTCCCAAAATAATTTAATTTTTAATTTTTATTTCGATTATAGTCGCAATTTTGCGACGAAAGGTAAGTTTCGTAGCAAAAAAAATTTATTTTTCTTTTTAATTTTTTTATTCTAAATTTGCGACGAAATTTAGGTTTCATCGCAAAATTTGCGATGAAATATCCTTTTGTCACAAAATAATTTATTTTTTTCTTTTTCGTTCCAATTTTGCTACGAAAGAGCGCTTTCGTCGAAAATTTGCGACGAACATAACCTTTCGTCGCAAAATAATTTATTTTTTATTTTTAAATTTTCTTTTTATTCTAATTTTGCGACGAAAGGATGGTTTCATCGCAAATTTGTGACGAACATTACTATTCGTCGCAAAATAGTTAATTTTTATTTTTTTATTTTTCTTTTTCATTTTGCGACGAATGGTTATGTTCGTCACAAATTTGCGATGAAACCATCCTTTCGTCGCAAAATAGTTAATTTTTATTTTTTTCTTTTTCTTTTTCATTTTGCGACGAAAGGTGTTTTCGTCGCAAATTTGTGACGAACATAACCATTCGTCGCAAAATAATTTAATTTTTATTTTTAAATTTTCTTTTTTATTTCAATTTTGCGGGGAAATAGTGTTTCGGCGCAAAATTTGCGACGAACATATCCGTTCGTCACAAAATAATTTAATTTTTATTTTTTGTTTTTCATTCCGATTTTGCGACGGAATGACTCTTTCGTCGCAAATTTGCGATGAAAAGCGCCTTCGTCGCAAAATAATTAATTTTTTATTTTTAAAATTTTCTTTTTTATTCTAATTTTGCGACTAAATAATGGTTTCGTCGCAAATTTGGGACGAACATAACCTTTCGTCGCAAAAGAGTTAATTTTTATTTTTTCTTTTTCTTTTTCTTTTTCATTTTGCGACGAAACAGTCCTTCGTCGCAAAATAATATAATATAATTTTTTTATTTCAATTATAGTCGCAAAAAAATTAATTTTTCTTTTTAATTTTTTATTTTTTATTCCAAATTTGCGACGAAAGGATGGTTTTGTCGCAAATTTTGCGATGAAATTTACCTTTCTTCGTAAAATAATTTAATTTAATTTTTTTTTATTTAAATTACTCTAATTAAATTTGCTTAAACCAAAAGCTTTCTATATATCTCTTAATTAGTATAACTTATGAATGGAGTCCTTTTTTTTATAAAAAAAATATTTAAGAGAAAAATGACATAAAGACTTTGTTTATCCCTTCTTAGTCTTATTGTAGACAGAGTAAGAGCCGGGTACGAGATGATAGATATTATC
Source organism: Rhodomyrtus psidioides (assembly GCA_021437785.1). Classification (NCBI taxonomy): domain Eukaryota; kingdom Viridiplantae; phylum Streptophyta; class Magnoliopsida; order Myrtales; family Myrtaceae; genus Rhodomyrtus; species Rhodomyrtus psidioides. The sequence continues at coordinate 1,165,071 of JAILYB010000177.1, read as the reverse complement.
AGAACTTGCATCGTATCCTAATTTGTGACAAAACTTATTAGTAGGCTATATGTAAGAAACCAAAGCACGAAGAAAATATGATTTCATAATGCCTCATATTAGCAATTTTCCTAGAGAAGTTTACTAATTTAACCTCACACCTCGAACAAAATTCCAATGTAATCTTTTCAGTTAATTAAAATGTTTCGAATGAAACCAAAGTTTCATGTTCGATTTTGAATTACATACGTTAAAAATGATGAATCGACGTCGACTATAGCATATAGCCTTCCAAGCTAACTATGCTAGTTCGATTCCCTGTATCCACTATATTCTATACTCTCTATCTATACTACATTGACATGTATTCGATTATATATTTGAATTTGAATATTTTTCAAATTAATATATTTAACAGGATTATTTAATTATATTAATCCATCTTTGAATTGAATATGCAATTCCCAAAATTCTATTATCTTAATAATTTTTTCCTTTTTATCATAATTATTTTTATTAATATTGTCATCGTTCATTACATATGTAAAGTTGTGAACAAACAAAAATAGAAGTTAATTTCTTTTTATAAAGTATAACTTAGAAAAAAATTCGATTCTTTGGGATCCTTGTTTTCTTCAATCGGTGAGTGACTTAAATAAGAAATACTTATAATACGTCGTTTAGCTTAGCTTATTTATGTTATTTCTTATATTATATTTTATATTATTTACATTAATTATTTTTAATAAAAAATGAAAATAGAGCAAATATTCTTTAAATTGAAAAACCAAATATATTATTAATCAAGTAAACATTACATTAACAAGTATAAATGAAAAGCGATCAATTTATTTAATAACCATACATGTAATTTCTTGATGTTCAACTCTTGATATATTCGAAAAAAAAGCTCTTGATATAGGGAAATGAATTAATATCGATTGTAGATTCAATTTCATAGCAAGTGGATAAAAAATTTAAAATATGCTTAAAATTTTCCCCTAAAAAAATGTTACACGAGTTTGAATGTGCAGAATGTCTAAATAAATTTCAGTTGGATTTACGTTTATCACTACTCCAAATGCTTAAATTTTTTTTTATAGTATGCGACATATGTTACTCTTGTTGCCTTTATTACTATTATTATGAATATTTTAATGATCAATATTATTGTTAATGTTGCGAAATTTAACTGCGACATTTGTCATATTTTTATAACCAAACTTCGCTGACTCAACTTTAAGATTAAGATGTCATTTTCCAGATGTAAGGGCAATATCTTTTTTCGACGAAGATTGTTTCGTCGCTAAATTTAGCGAATTCTTTTGAATTATACATGATAGAATTCATTGCTAATTTTAAGAAGATTCAAATTGTTTCCATTTTTTGTTGCTAATTTAGCGACAAAATTTCCAATAGCTCGGATAGAATTCCAAATCTGAATTCTTTCAATTCTATTTTTTAAAATAAAATAGAAAGAAAATATTTAATAATAAATAGAATAATTTAATTTTTAGAAAATATACGAAAATAGAACATGAATAAATTAAAAAAGAAAGTATTCAAATTTACGACGAAGGAGTTATCGTCTCTAATGGAATAAAAATAAAAAACAATTATTCAAATTAGCGAGGAAGGAATGTTTCCGTCGCAAAAATCCATGGACACAAGCCATTTGTTTTTTGGTCAGAGAACACAAGCCATTTGCCGCGTTCCTTCTTTTCCTTTTCCCTCCCTTCTTTTCCTTTTCCCTCGTCTTTTTCCTTTTCCCTCCTAACCATTTCACCCCACCCAATCGCCACTCTCTCTCTCTCTACTTCCGCTTCTTCTTCTCCGCCTCCTCCTCTCGTGTCCGTCCACCCCCGTCGCCGGCCACGCCTCACCGCCTGCCGGCCTCGCGAGCCGCAACCATCTGAGTCGCTTCACCCCAAGACCCTCCTCCACCTGGGCTCCACCGCCACCGAGCAACGCCACCCAGCCACCTCTGGCCACCTGAGCTCAATGTGCGAGCATCGAGGCCTCTGTTCCGGAGCCGGCACGACCGCCTCGCTTTCGCCGTCCACGCGATGTTCCTCGCCTCCGGCTACTCGCTCGCTGCCACCGGACCAGCCGCTTATGCCGCCGACGCTCTCTCCTCTTCCTCCACCGGTGAGTCGAGTATCGTTCTGTTTTACACGCACGCGCAAGGGTGATCATTTCGTCCGAGGGTTTTCGAAGTGTATTTCTCTGACCGAACAGCTTCGAATTTGGTTTTGGTCGTTCAGAGGAGGTTGGGATCGAGCAGTGGAACGAGGCCGACGACGAGTATGCCTTTGTGTACATAAGCCCTGAGGACTCGAAGAAAGTGCTGGTGAAGTGTCTTGCGATGGACGACAAGCTGGTTTTGGATGCTTTGAAAGACGGGGCTGCTGAACCTGTTCATCTAGAGATTGAGTAGTATGCGGCTGGGTCCTTTTGATTTCCTACTTCTGCACCACACCATGGAGCATCTTCTATTTGATTCTTCATTTTTTTGGTTTCAATTTTTTGATTGTTCGATATTTTCATCACCGGCAGTGTTGCTGAGTTCATTGGGGAGGATGGAGCGGCGAGTTACTCTGGTCAGTTAAAAAATCTGGATAAGTTAGTGAAGAGTTTGGATACGGAGATATTGTCAAAATTGAATGGCTCATCAAGGCCCAGTTCGTCAACAACGAATGATGTCAGGTAATTTGGTTTGCTTTATATTTTATGTTGATAGCGCCATTTAGGTAATTTATTTTGCTTAGGGAGATGTTTCTTTCGATTGTGGAAGAGATTAATAAGCAAGGGGAAAGGATTCACCTTTGGATACGTGGATGATAAGATTTGGTTGCTGTGGAATTATATCAAATTCAAACTCAGAATTTGACGCTGTTGTGGCTTTAGAATGTAGCTCAAGATTTTATGGAGTGCTGTTGGGGGGTCTTGCAGTATATTTCCTATTTGTATATGCTTTTTATTTTTACCTTTCGATTATTTTCCGAGTTAGAAGGTGTATGAATTTATTTGAGGATGACTGAAATGCAGTCCCATACTTGACTGAGCCGGATCCTGGTGTTCGTATTTGTTTAAGAACGATAAATTTGTTCATGGTGTTTCTTACGTATTCTTGTAATGCAGTTGGAATTGCTCTATCATTAAATGTTGAGTTTTGTGCTTTTACAATGTGATGAAGGCGATAATTTATTTGGCTTTGATGCGACTGATGCCACAAAATCTTTGGAATATGCATTTTCCCCTGCCATGTCCTCAAGCATACCATGGGCCACCGTATTGGGAAACCATGACCAAGAGTCCACCTTGTCAAGAGAAGGGATTATGAAACACATAGTTAGCCTCAAGCACACTTTGTCTCAAGTCAATCCTACCGGGGTTGATGTTATTGATGGTTTTGGGAATTACAACTTGGAGGTGCATAGAGTTGAAGGCTCTGGTTTTGAAAACAAATCAGTCCTCAATCTCTATTTCCTCGATAGTGGAGATTATTCAACAATACCCTCAATTCCTAGTTGTAATTGGATCAAACCCTCTCAGCAATTTTGGTTTCAACGTACGTCTATGAAGCTTCAAGTATGAATGGTGCCAGTTTCTTTCTCTTGTCTTTTGCTGTCCTTCTCCTTATAGACAATAGAGAGAACACCGATTCCAAATGGATAGCTATCAAGTGTAGCTCCGCAGAAGGAAAACGTAGAGGCGTTGACGTTCTTTATGAATATCTAGAGAAGGTTCTTATGTCTGTCGTGAAACAAAAAAATATTGGTCAGGAATTGCATTGACTTTAATTAGCCTGGGGTAGGAAATAAAGAGAAAATTTTTTTCTTCCTTAAATAAGAGGAGCTAGGGTACTTAGTCAATTTATTACCTTGGTTTATGTATATACAATGCAAACTCAAAATGAGAGACTAATCTTCATCGCTGTAACTGACCAACTGTTGCTACATTGCTGTGGGTCCATCCACTGCATGGTTTAGGGAACCATTGGTCATGCTTATTGTGAAGGATCATCTAAAAAAATCTCTTACTTGGAATCAATTAATTTTTAAGTCTTTATGTTTATTTGGCATTTCTTCATGAATAATCTTACTGATTGTTGGATGAATTTTAGAAATGTTCCATCCCTTTCTTCCATATATGCTCCCGACGAATGTAAACCGAGCCTTCGCTCAAGAAAGAGCATTCTTGTTTGGTCGAAACAAGAAAGAGCATTCAGTTTGCTTCTGACGGAGCACTTTTTGTGCTTCGAAACAGTTAGTCAATTACCAAGACATCTCAATCAGATTATTGTGCTACTAAATTGTTTTTATTGGCAAGGAGCCATCAATGATTAGTCTTGAGAAAACTGTTTATGCTCATTTTTTTGGCAAATTTTTGCTTATATTTTAAGCCACCCTTGCTTATCTTTTCTATTTTGGTTTTGCAGAAAAATACAAGCGTTGCAAGTTCTCTCGAAACATACTTCCTGTCACAGATTTCATCGATCTTTTTGGACATGCTTAACGTTTATAGGTATATCTTTAAAGCTTGGAGTGAATAAAAGTTTGGCTTTATTTGCGGCATCCACTTTTGTTTTTTTTTTTTAGACTGATGCTTGGTACTCATCCATTGCTCACTGTTGCTACAAAATGTACAGTGAGCTTATATAGAGTACCATTGCAGGGGGAGGGCCCTTTGTTTCCAAATCATCATTTGTCAAACTTCTACGGTAAGGTCATCTACACACCAGTTTTAAGTTTCAAAGACATTTGGGGTTGGTTTGTTATATTGTGCTTCTGGAAATAGATCGGTCAAGAGGGAAACTCTAAAGCTGATCGAGACATTTCTAGACAAGGCTGAGGATCAACCACAAATGTGAAAGCAGTTTGTCCCTTCAATGAACACAAGTTGTTCTTTAAGTTGCTACTGCACTTGAAGTGAGGTGTACTAACTAGTAATTCTTACCGAAGCAATATTGAATTCCATTCTATAGATAAGTTGGCTATCACTGAATTCTGATAGATTTGATACCGTTTATGTTTTTTCTTTCAGCAAGTTTGTCACTGCCATGCGGTTCATTGTTCATTCTTCTGACCACCAATTTTTGGTCCTGTATGTTGTGGCAGATCAAAAACTTACAAGCCAAGTCCATGAAATTGTTGGAAGCATTAATGGAAGATTTGGAACATTGACGGCTGTCCCTATACATCACCTGGTCTGTTGTCTTCTAACTTGACATTGGCTCTATGATAATTAACTTTGATTGTAGGATGCCTATTCTTCGACCTGACTCAGTTGCAAGACTGCTGCTAAAAGTGGATTGCGTTTGGCTGGATATACAATATATGAAATAGTAGTCTTTATTCAACAATCCAATGCACAAAGCATTTGGAAGTACTTTTCCTTTGACACTTAAGACTGTCATTCTTTACACCGCTGGCGAAGATATTAATAGAATATCTTATAAATTTTTCTGATTGATATGCATACTTGTATGAGCTCTGTCATTTAACTTTTGGAATTTTCCTGTTCTTTGTAGGTCAAGTAGACGATTATGATCTAGTATCCGAGGGATGTTGAGCGAAGGAGACTTTTTGGGATCGAAGACCCTGATGCCCCTACCTTTTGCTTTTTGCCTCGTCAAGACTCCTTTTGAGTTATCACAATGCACTTGTATGGTTAGGGCATTAGGAGATCTCTCAGTTTTCTGTAATTGAAACGGATGAATGTATTTTATTTTATATTATTATAATATTTAGATTTTATTGCTTGCTTAATTTATGGTAACTATAAATTTTAAAAGTTAATTTTGCTTTTAGATTTTTAAAATTGAAAAATAATTTTTTTAAAAAAATCGTCATGAAATAGCGACGAAAATTCTATTTTGTAGCTAAATTTGGCGACGAAATATCATTTTCGTCGCAAATGTTGCGACGCCAGATTAGCTATGAAAAATCAATTTTGTCGCTAAATTCGTCGCAAATTTGCTACGAATGAGATTCGTCGCAAATTTGCGACCAATCACACTTTCCTAGCAAATTTGCTACGAATTCGGATTTCGTCGTAAATTTGCTACGAAAGTGTGATTCGTCGCAAATTTGCTACTAATGAGATTCGTCGCAAATTTGCTACGAATCACCATTTCGTCGCAAATTTGCTACGAATCAATATTCGTCGCAAATTTGCTACGCATCATCATTTCGTCGCAAATTTGCTACGAATCAAGATTCGTCGCAAAATTCGTCGCAAAATTTGCGACGAATTGATGAAATTTCGTCGCAAACGTTGCGACGCAGAGTTAGCTACGAATTTTGCTTGCATCGCAAAATTCGTCGCAAAACCCATTAGCGACGAAATTTGAGGAAACTTTCGTCGCAAATTTCGTAGCTAAAAGGCTATTTTTTTGTAGTGGGATGGGTGGCATCGGAAAGACAACTATTGCCAAAATAATCTTCAATAAGTTTTCACATGACTTTGAGAATTGTTGCTTTTTTCGCGATATTCGAGAAACATCAAAAAATAATGGCGTTCAATGCTTGCAGAAGCAGCTCATCTCTAGCATCCTCAAGACGGAATGCACAGATATAAAAGACATTGATGAAGGAACTCAGACAATTAAAAACAGGTTGTTTAATAAAAGAGTTCTCCTTCTTCTTGATGATGTAGAAGAAGAGAATCATATTGATGCATTTGTATGTAAGCGTGATTGGTTAGGCGAGGGAAGCAAAATTATTATCACTACTAGAAGGATAGATGTTCTATGTGTGCCGGAAGTGGACTGGAGGTATGAGCTTACGAGCATGGGTCGAGATCGATCTCTTCAACTTTTTAGCAAACATGCCTTCAGGAGAGATTCTCCTCTGGACGAGTATATCAACCAATCCTACAGGGCGATAGACATTGCTGGAGGTCTTCCGCTCGCTCTTGAGGTCATAGGTTCACTTTTATGTCGCACTAAAAAGGAAATGTGGGATGCCACATTGAAGATGCTAGAAAGTGTTCCTCATGATAAAATTCAGAGTAAGCTGAAAATAAGCTATGATGCATTAGATTTTCGGCTACAACATATGTTCCTCGATATAGCTTGTCTTTTCATTGGATATGACAAAGATATTTTGCTTCATTTATGGAATGACTATGATTTTTTTCCGGAAGTGGCTATGGAAGTTTTGCAGAATATGTCTTTGATAAAGATTAATGAGGATAATAAGGTGTGGATGCACGATCAACTCAGGGACCTTGGAAGGGAAATGGTTCGTAAAAAAAGTGACACAAAAATAGAGAAACAAAGTAGGGTATGGGATCCTAAGGCAGGACTGGATTTGCTAAGGAAACATAAGGTAAAATCTCCCCTCCCCCATATAAATTTCCAATATTTGTAAAAAAAACAATTCATTAAAAAAAGCTGGTAACTTTTTGCATTGTCCGGCATCACTATGACTTCTTCAACCTTCATTTTTGCTCTTTTAAGGTTACAAGAATGATAGTAATGAACTCAAACCCCTAATATAGGAATTTGGAAAAATGTGTTTCCCTTTGATTGTTTTGCTTTTAAATTTTTTCTTTGGACAGGGGAAAAAAGAAGTTGAAGCTCTTCGTCTCAAGTTGGAACTTCAGCCACAGTATTGTTTCACCTATGAGGGCTTTGAGAGCCTTTCAGATCTAAGGTTCCTTGAAGTGGATGGTTCAACGGGATATTTTCGTGCAGAAGAGAGGCTTCTTTGCCACGAATCTCCATCAAATGTTTTTCCAATTATTGAGGATTCAGATCTCCTTCCACAATTACGATGGCTTTCATGGCGTGGTTTTCCCCCAACATTCAATATTGCAAATTTCTTCGTAGAGGATGTGGTTATTCTTAATTTATCTCAAAGTGAAATCACAGATAATTGGAAGGGGTGGAGCCACATCAAGGTATGTCATAAGCTAGACAACACTTATTATTACGTCTTAGTGGATTCAAAAGTGATCCTTGCATGAATTTTCTTTTATAGGTAATGAAGAAGTTGAAAGTTCTGAATCTATCCAATTGTAAAAATCTTCGGAGGCTGCCAGACGAGTTCGGTAGAGAATTCGTAAGTCTTGAGTACCTATCTCTGGAAAATTGCATATCGTTGGAGAGACTTCCAGATTCAATTGGAAACTTAGAGTCACTGATTGAGTTGGATATATCCAGGACAAGGATTGAAGAATTGCCCGACTCCATTAGAAAGTTGGAAAATTTGAAAAAATTGAAGATGCGGTATTGTCGCATAAGCAAAATACCTGATGCCCTTTGGACGTTTGAAAATCTCGAAGAAATAGAAGCCTCCAAAAATATTTTTGGCCAGAGGTACCATGTGAACATTGGCGATTGCATCTACAAGAATCAATCCTTGAGGGTCCTGAGATTGTATGGTGCGGATGTACACGCACTATCAAGGCTCCCTGAGAGTCTTGTCACTCTGGAATTGTATACCTTGAACATGTCCACTTTCCCAGATCTGTCAAACCTCACTAATTTAAGGGAATTGGATCTTTGGTTTGACTCACATGATTCTGACAGGGAATCTCTGGAAGAATGTCTGATACCACGGTGGATGGGGAGCTTGAGCAAACTGGAGTCTTTGGGCCTGCGCTCACCTTATGTGACCACCTCACCGATAGACCTCACCCTCCCTCGTCATCTCAAGTCACTTCGCCTCGGGTGTCCTAATCTGTGTCGCCTCCCAAGGCTTCCCTCAAATTTATCCTCCTTACGTTTGGAACATTGCGACTCACTTTGCTCGATGGAGGATGTATGGAATTTGAAGAACCTATCATCTCTTGAGATTAAGCACACTGTATTTGAAGAGATTCAAGGCATTGGTTCTTTGGAGAACCTACGGAATTTGGAGCTTGATAGCCTTGAACAGGTAAAGATACTACCTGATCTGAGCAATTTAAACAAACTAAGGAGACTCGATGTATCGCATTGTGTTGATCTAGTTGAGATTCAAGGCGAACTCCCGCGATCTTTGGATATATTGAATATTTTTTCATGTGATTCTTTACAGAATTTGCCCAATCTTCGAAGCTTGACGGGTAAGCAACAGGTTTTTATACGGTATTGCAGTAAATTAAACTTGGAAGCAATTCTAGGATTTGCTCGTGGAGATTTGCGACTTTGCGACTTTGAACAACAGAAGATCCCTAATCTAAGTAATTCAATTGGACTAAGACGTCTTGGAGTAGGCAACTGGCGTAATCTAGTTGAGATTCAAGGCGAACTACCACAATCTTTAGAACAATTGGAGATTTATTCTTGTGAATCTTTGCAGAAGTTGCCTGATCTATCCAGCTTGAAGGAATTGAAAAAGGTTATCTTAAAATTTTGCCCGAAATTGGAGGAGGCAATTCTAGGCTCTGCTGGAAGAAGTCAGGCGAATTTGTGGGAAAACCTACAGCACTTGGAGATTTGTGGCCTTGAACAGGTGGAGATATTGCCCGATCCAAGTAATTTAAACAAACTAAGGCATCTTCAAGTACAATCTTGTGGTAATCTGGTTGAGATTCAAGGCGAACTACCCCAGTCTTTGGAAGAATTGGAGATTTCTTTCTGTATAAATATGCAGAAATTCCCTGATCTCTCGAGCTTGAGTGGACTACGATGGGTTAAAATAAAACGTTGCATGAGATTAAATGTGGAGGCAATTTCTTCGGTTTGCTTGGAGAAGTCAATCAAATTTGAGGGAGAACATGAATGGGACAGAGAAGACGCCGAGTCTGAATATGAGGAAGAAGATGCCAAATCTGAATCTGAGTATGAGGGAGAAGATGACAAATCTGAATTTGAGGGAGAAGACAACGAGTATGCATATCGATTGCATTGTTTTTATTTGGTATGTAACAAATTATTAGAGATCCTTGTCGAGTTGCTGCTTCGCATGTTTCGAAGATGATAACCATGCTTTGCATTGGAGACAACTTCGTTATGCTGTAAACAATTAGATGGAGTGTGTGTGCTTGAAGGTCATATTTACTATGATTCTCATCCTAGAACCTTACAGTATAATCAACTCGTCGTTGCATCTGTGAAGAAGACAGATACTCTTGTCTTCCAGGAAAGGTGTTCTTCTGATTGGGATTTGCAAATGTCAGGGAGAAGTTATAAAATGAAGAAAGACAGAATTCCACCTGGGTAGCGGCATCAATAATTTGTGCAGCAAAACTTCCGTCTATGACGGGGAAGAAGAGCTACTTAGCTTCTCCGAGGTATGAAAAGTCGCGTAACAATCGAAGGCTCATATTTCAGTATTACTGATGCGTTAGGACATATTATATGTTTCACTGGTGCAGAAATCTCGTAAATGGACTCTCGTGTGATTGCCATTAGCGCCTACGTCTTCTAGAAATGGTTATGCCTAGGTGATTACATTAACTTTTGCATCAACTATCTCCATCATATTTAGTTTAGGTAATCTTTTCATTGAATATCTGTCATTTCCATTCACCTCAAGTTATATTAGATGACTCTTTTAGGTTTTAAGATTGACAAGAAGTGCCAACGGAGACATCTCAAATGACCGGCTTTTTGCCGGTTTCTAATGTTGCTGAGGGGAATTAAAGTTTAAGAAATTTACAAAAATCTTTCTGTGCAGGGAGCTATGGCTAATTGGGCAGCTGTATAGATGGAGAACCCTTACCCCTGTATTCATCTGCTTTGTGGGGTTCAAAAGGCTATTCAGGCAAACCTGAATGGTGTTTTCTTTTTACTTTATTGTAAGCCCATAAAAATTATTATTACGTTCCATATAAAAGTGTCATGTTCATTATTATGGAATAGAACTTGCTTATCAGCACCTAGATGTTCTTTTCCGAGGAAACACTCGAAGGGCTTGTCTGAACAGGGAGAAAAATTGTGAGCGCGCTTGAAGTGGTGCTCCAGGTAGCGCTGGAATTTAGTTGCTCTTGCCAAAACCAGTCCATGGACCTCTCGATGTGAAAATGGTGTTCTACTCCAGAGCCTTCACAAGCTTTCTCGACCCGATGAACTACCAAACTCTATATCATACAGCCATACCTACAACAAAAGAAAGATTGCAATTACACATGAACACTGACACAGAAAAGAGTAAGATGTCAACAGAGAAGCAGGCGGAATCAAATTATTTCCACATTATCTCACATCAATACATTTATCCGTGGCTGTCATGTAGCAACTTGCCAATAATTATATCCACTCGTAGACATACATAATTTGAATGAATAGTCGATAGTCAATCACTGCGAGATACTCAACAGATTTGATCCCCAAAGTAGAAACTGCAGGATGAAATCTGTATGGAACAAATGTAAGGAAATAAGTTCTATCTGACCATATTCCAGTTGTAGCTTTGATCCAAACTCGGTAATCCTAGAGCTTAACAAAACCAACCAAATACAACACAAGACTGTCCTCAGGGATCACTCAGCCATAGCTTGCCCCATTCGATATCGATATGGCACTGCAGCTCCATGACACAGTTTGCGATTTCCGACAATCCTGAAATGCCTAATCCGCCAAATTCACAATACAAATCTAACTGTCCAAGCTCAAAACCGACATACTCAATAGATCCTAGGGCCTGCCGATTCCCAGTTCATCACAAGCAGAACTCCCAATTCCAAATCAAGTCAGAGGATGAGAACGGTAACTGATATATGAAGGCTGCCGAGGCTAATTGGGCAGCCATACAGATGAAGACTAAAAAGGCAGATGAAGGCTCCGTTTATTTCATGGAAATGGAATGATTTAGAAAATATTTTCCTAAAAAATTTGTTTATATCTATTAAAAAATGAATGAATAAAAAATATTTTCATCATCCAAAAAATGTTTAGACATAAAATATTATCGATAATGAGAATATTTTTCATTGATTAATTATTTGAAGTGATGCAACAGATCATTCTTAGGAAAATACTTTTCAAATTATTCATTTTTCTACGAATCAAATTGAGCCTTAACATCGACCATATTCCATCTCTCAGCCCTGTTCGAGGTCGCACTGCGAGTCCCTGCTTTATAAATATGTATAAGCAGGGAGTAATTGTTCCCCTTCCTAAAATTGGCTGTCATATGGAATAAAGCAGCAAGAATATCGGCATCAGTCTTTTGTTGCCCTTTAAGCTTAACTTCGAACTGTGTGGAGTTTCAAATGCCAATTCAAAAGACGGAAGACGGTCACAGAAAGCACCATCAGCTGGGCAAGACATTGGCATATTCTGCTGCAGATGCTTGATGAAGTTAGAGGCAAAATAAGTGAAAATCAGTTTCGCCTTTCCGGTGAAACAAGTCTGATCCATTCTCGTCTGTTAGCACAAAGCACGGTCGTTGAAGAGTTAAGTCTTCTTCAGATAACATGAGATTTAGGCACTTGACTTATGTGAACTTTGTGATTCATTTTTCATGAAGCCCCCCAACCTGGAGGAGATGGTGAATCCTTAACCGATACATCCCTGTATACCAATTTACAGAGCGAAACTGACATGACGGATTTCCATCCAAGGAGAAGAGATTTTTTCTTTCTTGAGGGATCAAATTCTCAACTCTAAGCTACACGTCCCGAACCCTCACCCCACTCGTGACTACCAATGGGCCGACAGGCTAGGGTCTTGTAGAAGAATCCTTAACAAAATGTTCTGATAGGGACAGGCAACAACCGCACGAGAGCGACCTAGATATGCAAACCGATTATTGAGATAGCGCTGTTGTCTATAAGCTCGGACAGACAGAAACTGGGCAGGACCAATTGAAGTTATGAATGTGCTCTTCCTGCCAACATTGAAGTGGCGGACGGGGACAGCCGAAGAATATCTGCAAATGGAAATGTTCTTTCAAATCTATGCTTCTCATCCTATTAACATTCTCGGCACATTACTCCATAAGGAACACTCTGTAGACCTCTTGCCTCGGACTTATAACAGAGCAACTGTCTGTGATGGGATGACAGACTGCCTTGTTCAAGCAAATTATAATCATGAGTACCTTGTATCTGTAGAACTTAATGCTATGTCCAATGGAAATTCTTTTACGGATGTTTTTTTTTTTTTTTTTGAGGGGGGGGGGGGGGGGGTGTCTGGACACAAAGGTTTATGCTATTACCAGCGTAGAGATCTCTGGAAGAGAAATCGACGGCCAAAATAATAATGTGAGAATAGAGAGACAAACAAGGGTGTGGAATCAAAAGGAAGCAGAAGCAATGGCTTTACGGGATGATTACCCATCAAATGTTCTTCCGACGAATATGTTTCAAAAGAATTTGCATCTCCTTTTCCAATCACCATGGTTTTCTTGGCATATATTTTCCCATAGGTGGCTTGCTGATGAGCACCATCTCAGGAAGGGAAACCATACTGTGATGAATTACTTTTGCCTTAGAAAGTCATTGCATGAATCACTCTGTATAGGCCAGTGATCCGTCTACAAGTCATGTGACTGTCCAGTGAACTTCGCTTCTGAGTGTTGTGGTGAGAGATTGCATTTCTAGCATCCGTCTCAGCATTTCTGTTCTGTTTCGGGCATACAGAAATGCCAGAGAGCTTGGAATTGCACTTGTGCCGACCCGGAAAGCATGCCCGACAGATAATGCAACTTATTGCTGTTGAATGTGCTCATCTAAGTTTGAAATTCAACTTATTCTTATGTTTAGGCCGCTTAACAGATGATACACAAAGTGGAATCATTTGCACAGCATTCAGTTTCTTCAGAACTAAATGAACTTAATCTCAGTAATTCTTCTTTACCCTTATCCATTTCAACAGCAATACTTAACCGAGGAAACTAATTTCGCACTCATCAGGACGAGTTAACTCCCATGTTTCTCGTGCGTTTATCTGGAGATATTCGTCTTTGAAGATCACGATTTAACTGCTCAAGACAGTTTTCAGCCAATCCCTACATATCTTACTTTACAGAACTGAATCTAGATGTCTTACATCAGACATCTTATGATCATTTAATTTTTTCCCCGAAATTTGCATCCTTAAATGTTTACGCCTCTCCATGCGCAATTGATTGATTGATTTATCTAGTTAACCACATATATACTTTTCTTTCTGATCCAGAGTTAAGTGAAAGATAAATAGACACACGCCAATTAAATTTGTTCAATGTGATAGTCCTGGTTTATCTAGAAATTCAAAAGTAAATAAAAAATTGTAACGTCAGTAAAATCCGGTAAAAATTGATCTGAAGGACTGAGTTGGCAAGTTGCCAAAAGGTATACGACTATATTGGCTAAATTGAAATGTTAAAGACTAAATGCGCAAATGTTCAATAGATTTAGTTAATTCTCCCCAAGATTAAATAACATTTGCTAGAGTTTACTCTTCAAGAACTAATACCTACCGAAGAATTAAAGTGAACTTCTCTATATGCAACTTTTCAGGCGTTAGAGCCTCTTGGTAAATCCCAATATGAATGGCTATCCATGATCCATGATATGATCCCACTTGCAGTGTTCATCCATTACTTACTCAAGAGATGGGCTCCAAAAATAAAATAACAAGCTCAAGGTATGTACAGTGATCGATATAGTGAGTTTGGTACTTGCAATGTATCACTATTTTATCTCGATTAGCAGTTTTCATTGTGCCAACTTTGCACATAACCGCTTAAGAAAAAAAAGAAAAAATCTCTGGCTTGGAGAGAAGTGAAACATTCATCTACCGTCCTCTGATATCCCCAAGACTCCCACCTTTCTTCAATTATGTAAACAATCCCGACCGGACCAGCGGATATCGATTCCAGTCCATTCTCGTCGACGGCTTTGCGCGCACGGTCAAGATTGTGTCTCAAATATCACATCATATTGATCTTAGTATAGTTCCAAGCACGATCATTTAATTTCAAAAGTAGCAAGTTCTTTCCAATTTGCCTTCCTTTTCCGTTTATAATAAATATCCGAAAGCAACAACCAATGAAGTCAATAGCCGCATCTTTGAAAACATAATCTGAATGAGAATATTTTCGTAATTGAGATCCGACAGGAATCGAGACTTACTATTAATCTAAGTAATGAACTTAGAGCCTTGTGTTAATATTTTCTTGAAGACTTAGATTTTGTGCCATGTGAGACGTTTGAAAGAAATGCCCAACGACGTTGATCTTGGACTGTTCAAATAATTTGACAGGTTAGGTGGGCACTCTCAACCACGGCGATTAGAATAGAAAAGGCAAGCAAGGAGGCATCTTGGAATCGCCAATGGACCTTATTTTATGCACTAGGTGTTGAAAAACTTGGAATAAGTCCATATTATTCCACTGATGAACCCTATTATATGTATCAGGTGTTTTAAAAAAACGCATATTAACTTTGACAGGCTAGAGTGATGTTGCAATGTTGTTATTGACCAATCCTAGCAAACCGCTCTTTGACTGCATTTTTAGCCAATCCCAAGTTTCCTTGTATCTTCTTATTTGCATCGCCATCTCGTTCCCATGGTATTTGCTGGGACGAACGCAGAAAACAAACACAGAACAACAAGGATTTACGTGGTTCGATCAAGGTGATCTACGTCCACGGGCGAGGCAAAACGAGATTCCACTATAATCAAAGAGAATATAGATTACAAAAGTCGTTCTCTGCGACTGAACAATAGCATATGGCTCACGAAAACTCTCCAATAACAAAAAAACTCTGTACTCCAAATAAACCCCAGCCGCAGTAGTAAATAGGGCCTATCGGCCCAACTCTTCACGTCATGAACCAAATCTCAATTTTCTCCCCACTTTTGGGTCGCACAAAAAATATGTCGGGTCGGGTGATGAATCGGGCAAAGCACATAAAATTCAAGACATATTTAACAGTATTCTCGCAAACATGTAGATTTATATTAGTGGAAGTCTATCCACGACTAGAAGGCTTCTCTACAACATGCATACTCATAGAATGGATGGCATTGGACGGACGGCTATTGTCAAAATCGTTTACAATCGGCTTTCACACGATTGAACATTGTTGATTTCTTTTCCAATATCCCGTGTGCTTGCAAAATCAGTTCATCTCTATCATCCTTAAATATGAAATCAACAGGTATAATAAAAGAGTACTCCTCCTTTGATTATGTGGATAAAGAGAATCATAGGGATGCAGTAGTGAGTGCACGCGATTGGTTGGGCCCAGTAACCAAATGTTGCCCCTGAGATGCGTGGCATTTGGACGGACGGCTATTTCAAAAATCATATGAACATTGTGCTTTCTTTTCCAATATCCGAGGAAAATTCAAAAATCAAGGGCGTCGAGTGCTTGGAAAATAATTTCATCTCTCACATGGCTTAAAAAGGAAATTGGCAGATATATTTATTGATAATGAAGGGATTAACACTTAAAGGTAGGCTATCTAATAAAAGATTTTTCTTTCGCTCGAGAATGTGGATGCAAAGAATCGTACTGATGCAGTTGTGGTGAGGCACATAGAGAAAATTACTTAAGGATATGTTCATTAGAAGTCCCAAAACTTATCATGAATGTGAAATTGAGTCCTAAAACTTGCAAAAAGTGAAATCAAGTCCTAAAACTTGTCCAATTGATGCAATCGAGTTCATCCGTTTGTTCCTTCCAATGTGACTAACAAAAAATAATGATGTGGCATTTTAAAATATTTTCTATGTCTTGCATTGCGATGACGTGACCAAAACAATATCGTTTTGGTCCAAATTTGATTTTTAATATAAATTTTACTTAAATTAATTTATTAATTTGCTGAAATAAAAATAAAAATTAAAAAAAAAAAACCGACGACGAGGCTGTAAGGGCTTTGCAACTCTTATCTCCGGAAATCGCCGATGATGGTGGGGCAGTAGTCGGTAGGGGTCACCGGTCAACCTTTCCCCGCTGTGGTAGGTCGGAGGTGGTTGACTTTGGTTCTTTTTTTATAAAAGAAAAAATTACCTTATTTTTTAGATCAATTTAAATAAAAAGTATATTAAAAATCATATTTGGACCAAACAGACGTCGTTTTAATCATGTCACCAGTATGTAGGAGAGAAAATATAAAAACAAAAAAAGCTACGTCATATTTTTCATTAGCCAAATTAGATGGAATTAACCAAGGACTCGATTGCACCAATTTGACCACTTTTAGAACTTAATTGCACTTTCGTGATAAATTCTAGCATTTCCAATGAACATATCACAATTATTTATTATTGCTACTAGAAATAAAGATGTTCTCAATGCTTTCGAATTAGATTGCGGTGTATATACTTAACGGCATTAATCCGGCCAAACTGTTCAACTTTTTTTTTTAGTCAACTATATTCTCCTTCACAATCTTGAGGTGGTAAACCATGTATTCATCTGCTGTGAGCCTGAAAATTGAAAAACTAGTGAGGGAAGTGTCGTTGCCTTAAGATGGAATAGTTAAATCTGCTGGAATTTGATGTGAAGTTTCAGTTGAATGGTTTTTTTTTTTTTTTCATTAGAACATGATAGAAGGATATTTTGCAGCTGATGATGTCACAATATGATCCTGGTTATTGGAAGGGTATTTTGCTAGCCATGGTCCATCCACCGGTTAACCCTCCGCTAATATTCCGCTGCTTTAATACGGAAACAGATCCCCTGTCCCAGGGCAGGGATGCCCTGAAGATCTGGGCCCCTTCATTCCCCTTTTTTCTTTTTCCTTTTTAAAACCTCTCCCTATAAAAAAGGGATGGACGGCTCGGATTGCAGGGCACTACTACCTTAAGGGCAGGGGATACGGATCCCTTTAATACTCGCACCTGCTAGCAACCCCAGTTGAGGTACCTATTTTTTTTTTTTTTGAACCTATGAAGTATGTTGATTTTATGGTAATATGAAAACCTTGGCCAAGAATCGAAACACAAACAGCCACCTTAGTGCAGGATTCGTATTTCTATTTTGTCCATAAAAGGGTGTGTATTCAGAGTTAAGGCTTCATTCATTTCGCGTAAAACTACTCCTAGAAAAATAATTTTTGATTTTTTAGCGCTCGTTTCATGAAAAATAAATAAATCAAGGAAAATATTTTTCTCCCATTGAAAAAACACATTCAAAATTGAAGAAATGATTTCCTCTATTTGAAAAGAGGATGACATTTGTATCGACCAAATATAAGGAAATTCGTTCGATCTAACCATATTCCAGCTGTAGCACTAGCATTGATCCAAACTTGGTAATCCAAGAGCTAAACAAAACCAACCAAACACAACACAACACCATCAGTCATATTCTTTGAAAACATCCCAGCTCTACACCTGAGGGATTATTCAGCTGTAGTTTTCCCTTGCCCCGTTCAAGCAGGCAACGATTCCCCCAACCTTGAAATGCCTAATCCGGCCAAATCCACAACAGAAATCTCACTGTCTGAGATCAATCCTAGTGCCTGTATATTTGGCATTTGCACCACTCATCACAATCAAAACTCCCATCCGAATTAATCCAGAGGATCAGAGCAGTAATGGATTCATGAACATGAAGTGTACAATACCTATCGCCCCCCTTGAGTCAATCAAGCACGTCAGAGCCATCACCCTCAACCACCGCCTGTTCCACTCCATCTCCTGCAAGAGAAACGGATCGAACAGCGTCATCAAGAAGAAGAAATCGCACCAGGGGAGATAGAGAGATCGATTGCGATCCTTGTCTCCATTGCTCGAATCCAATCTCGATTCTGCTCTCACAGGTTCAATTTCAATCATAAAGCATAATCTCACCTTGACCAGTTTCCCTGCATAATCAAGGACACATGCAGCAACCTCACATGCCCCTCTCATGTGAGCAATGCCGTCAGAATCATAAACTTGATGTTCGCTCGCAAGCTCTGAAAGCAACGGAGACCCAAAATAAGGAGGCTTTGGTATGTGTTCAGGCACAGGAAGGCGCAGAGATACCTTTCCACGCCTCAACGGTCGCCTTCTTCTCAACTTTTTTGTGCTTTGAAGTTCACGTTCTCTGGGGATTGCATTATAACAGATTTATATCAGCACAAAATAACCATAAATCAGAAGCAAGGAGAGAAAACGTAACTTGTAAGAGCAAGAAATTATCCACCCCCCGGTGAGGCACCTTAAAATAATTCTTAGTCCTAATAATCTCTGGTTCTGCGCCTTAAATACTGGCAGAGGCAGTCTTCAATGTCACCAGAATCACATAAAGGAAATTAGACAAGACATCCACAGAGAGTTTTAACAGTTAAATCACTCGGCTAAGGTGCTGGCAGCCCTATTAAGTTGGGTGTATCATCGATTTAAAATGGATCTTAACAGGGGAAGGGAACTCGAAATAGGGTCCGAACAACTAATGCTTTCGTGTAATGGATAAATCTTGAGACAAACAAACAGCTTTGATGAAATCGCCAATCCTCACCGAGCATAATCCTAATGTTTGCTAAAAATTGGCTTTGTCCCTTGTTGCTACATACACTTGTACATTTGATGCTAGCTCGCACAAAAATCGGGCACCGAAAGAGGGTCCACAATGCTTATAGGACTCTTCCAAGCCAGATATCCTCTTGGAAACAATCACCAGTCGCCTGTTCGGACAAGTCTGCTTTACCGAAAATGATCAGCAGAGAAGGTTACTAGCACCAAACTCCCACACATAAGGATCGAACAACAGAGCTTTAGCCACCCCAACGTTCACCCAATAACTCGTAATCTCTAGTTTCATCAACTTAGCAGGACCATTACGTCACTCAACAAGACCAGCACCAGCACCAGCACCACATCCCAAAAAAAAAAAAAAAGTGGAAGGGAGAACTTTAGAAGACGAACCAGAAACACAAGCGGGCGAGAAAGCGAGTGGGGAATAGGGGTGTGCATGGTCCGGGCCGGTCCGGTCCCGGCATGAACCCGAGGACCGGACCAATAGTCCGGTCCCCATACTTTCGGGACCATGGACCGGACCGGGACCGAACAGGACCAGGACCGTCGGTCCGGTCCGGTCCTGGTCCCGGCCCAACCTCTACAAAGCCATACAAACAAGTGCGTAAGACATCAATGACACCCTTGCAAAACATAGATCGGCAGGCAAAAGGCATGCCATACTAACCAAATGCATACATTGACAGAGACATGAACAACAGTTAGACATCAATCCACACATGTTCTCTCAAACAAACGAGTTTACAACTGGGAAGCGGGATTCAAAAGACAACCTCCAAGATGAAACAATATGTCAAAATTTATCGTCGGTTAACCTCACGACGACTCCACAACGCACCATCCCGTCTCCTATCACTTTCACGTCGACGAACTAGGCCTCACCACCCCAAAGCTATCGTTGTCCTCACCAAGAACCATCGGAAGAGGACCAAGGAGTCTGTCCTCCGTTTTGTTTTCAATTTCTTTTGTAATTATATACATTTATATTTATAAATAATTATATATTATTGACGGTCCGGTCCGGGCCGGGCCGGTCCGGTCCCAACACAAGAACCCGAGGACCGGACCGCCCAGTCACCGGTCCCATTTATTGGGACCGGGGACCAACCCATCCACTTCAAGGACCGGACCAACCCGCCCGGTCCGGGCCAGTTTGCACACCCCTGGGGAACCGGCTAAAAGAGGAGACTTCGACGATGGCGATGCAGAAGACGGGAATGGCAGAGACGCTGAGTGCACGGAGGAGTCAACAACCGCCATCTCTCCCTGTGCGCCAAAATGAAGGGTGACGCGCAGCAGCAAAGCTCACTCCGCTAGGGTAGCAAGCTTTTGAGTCAATTATTTGCGAATTCGAACTCAAATAACTTGTTATTCAAACTTCAAAAAACCCACCTCTCTTTGGTCGACGGAGAGTTCGAGATGGCGGCTTGTCATTAGTCGTTACCACTGCGTTTTACAGTGGGGTGTGCATGGTCCGGGCCGATCCGGTCTCGGTATGGAACCGGGGACCAGACCAGTAGTCCGGTCCCCATATTTTCGGGACCACGGACCGGACCAAGACCGGCGGTCCGGGCCGGTCCTGGTCCGGGCCGGTCCCGGTCCTGGTCCGGGCCGGTCCCGGTCCCGGCCCAATAGGATCGCTAATTCTAACTGCTTATAAAAACTATAATAAAAAGATTAGTTTGGTGAAAAAAAAAAGAATTTAGACTTCGACCTCCTCTTGTGTTGATTTTTCATTAATAATAAAATTTCACAAAAACGTCCAAAGTCTAATCCTAATTCTGATCTCTAAAAAGGAATTCATTACTAATAAAATTTCACAAAAGATGAAAAACACGTATATGAATTAATCTTTAAATGCAAATCTAATATCAATGCAATGAGATTTTTATCTTTTCAGTTCTTTTTACATGGTTTTCTTTTCATTTATTTTATGTGAAAAAAAATACTATCTAAATCCGGATCTGTTTGAAAAATTCAAAGAAGATATCTCCCTAAACAAATGAGTCCGATCTAAAAGAAAAATCAATTAACACAATTAAAGATGCAACCACCACAACAATAAAAAATGTAATCACTGCAACCAAAATAGCTAAAGACTCACGATAGGAGACTCGAAATTTTCAAATCATTAGGATGATCAAACTAATTTTTTTAAAAAAACATTGCCAATCCGGTCCGGGCCGGGCCGATCCGGTCCCAAACCATGGAACCCGGGGACCGGACCGCCCAGTCACCGGTCCCGTTTATTGGGACCGGGGACCGGACCGCCAACCTCAAGGACCGGACCAACCCACCCGGGCCGGGCAGATCCCGGGCCGGTCCGAGCCGGTCCGGTCCAGTTTGCACACCCCTATTTTACTAGGCCAAAAATGAATAATTTGTAATATATTTTCATAATAATCATTGCTTATATTGTTAAAAAAGCGGATATAAATTTCTATGGAAAAACACCACAATAAACTATGCCCAATGTGACATATTTACTTTAAATTTTTTCTCGTAACACCAAAAAATCCAAACTTGAGCATGTGACACATTTATCCCAAACATTTTTTTATGATACAAAAAATTCCAAACTTACATCAATGTGACAAATTTATCCCAAATTATCTTTTTGCGACATATTTATCCCAAACTTATAGGCATGTGACGCGTTTACCCTAAATATTAAGGTAAATATGCGACATTCCGAATTCCGACCCCTCTCGAGGCTACGGATTGGAAGACATCGATCGGTGTATTTCAGTTATATTTAGCTCAGAGCTGCACACTCTCGAGTTAACTGACCGAAAGGAAAAGACTAACGCGGAGTCAGGTACATGGAACTGGAAAATTTGAATAAAAAACGGCACTTTGACCATAGGGATTGTCGAGGGGATATTTTGGGCCAATAGAGATTGATCTAAGGACGATAATGGAATGTCTTGCTAGCATTATACGTTGGGATGCACGTGGTTCCTCTTAACCAATGTGTAATTTACGAGAATTTCCTAGATCGGACTCCGATGATCAGGACCGTAGGAACTAGCGATAAACCCTCGCAATCACATGACAACCAAAGCCGCTATGACTTGAGAAATCCTAAGGTCAATACGCGTAACGCCTGCAAAAGTCGCCCGTCAGTAATGGATAAACTGGAATTACAGTCGATGAGAGCTTGATATGAAATTGGACCTCAGAATTGGGTATCGAACATTGAGGAATTCTAACGTTTGAAAAAGAATTGGACGTCGCCTCATCGATGGAAATTTAAATTGGAAACAGAGTTTTGGACGGAAAGTGTGACTATTTTGCCCCTCGAGGATAAACCTTGCCTTAAGAGAGGATGAAGGGCATTTTAGTCATTTGGGTTTCCCTTGGCTGCCGAAAATGAAGAAGGGTATAAGGGTCATTGAGCTTTGGATATTTATGATAATAAGCCAAGTGTCATGATTTGTAGTATTAACATTAATGGATCACATTTTTACCTACCATTCTACTCTTTGACCAAGATGGGATTAAGGAAAGTCTTCTCTCTCTCTCTCTCTCTCTCTCTCTCTCTCTCCTCTCATTGTGGACGGCAGCTACCTCCCCTCCATCATCTTCTTCTTCTTCTTCCTCCATTGGTCGAGAGACCCCGTCGCCCAGCTCGCTGCCATATTCCGATTGCCTCACTGTTTCGGCCATAACTTCGTTGCTCGATATCGGATTAAGGTGAGACCACCGTGTTGACACCTGATTTTTGACTATCTTTTATTATAGTTTTAATTTCTAAAATTAATTAAAAATAGCAAAAAAGGTCAAAAAATTGCAAAATCAACTTTGGAAGCCTTAGCCTAGCCTTAGAAACCAATTTTGAACAAAAAATATTTTTTGAATTTTTTAATATTTTTTGGAATTTATTTAATTATAAAAATGCCCAAAAAATCAGAAAAATACCATTTGTGGTCAGAAAAATACAAAAAAATATTCAGAAATTTTATTTTAATTCCCTATTTAATATTTTCACTTTTTATCAGGGAAATTTGGCTCGATTCATGGGGTTCCTTCACAAACCTAAAACTGAAACGAGCTTAAAAAATCCTTTTCGAGTCTTTTAATTTTCAATTCTCAGTTTTTATAAGCTATGACATTGGACTCTAAAGTATTGAAATGCAATTGGGTCAATTTACCCTCCAATTTGATCAATTTTAACCAAAAGGGCTTAATTGCATAAAAATCTTTCAATTTAGTCCCCGGTTTCACAATTTTTGAAATTAAATTTCACACGGGCACACCCATTAAAATTAAACACCTCTACCCAACAGTTTTCATCATGCTGAATCCATTGGTGGGCTCAATTTTGGCTAATTCGATCGTTTAGGCCTTCGATTTGGCGAAATTGAATTTCGGATCCTAGGGACAATTTGGGGTTTTCACAGAATTTCAATAAATTGATTCACGAAAATACCCATATTTGATGGAAAACATGTCAAGGAATCCGATTTTGCCATCAATTTCATGAAAAGAGGTCATTTGGGGGGTCAATTTGACTATTTGGTCGAACCGGGTCGGTCGGGTCCGACCCGACCCGACCCGGTCCGCCCGGGTCTGCAGACCATGCACAGAATGTGCAGAATCTGCAGAACGCAGAAGAAAAAACAGGGAGCAGAGCATGGGGGCGTGCGGCTTTTGGGGAAGAAAAAAAAGAGAACGGGCGTGGGGGACACTTCTGGCGGAGACCCATGCTCGTTCTGAAAAAAAAACGGGCGCCGAGGCGGGTGGTCGGCCACGCGAAACCGAGATATTCCCGGATAAAAAACGGAGCCCGGCCTTGGCGTGCGAGGGGGGAATTTTTGGGAGAAAACCGACGGACAAACGGCAACCCAAGGTCTTTGGCGATACTCCTCGACCATCA
Source organism: Rhodomyrtus psidioides (assembly GCA_021437785.1). Taxonomy (NCBI): domain Eukaryota; kingdom Viridiplantae; phylum Streptophyta; class Magnoliopsida; order Myrtales; family Myrtaceae; genus Rhodomyrtus; species Rhodomyrtus psidioides. The sequence continues at coordinate 1,140,870 of JAILYB010000177.1, read as the reverse complement.
CCGGAGCTCAGGGGTCGTCGGCGAGCTCCGAATAGATTGGTATTTGCTCCCGAGTTTCATTTTTTTTAGTGCACGTCATGTGTTCGACGTAATGCTTCAGTGAACATTTTACTTCGGGGCTCTCGGCCGGACCTTTCCCGACCCCCTTTCGTGCAAGGCTCGCTTTAAAAATCATCTAGATCCAACTCTAAGCTCGCCTTGCTATTCATTTTGCATTAAACCGCGGCGAAAACACGGCTTGGAGCTTCGCCGGCAACGGTTCGGACCGGGAGCTCAACGGGGAACTTCCGGCGGTCTTCAAGCTCAAAGCGAACTTAGGTAAGCTTCTACGCTCTCCATGGATGTTGTTGGAACGATTGAAACCGAGCTCGGTGGCGACTCCAAATGCATGCACAAGTTGCACATGACACCACGACCACACTAAGGTCGAAAGCGATCGACTTTTATCGTCGAATCCCTCAAAAGACATACTCCCGCCGCGATTTGGTATGGGCCTGGGAGGGCCCGCACCGGTGTAAGGCCCGCGATTCACATTTCAGAGTGGAGGCCGCGATTGGTAATCCATTAGCCGCGTCCGTTTTTCGGACGGGTCGCGACAGCTGGCGACTCCACTGGGGAAGTTGTCCTAGAACACTTGGTTCTGGGCCTCAAGTGGACTTAGGCCGTAATTAAAACGTTGAGTGATTTTTCTAACCCTGCAGGCGCTCTCGAAGGTGAGGTAAGTTCGCTCACGACAGGTGTTATATGTTTTTGCAGATTGGAGTGATAAGGGGTGTAGTCTGTGATTAACATTGTCTTATGCAGGTTGGGCGTAGGAATGTATGTTATATGGATGATTTGAAGCGCTGATTGATATATAAATTGTTGTGCATGATTCACTGCATATTTGAGGATCACGACACTTGGCACAAAGCGCCCAAACCCAGGCCGCGAAATCACCTTTTCAGGTAGCCATAGATCAGGGATCGATATGCAACGCTCTAGCGTGGATTGCGCTGGGGTCGACCATATTCGATCCCACTCACTATCCAAGTCGAGACTTTTATCCATTTGTTGTGAATTGCGCTCATGGACGAATTTATCGACTCGGATAGAGGGAAGCCTCTAGGTTCCTCACCTAAGCCCTTTTGATTTTTAGAGTCAAGCCTCACTTGTCTCATGCGCATGTATATGGATGGTTGGTATACCTAAAACCAAAAAATCATTGGGTACCTCTCATGGTAAGGTCCTGCCATTTCTATTTAAATTCAATTGCAGCCTTTCATTTTGCACAACATGTTGCATTCATCAAGTCCGATGGTTGAGTCCAATTCCATTTTAAAGTATAGATAAAAGAGATGATCTCTCCAAGTCGGTCCCACATCCCGGACGTATTCAAGTATGAGCGACGCGTCATCCGCCATCAGACTGCCCGGACATTCAACGGAGCCTACCCTTTTCGAGCTGTCCAAGGAATGATCCAGTAACCATACCGATAGTTAAAGGACATGCGATAACAGCAAATCCGAGACATCTTCTGGACATTATCAAAAGGGGATCTGATGAAAACGAAGACCCGAAGGGCCGAACCGAAGACGCCAGGCGTCGTCCCCCGAAGACCCGACTTGGGGCATCTCTTTAGGTTATTAAGGGTCACGTTCCAGTCGTCCCTTTTCTTTTATTAGGATCATCGAGTCTGTAAGGAGCACCCGTTTATGGGTCCCCCATCTATCTTTTACACATCGATTCCTAAGTCTTGTCTAAGTGTCTTGACATTGGAACGTGACACTGGAATTTCTCTCAACCATTCGAATTTTTGGTTCAATTGCATGTCTTACCCAGATGAAATCTTCGTTAGAACTCACACTTGGCATGTTTAACCCAAGTACGAGAATCTAACATTCATTTCATGGTACGCCGGACATGGAATTGAACCGGTCTATAGCATGCATCATTGGTAATCCTTGGTAATTAACTAAAGTTGTCCATGTTTCCTGAATTCAAGAGGAGACATGATATCCAAATTACCTTCGAGAAATCATTTCAATTTGGATGTCCTATCTCTAATCGAATTTAGGTTACATTGGAATTGCATTTTTATCTTCTTGGAAATTCCACAGATTTTCTGGGGATTTACCAAAAGTGATAACCATGGATTACGCTCCTTTTAGTTTTATGTTTTCTCTTGAAAAACATCGATAAGAATTTTTCACATGAGGTTAAGGCTTGTGTAAAAGTCCTTATCTTCGTTAATCACAAGAAAGCATAAAATTGAAAGGATTTATGCTTTACTTCCCTTTCTGACCTATTCCTGTCATCCGGATAGGTAATTTCCAGAGTCAAAATCCGAGGACTTGTGTGAAGAATCAGTCACAAGTTAAAATGGACCAGGATGGCCTAGAAAAGCGCTTGACCACCCTGGAGAGTCAGTTGGCTCAGGTGTTTGCAATGATGACAGAAATGAAGACACTCATCCTCACCACACAGGGGGTACCCCGACAGCCTTAAATTCTAACCTGACTCTCCGACCAGGGAATCATCAAGAAAAACAGTCAGCTGAAAAAGGGCGTATTTTCTATTGGCATCTCTCAAGACGTTGAACAACATGCAATCAAAGGAGCCACATGCAGAAGAGAATTAGCTGTAACCTAATCTCTTTAAATTTGAAAATCTGTTGATTGTGTTTTATTGACCCTCAAGAGTGGTCCTTCAAGAAGATCAAAGCTGGTCGACAACTCAAGCCACAGGAAGGGATGTTTGAAGATAGACAAAGGAGTCGACTTCTCACCAAGAAGGCACATTGGGGCAAAAGCCCACCAAGATGAAAAGAGATGGGAAACTCCAAACAGCAGATATCCCCTAATTGAAAGGGGAACCGTAAAAATTGTGAAAGGATCAAAGCAGTCGACTGGGGCATATCCCACTCAACTAGGGCAAACGCCACCTGACCGGGCAGCCGGATCAAGTGTAAAGACGTGTCGTTCCTAATTGATTTTCAATCAGATACCGGCATAATATTTCCTATCTCCTCCTCTCAGGTGAAAATCAGGATAAGATGATCGGGAACCAACGAAAGGGAACCTACCTTCCCTACAAGATGAAAAGGAATGTGTCTCCATCAGATGTCGCCCATTGTGATTGCAAAGACAAGATGGATCAATTTTGGTAAAACCTAAGTAGACAGCATGAAGAAGAAGCGACCTAATTAGGATTGGCTCTCCCTAAGTCGAAAAGGTTGTATCTGTTCCAAATTGGATCGACTGGTTCACGAGTTGATATGGTTTCCCATTCTTGCAGGTGATGACGAGAATGAACGGGCCCATTGAAAAATTTCCAGCATCTGGGATGCCAGAAGTGACTAGAGCGGGGATAGTAAATCCGTAGTCGTTTCAATTAAATCTCCTTATGCAGCAATCGAGTCATTCATTCATTTCATCGCACAGGTGGAATAAAAGATTGTTAAAGCGTGAGGTGAATACGACAGGTCACAATGAAGAAAATTGTTGCCGGTGAAGTAACACTTCAGGATGTTGAAGTACTCAGCCACAAGTAAACCCGTGCTTGTTGATGTCAAATAACAAGATGCTCGAGGGACGTCATGAAATGATGACAAGGCAAAAGATGCACGAAGAAATCAAAACGTATTGATGAGATCAAGAAGTGCCAAAACGTTGCGGAACATCAAATGCTAAGATCTTCGGAAGATCGTACGATCATGTCATCTGGTGTCACAAAAGAGAGTACAGAGTAGATACCAGACGTAAGAGAAATTTAAAAGCCAGCCCAGGCGAAGCACTCGATGGCCGGGGGCAAATCACTCCTCTACCTGGAAAGGGTACCGAGTGTCGGATATGCCGAATTCACCGTGGAGATGTGCCGGGAAAGTTTCCGAAGCATAATGATATAGAGTAATCCATCAAAGACAAAACACATCAAACCCTTCTAAAAGAGAAGGAGAACGATATGGAGCCATCCATTCGGGTAAAAGGACGTATCGTTCCAAAATGATTGTCTTCTTGATATGAGAATAATGCTTCATTCCTTTTTCCTCTCAGGTGATGATCAAAAGCAGAGGACTCAGGATGCGGTGCTTTCAAACGACGAACATGGAGTATCCTTTTCATGGCATCTCAAACATGCACTTTGGCTAAATATTTTTAAGAGCATTCTAATAGCTCAATTTGTGAACAAAACCTTTGAAGAAACCTGAAGAAGTTTATCATCATTTAGAAATCTCTGTGAAAAGAACACTTGAAAAGAAAATTTCAAGTTTTGCAGATTGACACATCTGATAAAAATGCCTTCTTTGAATAGAATGAAAAGTACGAACTCATTTTTCGTTGCATGCATACATAACATGCATCATGCATATCGTGCACACATCCTGCATACAGAGAACCCAAAGGGAGAAATGCCGGTTCCCGCAGGATAAATTTCAAGGGTAAATTGTATCGACTCCAATAGTCAATTATACATGCCATTTACTCATGAGATTTCTCCTTTTCAACAGGGGAACATCGAACATCTCAAATGGCGACTGTGATCGAGAGAATCACCAAACCGCCACATGACAAATCCCCAGATTGTCAGGCTGTCTAGGGACAGAGAAAAAGTAATCGAAGAATCTGGCAATCGAGATAGATGACCAGAATCGACAAAAATTCATGAGAGCGGGCTCCCCCACCTGCTTCGAGGAGCCAAGCCGGGGGCAAATTCTCACGATCCCCCATGAAAGTGCATCGAACCAGGGTTATCAAACCCAGAGATGACAAACACCAAGACAAGCCTCACTGGGGCAAAATACTTGGAAAACACTACTCCTTCAAATGTTGGAAGGACGAAGTCTCGAAGGGAGTACCTCCTTCCTGAAATTTCAAATGAAGCCAGATAAATCCCCACACCTGTCTCTTCATATGCAGGTGCATTAATGTCTTCAAATCGGATTGAAAATCGTCCAGGAGCATGGGAATGCCAAGGCACGCTGCCAAGATGAACACCGCCCAACTGGGGCAAAGCAGTTGTCGACGTGATTGAGGATCGTCTCACGAACAACACCCACAAATACAGACGAGATGAAGCAGCATCCATCATCCACATCAAATGAGAAGCGTCAATAATCGACGAAGGAAAGGAATACGTCAGTAAGGCGTCATCAGGAATCCCAAGAGGGAAGACATCCCCAAAGAGGATGGAGATTATAGCAAAACGCAGGAATGAATTTAGCTGGGGCAGGCATCACCTAGCCAAGATGAACACCGCCCAACTGGGGCAAAGCAGTTGTCGACGTGATTGAGGATCGTCTCGCGAACAACACCCACAAATACAGACGAGATGAAGCAGCATCCATCATCCACATCAAATATGGCGCGTCAATTATCGACGAAAGAGATGAATACGTCAGTAAGACGCCACCATGGATCCCGGGAGAGAAGATATCCCTAAAGAGGATGATGATTGCAGCAAAATGCAGAATGAAGTTAGCTGGGGCAAGCGTCACCTAGCTACGACAAAATCACACCCAACTGGGGCAAGTGAATCATTTGTGCGCCGGACAAAGAAAGATGTGTCTTCTCCGGCAAAGTCAATGGACGCAATGACAAAGTCGTCCTCATCAGAAGCAAACCCCAGGATACAAACCTGGGTGAACGGTAACTTTGTATCGTTCCAAGTTGATCTCCCAAAGATCCCATGCTTAACATGAGTTTGTTCTCATTTGGCAGAAAATTGGTGGCACCAAAAAACCACAAAAGAAAGGATCTCGCCCAACGTGGAAGCGAAAAGAAATATCCGTTGCAGGGGGCAAGCTGCCAGGAAATGGAACCCCGCAAAATGGCGTTAGAATACGTCCAAAAGCACAAATTGATCTCATCCGGTTCAAATCCTAGAGAAGGATTTGTTGCCAACCAGACGGGTAGATCATGGCCACGAGCTAGATGGCCGACTTCAACAAGCCTTACATTTGCGTTCAAATGAAGGCGCGAAGCGAGAGTAAAGCAGTATCGTTTCGATTTGTCTTGAATTTCGAAACACGAACTGACACTTGATGTTTATTGTTGACAGGGATTCGCCGTCAAGATGGACAGAAAATTGTTGGCGCCAAAAGCCGCAAAAGAAAGGAATTCGCCGACAAGGAGGCGAATAGAATTATCAACTTTGGAAGCCATGACTTCAAGAAGTGGTCTTTGATTGAACTTTGAAGATTGGCGTGGGAATGCATCCAAAAGCATGAATGAATCTCCTCCAGTGCAAATCCTAGAGAAGGATTCATTGCCAACCAGAGGGAGGGATCATGGCCACAAGATAGATGGCCAACTTCTGCAAGCCGCACGTTTGTGTTCAAACGGAAACACAAAACAAAATAAGACGGTATCGTTCCAATTTATCTTGAACTTTGGAATACAAACTGACACCTAGTTCCTGTCCTTGACAGGGGCTCGCCAACAAGGCAAAACATGATTCTGACATCCCATGTATTACTAGTTAGAGCACATGACCAAGGGTAAAGCAGTATCGTTCCGATTCTTGAAAAATCCGTGAACATACAATGACATATTTCTTCTACATTTTCAGGGACCTCCAGCCACGGTGGACAGGTAAGTACCCCTTTCCCCAACCCAAAACAAAAAAGAGAAAAAAGAGAAAAAGAAAAGTTTTCAGAATCTAATGTCTAGAAAAGACATAGAGTTCTAACTCCATTAACAATCATGTTTTGAAAACAGGAGGTTGTCTAAACATGATTAGAACATGCATGGTGCAGCATAAAATCCCCTTGACGGGTAAAATTTTTGGAGAAGATGAAAGAGATTTTTTTCCAATCAAAAGTTGTTCAAAACTTTCAAAAGGACGTTTTCTCAAAAGACGAGAAGCAAAACCTAATCCAAACACGTCCTATACACACTTGAGAGAGAGGTGGAGCGAATTAGATAGCAAAATCTGAACCTACGGGAGTATGGACTATTCGCAGCAATTACATGGATTGGGATGACGGAGGCATTCGTTTCATATCCCCAAACACTACAGGTGACTATTGACAACCCCTTTGAACGGCGATTTTCATTCTCAACCCTGTCAAGAACCACCCCACATCGGGGCAAAATGGAGGTCAGTCCAGCAGCATCAGGAGAAAATGGTTAGAAATTTTCTTGCTCGGACTAACATTAATCTTCGTGTGTTGTTTATATGGTAATCCAAGTGCCATAGGATGATGAGAAGCATTCATTTCTCTATCCCACACATCGAATCCTTTGCATAGCCAAGTTGAGCCTGCAAAATCATTTCATAAACCCGTTGGTGATCATTGCACATTCTAAGACGGATGCATCATCACTTCAGAAACGGAAGAGTTCAAGACTTAGGGTTTGCGAAGAAATTCCTAAGTTAATGCTTAAAGTTGTTAGACCTTTGGGCACATGTCTAACACGATCTCCCGAAGATGAGAAAAAGCGGGATTTCAAAAGAAAAAAATGATGATGAGAAAAACCCCCAGCATCAAGAAAAAGCAAAGTGCCTGGTAAAAGTAAGGCCGATGCTTGAATGAACAATCTGCATTGATCCCCAATGAAACATGACTGAAAAGGGGAGGGAAAAATCCAAAATGAGTCAGATTCAAAAGACTACTCCTCAAAAGGGGTCAAGCGCGGAGCAAAGACGCAGACAAAGTTGTCAGCCTCTTAATGCAGTCAGAGACGCTATCTAAAATTTGTGCATACCTCATAAATGGTCGTGCACCTCAAAAATTGAAGATGCAAAATGGAAAAGACATGTGGCAAATTTGCAATGATCACCAATGTCAATCCCTTCACAAATTCTGGGCCAAAAATAAGCCTTTTTTCGGTCCCCAATCCTACCAAAGTTACGACCCTGAAACAGTCTTCTCTGATTAAGACACTTGGGTTAACATATGGCTTAGCTCGAAGAGGTACGAGCAAGACTATTTCTTTCTCATTTTGCAGGGTCCTTGACTTGTAAACCCGGAGCAGATAGTAAAGACTTTCATTCAATGGCCTCGACTCCAAAACGGGTCTCCCTTGAAAACCAATATCCAAGCCCAACATTACGGTCCCGTGGAAGACCTCCCGACCGATCAAAATGTATGCGCTGCGAATGGGCCTGAAACCTAGGCACAGGTTAGTAGGGAATTGAGTGCATCCCCTATAAAATACCACTATCTCAAAACAGGTGAGAAGACCTCTTGAACGAGAAATGTTCCAATTGATGTGTTGAGCAAACTCTTTTTGGAATCTTCAAATTATTTGATCCAGATTTTCCGTGCAAGGGATTTGTGATCACATTTGCATGTTGCAAGAATGCTTTGGAAGACCTCGAGCATCAAAATGCACATTTCATGATTAAACTAAAGTCATGCGGCTTCGGCAAGTGGCCAGCCATCGTCTTCCCAAAGATTACTAACATTTTCTTGGTGAAGAAAAATATTTCAGGCTCAAACTTCTGCAGGATACCTGGAGAACCCAGCTCCCAGAATGTCGCCTCAACAAACCAATGGTAAAAACCGCCTAAAGGGTCAAACCAAGGTAGAAACCGCCTGAAGGGTCAATCAATGGTAGAAACCGCCTGAAGGGTCAAATCATGGTAGAAACCGCCTGAAGGGTCAAATCAAAGGTAGAAACCGCCTTAAGGGTCAACCAAAGGTAGAAACCGCCTGAAGGGTCAAATCAATGGTAGAAACCGCCTGAAGGGTCAAACTCAAAGGTAGAAACCGCCTGAAGGGTCAAATCAAAGGTAGAAACCGCCTAAAGGGTCAAACCAAAGGTAGAAACCGCCTGAAGGGTCAACTCAATGGTAGAAACCGCCTGAAGGGTCAACTCAAGGTAGAAACCGCCTGAAGGGTCAACCAAAGGTAGATACCGCCTGAAGGGTCAACTCAAGGTAGAAACCGCCTAAAGGGTCAAACCAAGGTAGAAACCGCCTGAAGGGTCAATCAATGGTAGATACCGCCTGAAGGGTCAAATCATGGTAGATACCGCCTGAAGGGTCAAATCAATGGTAGATACCGCCTGAAGGGTCAAATCAAGGTAGATACCGCCTGAAGGGTCAAACCAATGGTAGAAACCGCCTGAAGGGTCAACCAAAGGTAGATACCGCCTGAAGGGTCAAATCATGGTAGAAACCAAGTAATCCCATCGGACGTAGAAAACCTCCATTTTGGGGAGCCTTTTCAAAAAATCTGGCAGTCTTAGCGGACGTGGAAAACCTCCGACTTGGGACCCCTTTTCAAGAGAACCAAACCATCCCAGCGGACGTGGAAAACCTCAGTCTTGGGAATCTCTTTCAAAAATAGGCAATCCCATTGGACGTGGAAAACCTCCAATTCGGGAACCATTTCAAAAATCAGGAAATCCCACTGGACGTAGAAAACCTCCGACTTGGGAATCATTTGAAGAACCAAGCAATCCCATCGGACGTAGAAAACCTCCGTGCTGGGAACTCTTTTTAAGAAACAAACCATCCCATCGGACGTGGAAAACCTCCATTTTGGGAACCATTTCAAAAATCAGGAAATCCCATCGGACGTGGAAAACCTCCGACTCGGGACCCCTTTTCAAGGAAATCAAACAATCCCAGCGGACGTGGAAAACCTCTGTCTTGGGAATCCATTTCAAAAATCGGGAAATCCCATTGGACGTGGAAAACCTCCAATTCGGGAACCCATTTCAAAAATCAGGAAATCCCACCGGACGTAGAAAACCTCCGACCTGGGAACCATTTGAAGAACCGAGCAATCCCATCGGACGTAGAAAACCTCTGTGCTGGGAACTCTTTTTAAGAAACAACCCATCCCATCGGACGTGGAAAACCTCCGTTTTGGGAACCCTTTCAAAAATCAGGAAATCCTATTGGACTTGGAGAACCCTTGTCCTGGGAACCTTTTCAAAAGATCAAACTGTCTCGCCGGACATAGAAAACCTCCGACTCGGGACTCCTTCTCAGAAAAACAGGTAATCCCATCGGACGTGGAAAACCTCCAATTTGGGAACCCATTTCAAAAATCAAGAAATCCCACCGGACGTAGAAAACCTCCGACCTGGGAACCATTTGAAGAACCGAGCAACCCCATCGGACGTAGAAAACCTCCGTGTTGGGAACTCCTTTTGAGAAACAAACCATCCCAGCGGACGTGGAAAACCTCCGACTTGGGACCCCTTTTCAAGAAAACCAAACCATCCCAGCGGACGTGGAAAACCTCCGTCTTGGGAATCTTTTTCAAAAATAGGCAATCCCATTGGACGTGGAAAACCTCCAATTCGAGAACCCATTTCAAAAATCAGGAAATCCCATCGGACGTAGAAAACCTCCGTGTTGGGAACTCCTTTTGAGAAACAAACCATCCCAGCGGACGTGGAAAACCTCCGACTCGGGACCCCTTTTCAAGAGAACCAAACCATCCCAGCGGACGTGGAAAACCTCTAATTTGGGAATCTCTTTCAAAAATAGGCAATCCCATTGGACGTGGAAAACCTCCAATTCGGGAACCCATTTCAAAAATCAGGCAATCTCATCAGACGTGGAGAAACCTCGTCATGAGACCCCTTCCCAGAAAAACAGGTAATCTCATCGTACGTGGAGAAACCTCGTCATGGGACCCCTTTTCAAAAGAACAGATAATCTCATCAGGCGTGGAGAAACCTCGTCATGAGACCCCTACCAGAAAAACAGGTAGCTGTCGCGACCCGTCCGAAAGCGGACGTGGCTAATGGATTACCGATTGCGGGTCTTGGATCGGCGCGGGCCCTCCCAGGCCCAGACCAAATCGCGGCGGGAGTATTTTTCAGAAGGATTCGACGATAAGAGTCGATCGCTTTCGACCTTAGTGTGGTCGTGGTGGCATGTGCAACTTGTGCATGCATTTGGAGTCGCCACCGGTCTTTTTTGGAGGGTAGACCGGAAACCTTACTGATCGATTGGGAGAGATCGATCAGTTCTACGGAACCAGAGTTTTTGGGTTCGGGGACTTGGTTACGCTGGTGTCGTTACCAACGCTCTTTCGGTACCTAACGCGAGTGATTTTCCTAACTAGGATTTCATGCAGGCGCAATTTTGGGTGAGGTAAGTCTGACTTTGCACATTAACCAGTTTAACATGCTCACGTAATCATAATAAATAAATAGATGTCAATCACATAAACATCTATCCTACGTGGTGATCATGGAATTATGATTTAATGGGTCTCGAGCCAATGAGACCACATTTAATCATTTTAATATTTTAATAACGGAGAGCCGCTCTTCGCTTCTTCTTGGTTTCTTGAACTCTTCAAGAATTGGGCCCCAAAGAGCTCGCCGACTTAAAAGGCTCCCCCACGTAATCCTCGTAGCATTTACATCAACAATTGTCTATGCTAAAAATAAAGATTACATGAAAAATAAAAGGAGTACGCAGCCTCCATTTAATAATTACAACCCCAAATATATAAATAATCATCATACATTCATATATACATCAATCACATTGATTAGGGATTTTTCCATGATCACCACCCTTCCACGTAAGTAATAAATTCACAATTTAAAACTTAGGAAGGCACAATAAAAATTCTACGTTGAATCATATTCAGAATTTTTACGTAAAATAAGATAGCCATAAATTTTCGATTCAAAATTGATTTAGTCTCAATTTTTGCTACGTTGATTAATTTATCATATAAAAACAATCAACCTCCATTAGCCATGTAAGACGAACAATTCGTTAATACATATTGACCATAGTATTGCAAAAATTGCAAAAATCAATTAAATGCACGAAAACGCCTAAGGATTGGCTCTGATACCACTGTTGGGATCCACGTAACACGTAGCGGAAATAAATAACAACCCATACATGTATCTCCAGAGGCGTACTTCGTGCATTTCAATCGAAAAAAAATCACAAAGCCTCAAAGGGAGTAAATAGATTACCTCTCGTAGCGTGCTTGAACGGAGGTGTCGGTTCGATGTTCTTCGATCTCAGCCTCCACAAGTGTTAGGCATCTAGTTCGGACGCACCACCAATTGACGAACGGGGAGACGACTAATAACTCCACAACAATTGTGCTAGCAATATGCGGAATCAATATTCCGAACTTAGTATATTTTGCTCACTCAAGATGATGAGAATATAGAGAGTGTTTGTGATCTTCTCTCTAAGCTCTCAAAAATTTGCACACTCTACAAAATGTCTCCCCCCTCAACCTCAAAACTCTTGCCATCCTTTTATAGCCAAAAATACCTTCCAATAAATTGTATTTAAAAATAGCACTAACAATTATAAATTCTATCTAAAAATAGCACTCACAAATAAATGACATTTAAAAATAGCACTAACAATAGCACTCACAATTTATAATACAAAAATGCTATTTAAAAATAGCACTAACAATAGCACTCACAATTTATAATACAAAAATGCTATTTAAAAATAGCACTAACAATTATAAATTCTATCTAATAATAGCACTCACAATTTATGATAAATAAATGCCATTTAAAAATAGCACTAACAATAGCACTCACAATTTATGATAAATAAATGTCATTTAAAAATAGCACTAACAATAGCACTCACAATTTATAATACAAAAATGCTATTTAAAAATAGCACTAGCAATAGCACTCACAATACAAAAATGCTAAAAAAAAAAGGCACTAACAAAGGTGTTAAAAATAATAACCATTATTATTATTACAAGAGTTAAAGAGGTTACCAAACAGTACAAATATGTATAACGTATAAATACGTATGACATATAAATACGTAGAGCATACGTATACATCCGTGAAACCGGGGACTAATTGAAAGAAAAATGTGCAATTAAGCTCTTTTGGTAAAAATTGATTAAATTGGAGGGCAAATTGACCTAATTGCACTTTAAGACTTTAGAATCCAATGTCATAGCTTATAAAAAGTGAGAATTGAAAACTAAAAGACTCGAAAAGGATTTTTTTTTTTTTTTTTTTAGGCTCGGTTTGGGTTTATGTTTGTGAAGGAACATAGTGACCCGAGCCGAATTTTTGAGATTTAAAGTGACACACTTGAAGAGGAAATTAAAACAAAATTATCGAATATTTTTTGGTATTTTTCTGACCACGAATGGTATTTTTCTGATTTTTTTGGGTATTTTTATAATTAAATAAACTCGAAAAATATTAAAAATACCGAAAAATATTTTTTGTTCAAAATTGGTTCCTAAGGTTAAACCAAGGCTTCCAAAGTTGATTTTGTGATTTTATGACCTTTTTTTGATATTTTTAATTAATTTTAAAGAATAAAAATCACAATAATAAATGGTAAAAAAAATCAGGTGTCAACAGCTGCCCCTCTTTGAGAGGAATCTCGTTAGAGGTTTCTCTCAAAGATAAGGTGGCACCTGATTCCTAACCGACTCAACTGGGAAAATAAGAGAAGAAATGTTATGACATCGGATCCTTAAGCCTATTGATAAAAGCTCAAATCAATCCCCGGTTTGCTCTAACAATTTGAACATGGGCCGGAGTGAGAGAGGCTTACCTGAAGCTCACCTGTCGGATGCTGCCGATTACGACGACTTTCAAGAAGATGCCTAGGACTCGTCATTCAGAATATCCTAGGGAGATTAAGCTCTGACCTGTATGGTAGGTCATACCATGATGGGATTCCTAACTTGTAGGAACCTAAGGAAGGCGCATCCCACGCTTTGGGATTTGCCAAGGATTTTGATCCGTATGGTGGATCAGACCTTTGTGTTGATCCTTACTGCGATATTTATCAATGAGTTGACCCTTATGGCGGTTTCTACCAATGAATTGACCCTTATGGCGGTTTCTACCATATGTGACCCTTCAGGCGGTTTCTACCATTAATGTGATCCCTCAGGCGGTTTCTACCTTGGTTTGACCCTTCAGGCGGTTTCTACCTTGAGTTGACCCTTCAGGCGGTTTCTACCTTTGATTTGACCCTTCAGGCGGTTTCTACCTTGTGTTGACCCTTCAGGCGGTATCTACCATGTGTTGACCTTTCAGGCGGTATCTACCTTGTGTTGACCCTTCAAGCGGTATCTACCTTTGATTTTGACCCTTCAGGCGGTATCTACCTTTGATTTGACCCTTCAGGCGGTATCTACCATATTTTGACCCTTCAGGCGGTATCTACCTTGATTTGACCCTTCAGGCGGTATCTACCTTCATTTGACCCTTCAGGCGGTATCTACCTTTGATTTGACCCTTCAGGCGGTATCTACCATGTGTTTTGACTTTGAAAAGGGGTCTCATGACGAGGGTTCTCCACGTCCGATGAGACTGTTTGATATTTGAAAAGGGGTCTCATGACGAGGGTTCTCCACGTCCGATGAGACTACCTGAATTTTGAAAAGGGGTCTCATGACGAGGGTTCTCCACGTCCGATGAGACTGCTTGATTTTTGAAAAGGGGTCTCATGACGTGGGTTCTCCACGTCCGATGAGACTGCTTGATTTTTGAAAAAGGGTCTCATGACGAGGGTTCTCCACGTCCGATGAGACTACCTAAATTTTGAAAAGGGGTCTCATGACGAGGGTTCTCCACGTCCAATGAGACTGTCTGATTTTGAAAAGGATTTTTTTTTAAGGGTTTCTCTTCTCCAAGAAAATATTGGTAATCTTTGAGAAGACAGCAATTGTCCAATTGACAAAATTTTATGACTTAAGCTTTAGTCATGAGATGTGCATTTTGAAGCTGGAGGTTATCCAAAACATTCTTGCAACATGCAAATGTGATCACAAATCCCTTGTATGGAAAATCTGGATCAACAGTTTGAAAATTTCCAAAAAGAGTTTGCTCAAAACATCAATTGGAATATTTCTCGACAAGGAGGCCATCTCACCTGTTTTGAGGTGATGATTTTTAGGGGATGCACTCAATTCCCTACTGACCTGTGTCTAGGTTTTAGGCTCATTCGCAGCGCATACATTTTGATCGGTCGGGAGGTCTTCCACGGGACCGTAATGTTGGGCTTGGATATTGGTTTTCAAGGGGGACCCGCTTTGGAGTCGAGGCCATCGAATGAAAATCTTCACCATCTGCTCCGGGTTTACAAGTCAAGAACCATGCAAAATGAGAAAGAAAGAGTCTTGCTCGTACTTCTTCGAGCTAAGCTATATGTTAACCCAAGTGTCTTAGTCAGAGAAGACTGTTTCAGGGTTGTAACATTGGTAGGATTGGGGACCGAAAAAGGCTTGTTTTTGGCCCAGAAATCACGAATGATTTGACATTGGTGATCATTGCCAATTTGTCACATGTCTTTTCCATTCTGCATCTTCCATTTTTGAGGTGTGCAACCGCTTTTGAGGTGTGCACAAGTCCTTTAGAGAACGTCTCTTGTGGTATTAAGAGATTGACAATTCTGTCCGTGTTTTTGCACCACGGCTGACATCATTTGGGGAGCAGTCTTCTTGATCTGACTCCTTTATGGGTTTTTCTCTCTTCCCAACTAGGCTTTATTGGGGATCAATCAAACAGTTTTTACGAGCATCGGCCTTGCTTTTACCATGCACTTTGCTTTTTCTTGATGCTGGGGATTTTTTCTTTGTTGAAATCCCGCCTTTTCTTTTCCTTTGGAACTACGATGTTCAGAAAATTGTGCTAGATATACAACTTGAATCATAGCACATTTAAACGCCGATATGAGATTTTTCTATAAATCCCATCTCTTGATTTCTTCCGTTCTTGGAGTGATGCAGTTTCCATCTTGAAACATCCCATGATCACCAACAGGGGTTTATGAAATGAATTTGCAGGCTCAACTTGGCTGTGCAAAGGATATGGTGTGTGGGATATAGAAATGAATGCTTCTCGTCATCCTATGGCACTTGGATTACCATATAAACAACACACAAAGATTGATGTTAGTCCGAGCAAGAAAATTTCTAACCATTTTCTCCTGATACCGCTGGACTCACCTCCATTTTGCCCCGATGTGGGGTGGTTCTTGACAGGGTTAAGAATGAAAACCGTCGTTCAAAGGGTTTATCAACGGTCACCTGTAGTGTTTGAGGGATATGAAACGAATGCCTCCGTCATCCCAACCCATGTAATCGTTGCGAATAATCCCTACTTCCGTAGGTCCAGATTTTGCTATCTGATCCGCTCCACTTCTCTCCAGTGTGTGTAGGACGTGTTTGGACTAGGCTTTGCCTCTTTTCTTTTGAGAAAACGTCCTTTTAAAAGTTTTGAACTTTTGATTGGAAAAAATCTCTTTCATTTTCTCCAAAAATTTTACCCGTCAAGGGGATTTTATGATGCACCATGCATGTTCTTATTCATGTTCAGATAACCTCCTGTTTTAAGACATGAATGCCAATGAAGTTTGAATTCTATGTCTTTTCTAGACATTAGATTCTGAAAGCTTTTCTTTTTCTCTCTATTTTTTATTTAACATCTTCAATGGATTGGGGAAAGGGATACTTACCTGTCCCCCGCGGCTGGAGATCCTGAAAATGCGGAAGAATAATGTTATTGTACGTTCACGAATTTTTCAAAAAATTAGAACGATACAATTTACCCTTGGTCATGTATTCTAACGGGTAATACATGGGATGTGAAAACCTGTTCGTCTGTAAGGCGATTCCCCTGTCAAGGATAAATAACGAGTATCAATTCATATTCTCAAATTCAAGACAAATTGGAACGATACAACTTTACTCTTGGTTCTCATCCCGTTCTGATATTGCGTATTGATATGAACAACATCTATCAAATCCGCCTATCCATTCTTGGAGTGTTTGCAACATCAATGGTTCATCTGCCCCCAGTTAGGCAACGTCTGTTCTGTTATTCGAACAAATGGCTCCTTGAGTGATTTATCCACGTTTATCACCTGAGAAGGGAAAGAAATGAGACATTACTTCGGTATTCGATTGAAGATCGTTTAGGAACGATACATCGTTTTACCAAATAGGTGGCTTCGCGGCCAAACGTATTTCGTATTGAAGGGGTAGATCCCATTATACTCCGCGGGTGATAGTCATTGTTCGGGGAACTTGCTCCACGGATTAAGCGATTAATCCACGGCCCTCGGCTTGAAGATGCTCAAAGGGTGATGTTGACACTCACGCGCAATTAGTTCTAGACATTAATGAAAGATGTTCCCGTGGGAACCTTACAGTGCGATCAACAACATATTCAATAGGAGTGTTCCACCCCTTTCGTCTAAGCATTTTTCATCGAGTAACCATGCCTTGCATCAGACGTTTGGTCACCTGCCTTGTGTCACCACTGCGATGGCCCTCCGGCTCCAAATTGATCGAGCCAAAGATTGAACTCATCGCCAAGGAAATTGCTCGGGTCTTCGAGCCATTGATGTTCAAGTTTGGTATCAACAATTGTTGGGGGCAGATTTCCTTCATCGCCTTCATTGGGAGGAACTGGAGTCTTTGAGCTAGAACCTTCATCATTGCCCTGTTGGGGTCGAGACATACATTCCTGAAGAGTATTGATCCAAGTGTCCAGCTCCTCCTCAAGGAAATCGCCTGTTCTTTCTAGCCTTTGGTGCCCAGATTGGCTGTCGTCGACTGCAGGCGAGGGATTCCTCTCTTTGCTCTCGCCGTGAGCAACTTGACCCCTCGAATTGGAACTTCCTCCAATGACCGGCAGGTTTATATGTGCACTCTCTACCAATGCCAGATCCGCTTCAGGGACAGCATTAATGACCGAATCGTGCTCAAACTGAGGAATCCCTATGTGCTGGAACTGCGGTATATACTCTTGAGGAGTATTGAGATAGCTCGGCGGAGCATTCTGATTTGGGTTAGAGGAGTCGCTGACACGACTGCTGGTCCCGTCATTGCTGAAACACGGTTGGGTGCTCTCGGCTCTCCAATCATCGTGGTTGTAACTCTGCCCGGCACTTGAGCTCCAACTGGCTTTATGATGGTTTAACGCTATCCTTCCATCCCTTAGCAATCTCCTATAGTACTTGAGGTGAGACTCGACGTTAATTCTAGAGAGCCCCGGCACATTCATAATCTCGAGTATGCGCAGTGGGCTAGCCGAATCAACTCCCAGCTCTCGAATTGCATCAACAAATTTGGTGTGAAGTTCATAGGTCCAGTAAAACCTTGTTCTCTTATCACCCAAAATATCGTCAATACTTCGGTAGCTATTCTCTACGGGATCTAGTCGTTTCAAAAGTTGTCCAGGGAGGGACTCACCGACTTTGGATTGGCTGGCTGTGACAGCGAGTTCGTCATTGAGAGAACTCCCCCTGTGATGATTCATATCCCATTTCTCAGAGGATGTTGGTGTTGATCCTATGGTGTTGACTTGCTCATGCAGATCTCCGGCGATATCTGGTTGTGTCGGAAAATGCTGTGGAGAATACGGTAACAGCTGAGCGTTATTCGTCAACAGGGACGGTTCATCGAGGAACACCTCGCCGAGGACAACAGGATTACCACAATTAAGGCAGGTGGCCTTGGTCAGAGCTTCCTTATATCTCGCGCTTTCAGCTTGAAGCTTCTCATTCTCCTCCTTCAGGACCAGTAACTCATGGTCTGCGTATTGCTGTTTCACCCGGGTTCGTTTGTTGGCGAACCAAAACTTGACCTTCGAAAGCTCCAATCCTATTTTTCGGCTCAACTCCATTTTCTGTTGTCTGCTTGGAGTGGGGCATTCATTGAAGAAAGCTTCGAGCTCTCGGATTTGGCCTGGAGTGTGGCGTTGTAGTTGCTTCCTTTTCCGACTCCGGTCATCATTGTATACTCCTTCTTCGTAGCTGAAACCTAGAATTTCATCGCTGGAGGAGTCAGTCTCTATGGCCTTCGGGCAGGATTCAGCTCCAGGATCTTCAAAGTCTCCCAGCAGTTCGTGCTCAGAAATGTCCAGGTCGGGCGTTTCTAGCATATGGGAATAACTTTTAAACATGATGGAACGGGGTATCTCGGGCTGATCTAGTTCACTCAGCTTTCTCAATTCGCTCTTACGTGTTTGCTCACTCTAGAAATTTTCTCAAGTGATTGTGCGTGTCCTGGAACCATCCTTCAGGCTGCATATGAAGACCAGCAAGCAAGCGCTCCTCCCGAGATCCTGCAATTACTCATCGTCTGTATTCCCCTTTCTTTTTCCTCGTGATAGGATCACAAACTCTCTTGCATTGATTCGGTTTCATCGAGTATTGCGCTCGTCCCCTAGTTCAGTCTTCAAAGTGGTGGGTCTACAATCTTTCGGCGCCTTTTATGATTTGCTAGGCCCGAGAACGTGGAGAGCAGCGGTGGACCCGCAATTAATGACTCCGTTTAATTCATTTAGCTCCATGGGAATTAACGCTATGATCTTCTCTCAACCCCTTTTCATCGTTCAAACGAAAGTGGCATTTTCCCTGTGCATGCTGTTACTCTTCATTTCAGCATCCCGGGCGCTTGGTGAGGAATGAGTTCGTGGCCACTCAAAATTTTAAAGACCGTCTCTGGTTTCAGACTTAATCTAACAAGGGATCATCACAACTGAGCATGACGATGTTCGTCGATAGCGTTGGTTTAACTATAGTCATTAAAGAAAAATGTTCCCGTAGGAACTTTACAACGATAAAATGAGTGATCTACTCGTGAACATGTTCTTCTTTCTATGGGTGTTCGTAGTGACCGACCCATCGTGCCCCGAGTCAGGTGCTAGATCATGGCTGTCCAAGCATGCCAGCTTCCCACTGATTGAACAAGGCATCGAGCCCCTCATCGAAGAAATCGTCTGTCGTGGGTTGACCAGCGGCAGGCAGAGCACCAGCCGACTGCTGCTCGAATGGAGGAGTTCGCCCTCGCTGTACTTGTGACACGCGCTCTTGAGAAATGTTGAAATGGCCCGGGAGGACATTCTGATCAGCTTTCAGTTTGCCGGTGGTCGGGTTGCTAGCTTGATTGATGCTTAGATTTGGCCGGGTATCTCTTGATGCCTGAGCATTACAATGGCGGTCGCCCCTAGCTTTTGAGCTCGAGACGGATTCCTCCCGGTTTAGCTCCGCTCGACGTTGTTTTAATAGCTTTCTGTAGGCAGCAAGGTGATTCCTGACCAGCTCCTTACTAAGCCCCGGTACATTCATGGCCTTAAATATGCGCGTCGGAGTTGCTGAGTCGATCCCCATTTGGTGAACCACGTCTAGGAATCTGGAATGCAATTCAGGGGGCCAAGCGAACCTCCTCTTATCGTGGCCCAAAATTGCATCGATGGCTTGACGACTGATTAACTCATCTCCAGCAGGACCCGACCCTATCGAAAATTGTTGTGCATGAGGCTGATATGCTTTGAGCTGGTCGGCGGTAACATCCAGCTCCTTGAAACTGTAACTCCAATCAAAGCGATGCAATTCCCATCCCCCAGGAGGCATTTGTATCATCTTCGTAGGATCATCCTGCTCATGCGTGACTCCGGCAAAATCTGGTTGAGCAGGAGATGCCCCGAGGGAGTAGGGTGGTAAATGAACGTCTTCAATCATCGCGTGAGGCTTATCGGGGAATATCTTACCGAGGGCGACGAGGTTATCGCAATGAGGGCAAATGGTAATATTGAGAGCTTTTTCATACCTCATGTTTTCTGTTCGCAGCTTTTGGTTTTCTTCCTTTAAAATCTCGACCACCTGACGTTTGCGTTGAGCCTTTGATTTGGATCTCCTATTTTGAAACCAAAACTGGATCCTCGACTGATTAATCCCCAACTCCCGGCTCAATTCAATTCTCCACTTCTTTTTCATGTAATGGCTTTTACTGAAAAGGGTTTCCAGCATTTGGGTTTCCTCCTGAGAGTATTGGTGAGGACGTCTTCTTTTCCCGAGTTGAACATCGTGGATGTCGTTGTCGTCGTCGCCGTGATCTTGATTTCCGTTGCCAGAAGTGTTGGGCTCCATGGTTTTGGCGTTAGACTTGATCTTGGAATCTTCGAGATCCCTCTGTAGTTCAATTTCTGAGATTTTTGAGTCAGTCGCCTCTAGCAGCTGACAATAACCTCTTAAATATGTTGGATTGAGAAATGTTTGATTGGTTCTTGCCCACTCAGAGTTCTCCACTCTCTCATGTATGCTCACTCCCTATAAAGTTTTCTTCGAGTGACTTCGTATGTTCAGGAGACGCTCTTCAAGCATCATTAGGCAAACGTTCCCCCTCAAGACTTTGAATTTCTCGCTTAGCTTTTCAATCGTGATGGGACTGCCAAATCCTGTTAGGGCTCTCTTCGATAGTTGCGCTTACCTCCCACCTAACTCTAATAATGGTGATCCCGACAAATCTTTTACATCTTTTAATTGATGAGCCGGAAATCGCGGACCGAAACGAATCCAATGGTTCTCGTGAGGGGACCTCCTGCTTTACCCCCTAACTGGGCTCCACCAGCATTATTACTGAGACCCTTCATCATCCTCGAGTTGCTATAAAATGAGGAATTAATGTATGGAATGTTAACGTTCTTGCATAATCAGCTTCTTCCTTCTAATCTCTCTGTCAAACTCGTCTTATTCTCAAGCCAACCCAACGCAAATGGCCTCCTCTCCCGTACGCACTTTTTCAACTGATGTCTTGGCCCAGTGGGAAAAGCTTTATAACCTACTGGGTCGCGGTTACGCACACATAACCGATCATTCTGCGACCGAGGATGAAATCCGTGTCCTGCTCGAGGACCTTGATACCACTTCTCTCGAAGGTACTACACTGGGGAGGGAATATAGAATTTTCCCGACTCTCTTTGCACACTCCTTAGAGGCCTACCGTGCTGCTAATCGGGAGGTTCTCGTGGCTCGCGTCTTGCGAGCTCGTTATGAGGATCGATCTGATCATTTGGTGCTGACCAACTATCTGGCCGATAGTTACAAAAAGGCCGTCGAGTTTGCTAATGAGCGGGTCGCGACGTTGCTTCGCGAGAGGAGAAATCTGGTGGAGCAATTGGCCCTATCCCTGACCACCGGTGAGCATGACCGCCGCAATGTCCTGTTGAGGCTTCAGAGCGACTGGCAGGAAGAACGGCTCGACAAAATAACCGCGGACATAGCTCACGGGAATGGACTGGTTCGAGACCTGGAAACAATCGCCGAAGAACATGAGGCCAAGGTCGCCGAAGTTAAGGGAGAATGCAAAAGTCTTCTCCTCAAGCTTGCCGACCATGACATGCGGAGTTGGGAGTATGAGCAGAGCATTAATAACATGGAGGGTCAGTTGGGCTCCTTCGTGTCGTTAATTAGGGCTCACTTCGGCTTTACTTTTCTACCCCGAATTGTATGACCTGCTTTTGAAAACCCTCCACTGAGCAAAATAAATGAGAACTCTTGTGTGTGTGTTTTAACTTCTGTATGGTTCATTTCTTCGAGCATCCGAACATCTTCAACTTGGGTGAACCGAACCATAATATCAGTAAGCCGAGCAAATATGTCCTGATTTTATAACTCGCTCATGATCAGATGAGATAATAGCCTTAGACTTGTCCAGGAAAAGATTTCTCTCTATTACCTATTTTTTTTTACCTGCAAATAAAAAGACAGAATCAGAAGGAATAATTTGAAAAAGAAATCAAAAACCCCTTTCAATCCTATGCTTGCCCATGATTAATAAGGACAAGAACTTTTACAAGGGTTTTAATCTTGCGCGAAAAGTTTTTATCAATATTCCTCGAAAGAAAGCATACTATTGAAAGGAATGTAATTCACAATAATCGCTTTTGATCAATTTCAAGAGGAACGAATTACTCAAAAGTGCGAGGCATAATAACGTGTTTTAAATTTAATTGAAGATACGGCATCCAAATCAAGGCCGTTTTGTTAAGAACGAGAGTAATTTGGACATCTATCTCGTCATTAAATTCAAAACAACGCCGATATTCTCGATCAATTATCGTGGATTACCAGCGACGTAAAACATGCATGGACCAATTCAAGTGTATAATTCCTTCTAGCGAAATTGGGGTTGGATTACCCTATATGACCAAAAAGGTCGTGCAAGATTTCCAATTTTAATTTCCTCTAAAGGAATTATAAACTTGACTTGGGAGTATTCGGATGATTAGAGAAAATGCCACTATCACATTCCCATGACCTGTCAAAAGAAATACAACCAAGTTCCATCTAAATGTATACACCAATAGATCCCTAATACAATCACTCTAAGGGGTGAGATAGAGAAAGCCTCGATAAAAGTAAACCCTATACAAGAGGACTAGCAATGGAAAATGAAACAAAGGAATGTGATCCTAACGTTTAAGGATGCCCCAAGTTCGATCTGTGACTTCTGGATCACTTGCCCCAACTCGTCATCTTCATTGGACGATATCTCAATAATGTCCATAGTAGGCTCCTTTGTTGCTCACTCGGTGCTTGTCATGGGATATCATCCTCTTCGTCTTCTATCAAGGACGTTTGGGAAAAACACACACATCTATCCTTGAAATGGCATTTAATCTAATCACCAGAATGCAACGAATGAAATGCCTATATTTATATGAACTGTAATAGATTCGAGGTATAGAGAGTCTTACCAACCAAACTCGTCGACTTATGTGCGGTTTTAGGTGTACCAACCGCCCAAAGACATGCGCATGAGACAAGTTATGGTGAACTTCTAAAAATCAGAGGGTTTGGCACCTAAGGTTAAGGTTCCCACTTCGAGTTCTAGAAAGAGCCGATTCCATTGCACAGCTATCGTTGCATTGGGACTCGATCCATAGTTCGAAGCGAGCGGAATTGAAAAGTGGATTACCCCGCGTTTTTCCTCACGGAGATTCCATTTTCAATTCCTTCTATTGTGTTCCTATAGGCGACGCCCGGGGTTTTAGGCGCGGTTGTGTGTGTCCACGTGTTGTGATCATCACAATGCAATTCATGCATAGCAGTTTATCAATCAGCACTTCAAATCATCCACACAACATACATTCCTACGCCCAACCTGCATAAGACAATGTTAATCACGGACTACACCCCTTATTTCTCCAATCTGCAAAAACATATAACACCTATCGTAAGCGGACTTACCTCACCTTCACGAGTGCCTGCATGGTTAGAAAAATCACTCAGCGTTTTAATTACGGCCTAAGTCCACTTGGGGTCTAGAACCATAGGTTCTAGAACACAGTGTCCCCAGCGGAGTCGCCAGCTGTCGCGACCCGTCCGAAAGCGGACGTGGCTAATGGATTACCGATTGCGGGTCTTGGATCGGCGCGGGCCCTCCCAGGCCCAGACCAAATCGCGGCGGGAGTATTTTTCAGAAGGATTCGACGATAAGAGTCGATCGCTTTCGACCTTAGTGTGGTCGTGGTGGCATGTGCAACTTGTGCATGCATTTGGAGTCGCCACCGGTCTTTTTTGGAGGGTAGACCGGAAACCTTACTGATCGATTGGGAGAGATCGATCAGTTCTACGGAACCAGAGTTTTTGGGTTCGGGGACATGGTTACGCTGGTATCGTTACCAACGCCCTTTCGGTACCTAACGCGAGTGATTTTCCTAACTAGGATTTCATGCAGGCGCAATTTTGGGTGAGGTAAGTCTGACTTTGCACATTAACCAGTTTAACATGCTCACGTAATCATAATAAATAAATAGATGTCAATCACATAAACATCTATCCTACGTGGTGATCATGGAATTATGATTTAATGGGTCTCGAGCCAATGAGACCACATTTAATCATTTTAATATTTTAATAACGGAGAGCCGCTCTTCGCTTCTTCTTGGTTTCTTGAACTCTTCAAGAATTGGGCCCCAAAGAGCTCGCCGACTTAAAAGGCTCCCCCACGTAATCCTCGTAGCATTTACATCAACAATTGTCTATGCTAAAAATAAAGATTACATGAAAAATAAAAGGAGTACGCAGCCTCCATTTAATAATTACAACCCCAAATATATAAATAATCATCATACATTCATATATACATCAATCACATTGATTAGGGATTTTTCCATGATCACCACCCTTCCACGTAAGTAATAAATTCACAATTTAAAACTTAGGAAGGCACAATAAAAATTCTACGTTGAATCATATTCAGAATTTTTACGTAAAATAAGATAGCCATAAATTTTCGATTCAAAATTGATTTAGTCTCAATTTTTGCTACGTTGATTAATTTATCATATAAAAACAATCAACCTCCATTAGCCATGTAAGACGAACAATTCGTTAATACATATTGACCATAGTATTGCAAAAATTGCAAAAATCAATTAAATGCACGAAAACGCCTAAGGATTGGCTCTGATACCACTGTTGGGATCCACGTAACACGTAGCGGAAATAAATAACAACCCATACATGTATCTCCAGAGGCGTACTTCGTGCATTTCAATCGAAAAAAAATCACAAAGCCTCAAAGGGAGTAAATAGATTACCTCTCGTAGCGTGCTTGAACGGAGGTGTCGGTTCGATGTTCTTCGATCTCAGCCTCCACAAGTGTTAGGCATCTAGTTCGGACGCACCACCAATTGACGAACGGGGAGACGACTAATAACTCCACAACAATTGTGCTAGCAATATGCGGAATCAATATTCCGAACTTAGTATATTTTGCTCACTCAAGATGATGAGAATATAGAGAGTGTTTGTGATCTTCTCTCTAAGCTCTCAAAAATTTGCACACTCTACAAAATGTCTCCCCCCTCAACCTCAAAACTCTTGCCATCCTTTTATAGCCAAAAATACCTTCCAATAAATTGTATTTAAAAATAGCACTAACAATTATAAATTCTATCTAAAAATAGCACTCACAAATAAATGACATTTAAAAATAGCACTAACAATAGCACTCACAATTTATAATACAAAAATGCTATTTAAAAATAGCACTAACAATAGCACTCACAATTTATAATACAAAAATGCTATTTAAAAATAGCACTAACAATTATAAATTCTATCTAATAATAGCACTCACAATTTATGATAAATAAATGCCATTTAAAAATAGCACTAACAATAGCACTCACAATTTATGATAAATAAATGTCATTTAAAAATAGCACTAACAATAGCACTCACAATTTATAATACAAAAATGCTATTTAAAAATAGCACTAGCAATAGCACTCACAATACAAAAATGCTAAAAAAAAAAAGGCACTAACAAAGGTGTTAAAAATAATAACCATTATTATTATTACAAGAGTTAAAGAGGTTACCAAACAGTACAAATATGTATAACGTATAAATACGTATGACATATAAATACGTAGAGCATACGTATACATCCGTGAAACCGGGGACTAATTGAAAGAAAAATGTGCAATTAAGCTCTTTTGGTAAAAATTGATTAAATTGGAGGGCAAATTGACCTAATTGCACTTTAAGACTTTAGAATCCAATGTCATAGCTTATAAAAAGTGAGAATTGAAAACTAAAAGACTCGAAAAGGATTTTTTTTTTTTTTTAGGCTCGGTTTGGGTTTATGTTTGTGAAGGAACATAGTGACCCGAGCCGAATTTTTGAGATTTAAAGTGACACACTTGAAGAGGAAATTAAAACAAAATTATCGAATATTTTTGGGTATTTTTCTGACCACGAATGGTATTTTTCTGATTTTTTTGGGTATTTTTATAATTAAATAAACTCGAAAAATATTAAAAATACCGAAAAATATTTTTTGTTCAAAATTGGTTCCTAAGGTTAAACCAAGGCTTCCAAAGTTGATTTTGTGATTTTATGACCTTTTTTTGATATTTTTAATTAATTTTAAAGAATAAAAATCACAATAATAAATGGTAAAAAAAATCAGGTGTCAACAGTAATCTCATCAGGCGTGGAGAAACCTCGTCATGAGACCCCTTCTCAGAAAAACAGGTAATCTCATCAGGCGTGGAGAAACCTCGTCATGAGACCCCTACCAGAAAAACAGGTAATCTCATCAGGCGTGGAGAAACCTCGTCATGAGACCCATTCTCAGAAAAACAGGTAATCTCATCAGGCGTGGAGAAACCTCGTCATGAGACCCCTACCAGAAAGAACATGTAATCTCATCAGGCGTGGAGAAACCTCGTCATGAGACCCCTACCAGAAAAACAGGTAATCTCATCAGGCGTGGAGAAACCTCGTCATGAGACCCTTTCTCAGAAAAACAGGTAATCTCATCAGGCGTGGAGAAACCTCGTCATGAGACCCATTCCCAGAAAAACAGGTAATCTCATCAGGCGTGGAGAAACCTCATCATGAGACCCCTTCCCAGAAAAACAGGTAATCTCATCGGACGTGGAGAAACCTCGTCATGGGACCCCTTTTCAAAAGAACAGGTAATCTCATCAGGCGTGGAGAAACCTCGTCATGAGACCCCTACCAGAAAAACAGGTAATCTCATCAGGCGTGGAGAAATCTCGTCATGAGACCCCTTCTCAGAAAAACAGGTAATCTCATCAGGCGTGGAGAAACCTCGTCATGAGACCCCTACTAGAAAAACAGGTAATCTCATCAGGCGTGAAGAAACCTCGTCATGAGGCCCCTTCCCAGAAAAACAGGTAATCTCATCAGGCGTGGAGAAACCTCGTCATGGGACCCTTTTTCAAAAGAACAGGTAATCTCATCAGGCGTGGAGAAACCTCGTCATGAGACCCCTACCAGAAAGAACAGGTAATCTCATCAGGCGTGGAGAAATCTCGTCATGAGACCCCTACCAGAAAAACAGGTAATCTCATCAGGCGTGGAGAAACCTCGTCATGGGACCCTTTTTCAAAAGAACAGGTAATCTCATCAGGCGTGGAGAAACCTCGTCATGAGACCCCTTCCAAGAAAAATAGGTAATCTCATCAGGCGTGGAGAAACCTCGTCATGGGACCCCTTTTCAAAATTCAGGTAATCTCATCAGGCGTGGAGAAACCTCGTCATGAGACCCCTTCCCAGAAAAACAGGTAATCTCATCAGGCGTGGAGAAACCTCGTCATGAGACCTCTTTTCAAAAATCAGAAAATCCCCTTGAACTTGGAGAACCCTTGTCCTAGGAACCTTTTCAAAAGATCAAACTGTCCCGCCGGACGTAGAAAACCTCCGACTCGGGACTCCTTCTCAGAAAACAGGTAATCCCATCGGACACGGAAAACCTCCGTATTGGGAACCCTCTTCAAAACTTGAAAAAATCCCCTCTGGCCCCGCTAGTCAGCGTCATGGGATCCTCTAAAGCAAATAGGTGCCTAGAAGTCGACCCAAGACTGAAGCCCAAAAGGCTCGCTTGCCGCTTCAAAAGCACGATGACCAGATAAATCTCTCTGTAAGTGTTCACAGGTTGGTAGCCGCGGATCTGTCATCTTCCGGACCGGATCGCCAATTTTCAGCTTCAGAAGATTTCTTTCCCCAAAAGTCCCACTACACAGGGATTCACGACAGAGGTGTCTCAAAGCACAGTTCAAGATCGGAGCCCATAACGCTCGCGACTTGCCGCCTAGAGATACGATGACCGCCTTTTCCACGAAGCACGCGCCGGATAGCCACGCCTCGAAGCTCTCACCCTTCGGAATGGATTGCAGCCGGTAGCCGCGGGAAAGACATTTATTCCACCCAAAATCCCACCATACAGGGATTCACGACAGAGGTGTCTCAAAGCACAATTCAAGATCAGAGCCCATAACGCTCGCGACTTGCCGCCTAGAGATACGGTGACCGCCTTTTCCACGAAGCACGCGCCGGATAGCCACGCCTCGAAGCTCTCACCCTTCGGAATGGATTGCAACCGGTAGCCGTGAAAAAAAAAATTCAAGACCCCAAAGTGGCAAATCAGGAGCCATGAAGGGAGTAATAAAAACCCAGCATGGCGAACTAGACGCCACGAAGGGTAAAAAAAAAAAAAAAACCTCCTCATACTCCGCGTGCGCAGCATTCAACAGGCAGGTAAACTTCAGGTAAGCCTCCCTCGCTCCGACCCGTGTCCTAATTGTCAGAGTAAATCGGTGATTAATTTGAGCATTCATCAAAAGACTTAAGTGTCCGATGTCATAGCATTTCTTTTCCACAGTCGAGTCGGTTAAGATTCAGGTGTCATTTTGTCTTTGAAAGCAATCTCTGACGAGCTCACTCTCAAAGAGGGGCAGCTGTTGACACCTGATTTTTGACTATCTTTTATTATAGTTTTAATTTCTAAAATTAATTAAAAATAGCAAAAAAAGGTCAAAAAATTGCAAAATCAACTTTGGAAGCCTTAGCCTAGCCTTAGGAACCAATTTTGAACAAAAAATATTTTTTGAATTTTTTAATATTTTTTAGAATTTATTTAATTATAAAAATGCCCAAAAAATCAGAAAAATACCATTTGTGGTCAGAAAAATACACAAAAATATTCAGAAATTTTATTTTAATTCCCTATTTAATATTTTCACTTTTTATCAGGGAAATTTGGCTCAATTCATGGGGTTCCTTCACAAACCTAAAACCGAAACGAGCTTAAAAAATCCTTTTCGAGTCTTTTAATTTTCAATTCTCAGTTTTTATAAGCTATGACATTGGACTCTAAAGTATTGAAATGCAATTGGGTCAATTTACCCTCCAATTTGATCAATTTTAACCAAAAGGGCTTAATTGCATAAAAATCTTTCAATTTAGTCCCCGGTTTCACAATTTTTGAAATTAAATTTCACACGGGCACACCCATTAAAATTAAACACCTCTACCCAACATTTTTCATCATGCTGAATCCATTGGTGGGCTCAATTTTGGCTAATTCGATCGTTTAGGCCTTCGATTTGGCGAAATTGAATTTCGGATCCTAGGGACAATTTGGGGTTTTCACAGAATTTCAATAAATTGATTCACGAAAATACCTATATTTGATGGAAAACATGTCAAGGAATCCGATTTTGCCATCAATTTCATGAAAAGAGGTCATTTGGGGGGTCAATTTGACTATTTGGTCGAACCGGGTCGGTCGGGTCCGACCCGACCCGACCCGGTCCGACCCGGGTCTGCAGACCATGCACAGAATGTGCAGAATCTGCAGAACGCAGAAGAAAAAACAGGGGAGCAGAGCATGGGGGCGTGCGGCTTTTGGGGAAGAAAAAAAAAAAGAGAACGGGCGTGGGGGACACTTCGGGCGGAGACCCATGCTCGTTCTGAAAAAAAAACGGGCGCCGAGGCGGGCGGTCGGCCACGCGAAACCGAGATATTCCCGGATAAAAAATGGAGCCCGGCCTTGGCGTGCGAGGGGGGAATTTTTGGGAGAAAAACGGCGGACAAACGGCAACCCAAGGTCTTTGACGATACTCCTCGACCATCACCGGAGCTCAGGGGTCGTCGGCGAGCTCCGAATAGGTTGGTATTTGCTCCCGAGTTTCATTTTTTTTAGTGCACGTCATGTGTTCGACGTAATGCTTCAGTGAACATTTTACTTCGGGGCTCTCGGCCGGACCTTTCCCGACCCCCTTTCGTGCAAGGCTCGCTTTAAAAATCATCTAGATCCAACTCTAAGCTCGCCTTGCTATTCATTTTGCATTAAACCGCGGCGAAAACACGGCTCGGAGCTTCGCCGGCAACGGTTCGGACCGGGAGCTCAACGGGGAACTTCCGGCGGTCTTCAAGCTCAAAGCGAACTCAGGTAAGCTTCTACGCTCTCCATGGATGTTGTTGGAACGATTGAAACCGAGCTCGGTGGCGACTCCAAATGCATGCACAAGTTGCACATGACACCACGACCACACTAAGGTCGAAAGCGATCGACTTTTATCGTCGAATCCCTCAAAAGACATACTCCCGCCGCGATTTGGTATGGGCCTGGGAGGGCCCGCACCGGTCTAAGGCCCGCGATCCATATTTCAGAGTGGGGGCCGCGATCGGTAATCCATTAGCCGCGTCCGTTTTTCGGACGGGTCGCGACACACCGCCATTAGAAATTTATTGCCTTGTGGTTCTAGAGACATATTACAAGGTTAATTTTCCCCAGCCGTTTTTCCCGTAGGTCAGTTTGAAGAGGCAAAGGTCAAGCTGGTCAATTTCAGACCCGATTTGAGAGAAGGTTCTTGTTCGCCAGCTTCAAGGGTTCATTTGGCACCCAATCTTCGGCGAGTTGATCTCAAGACATAGTATTAGGATTTATTGGCCTAAGTTTGAAGTTTAGTTGAGAATTGAATGGATTTTGATAGTTAAACATGGGTTAATCTCTCTAGGACAGATTATGTCCTCGCCGGCAAGCTTGGGAACCGAGCATCTTTGAAAGTCGTTGAAGCGTCGCCTTGCCCGAAAATTGTGGGAAGACTCTCTAAGACATAATAGTACATGTTAGCAAGGGGTTTGTGAGTTGGTTTAGACTTTCATGGCCGGTTATGTGTGGATTTCTCTAGGAGCAGAAAACTGTCCTGCACTGATCAATTTTGGAACCGAGACTTGCGGTTGATCTTGTGGACTTTGCTAGCTTAAATCGTGCGGTGAGTTGATTCTAACTCCATTAGGATGTTGGGATTATTAATGGGTGGAATATGGTTGAATTGAAGGTGTTTAAAGGATTGTTTTTCGGTGAAATTCATGAGAGGCCGAGAGCCTTGTAACTCTGCTTCCAACGCGTACTAATTTTAAAATGGCTCGTTCTAGGTCGTCCGGTATCTGAATTGAGCTATGTTTTCGTCACATGTCCATAAGACCATGAGGGACAAGATTCTAAAGGTAGATTTCTAAAAAAGTTAGCAGAAAAATATCAGTTTATTCGGGAATGAGTTTGGTCGTGGAGGTAAAAAATGAACAGCTCGGTGCCGCGACGTTTCGTCAATCGTTTTATGGAATTGCTTGGCCTAAGCTCGAGGTAAGTTATGCCTAAACCTTTATTAAGATGTTAGATTACTAAATGATGAAGTTTTGAGTGGAAATGAATGGTTTTATAGACTGATTTTGTGAGAAGCGCGAGGAAACCCCAAGTTTGCCGTATCTTGATGAATTGAGCTTGAGTAGTTTCATGGCATGAAAATTTTGAAATCGAGGTTGAATTGAAGAGTCTTAATCTAGTTGTGGCATGTGGTTGGGTCTTTCGGCATGCTTTGTGGAAATTCTCATTTGAATTTGAGTGCATTAAGCTAGATGAAGTATCAATTGAGTCTCGAGATTACTTGTGAGAAACCAAATTTGACATTTGCTGGAACTGAGCCGAGTGATGCTTGTATTTTGCTGAAAATTTTCGTAACATGAAATGTGTTTTGTCCAGTGACGGACTTTTGAAAAGAATGCCTCAAATAGGTGATAAATGCTTGAGTTTCCTGAGTGTGTTTCTGATTGAAAATCGAGGCATAAACTTGTTTTCGAATGAAAACCGAGGCTTTTCTTTATAGCTGGAAATTTTATGAATAAATGGCGTGTGGGATCGCCAATGGAAATTATATGTGCACTAGCGTGTGGGGTCGCCAATGGCATGTGGGATCGCCGAGAAAAATTATAAGTGCAATGGCGTGTGGGATCGCCGAGAAATTATAATTTGGCCAATATATTGGGAGGGAGTTACTCCCATTGGACCTGACGAGGTCGTGCGGCTAGAGAGTCCCATACTGACACGATTCATCTCTATTAAAAATGGGCGTCGAGAGTCGTATGGCGATCGAATCATCTCTAGGTCCGGACGCGAGAGTCTCATATGGACCGACGGGTCATATAGAGACCGAATTATCTCGCAGCCCAAAAGTGGGCGGCCCAAGATGGGCAGATATGGAAGGAACTGTTTTCTGGAAAAATCAATGAATGGTTTTTGAGAAACTGAATTTGCCTCATGATTTGATAATGGCCCAGAGGCGTGAGAGAAAAGAATTGAAAGTTGCCTCATGTTTTTGAAATGGCGTCGAGTGTTTGCTTTTAATTGAAAACCCTACCATTGTACGAAACTTAAATTTTTCATGATTTATGACTGAGTCAAGTTGATTTGAAGGTATTGAAATGCCTTGTTTTGACAAATACCATGTTTTATCATGCCAAAGCTTTGAACCCCAAAATACCTTATTTTTCAAAACGTCTGGAGGTACTGGTAGCCTAATTTAGGGATAGGCTTAGCTTATTGAGATTTATATCTCATCCCGTCGTGAGATAACATTTTTAGGTCCCAGACGAAGGAAACCCGAGCTTGCCATAGATTGACATTCGATGAAGTCACTGGAAGAAATGGTTATGAATCCTTTTATGACCTTAGGGTTGTAATGATGAATTTGGGGATTTAAAGTTGTAACCATTGAAGTAAGATTCACTTATATGAAAGGTGTACCCTTTTGTCCTAAATCATCTTGTGTTTATTTTGTTTGGAGTTGTATTTTCTCGCTTCCGCATGCATTTCTCATTTAGAAGTTTTAAGTTATTGGCTGTCGGATCCTGGGTAATATTAATAAGATGAACGGCCTAGTGGGATGTTCGCGTGCTCGCCGGGTTCGGGGTGTGACAAAATATGTCACGCGGATACAAGTTTATGGTTTTTAATTTCACAAAAAAATAAGGGTAAATGTGTCATACCGATATAAGTTCGGGGTAAATATGTCACATAGTTAAAAGTTTGATATTTTTTGTGTCACAAGAAAATTTAGGGTAAATGTGTCACAGTGGGCATAGGTTAAAATATTTGGTGGCTTTTTCCCTTTGTCCAAAAAATATCGAGACATAAATTGTTATTCATAACGAATATACAATTTTTTATTTGACTAATTATGTCAAGTTATATATGTCCCCATTTAAAAAATATAAACTTTTCAAAATACTTATTTTTCGTATAACAAATGGAGCCTACGTATTGCTTCTCGAGTGCTTTCTACATACTTATGTTGAACTGGATGCATATTTTCTTCTTCATGTTTGTAGTTAAATGTATTTATAGTATTTTGAATTGAGTCATTTGTCTAAAATTAGCAAACTATTTATAATGCAAAAAAAAACCCCTTTATAGTTAGAACCAAAACAAAAAAAAATATGACAAAAAAAAATAAAACAGAAAAAGAACCCGTTAGAATAAAAAAGGAAAACAATTACAATACCGCAGTAGACAACCACTTTACCAGAATCAAGAACGACACCGCATTTCTGTCCTTTACCGTTTCAATTTTTTTTTGTCTTTGTTTTCCTTTCTTTCCATCTTCTTTTCCTTTTCCTTTCCCCATCCCCAGGGAACGCCTCCCCTGCCAAAGCCCAACACCTCCCCCAGCCAACGCTGGCCTCAGGCAAGGACCGCCCACGCCACGGTTGGGCAGGGGTCGCCCTCGTCTGGGCTCACGTCGGGCAAGGATTTTGATAGATGGCCACAAAAGTGCAGGAGGTCCACCATCTTTGACCAAGCCCCCAAAAGCCCACCGTAGCAAAGCACTGTGAAAGGGCATGAACCAGACATTCGGCTCTACCTCGGCTTCTTCAAAGCAGATCAAGCACCCTCATCTTGACCCTCTTTTTGGTCTCTTCAAGATTGACTTCTTGTTGTTGTCCAGTACACCCAGTAAAGGCAGCCCTGCCCTCACCTGTGCTGGCGATGCCGGCGTCCGGCGAGGCAACCCTGTAGGCCCTCGTTGGATCTCAAGAGGAAAGCTCTCACCCACAGCGTTGCCTCACCTGATGCCGGCCTGGGCAAGGGTCGCCCAACCCGGCGCAGGCGAAGGCGACCCCCGCCTGATGCTGGCGATTGTTGAGAAATTTCGTCGTAAATGGGATAAACAATAGAATCAGACTTTGAGGCGTGTAATCACTCTCTTTAAGGATTTATTCGCCCCACAACGTTGCTATTAGTTTCCATCAAATTTCCTTCAGGATACAATAAAGTCTCGGTGAGAATAGCAGATAGCAATTATGATATTTCTCCAAGGTCTTTTTAGAAAACAATTAGAAGAGTGGTTGTATTTCTTTTGTTTTGAAAGAACGAAAATTGGAAGAATGAAATCGAAGAATGATTCTGAAAATGAACAGAACACTTCGAATATATAATGAGAATGAACACACATTTTCGCGTCCGAAAAGTAGTTAATTGTCATGCAACTCTTCGTGTTCAAACAGTTTATTCAATCATACCTTTTCATGTATGAATTGATAGTTATTTTCGAAGAGACACAAATATTCAAAAGGTTGTAAGAGTGCATTGGAAAATAATCATTGATTGAATAGACGCAACCTTTCAAAGGCTATCAGAATCCTTCGTGAACAGTTGCACTGTTTCACTAAAAAACAATGGTAATTGTTGATTTATGCCAAATCTAGTCCACGTGCGCACTCACATCTTTTCGATGTAGGACGAGGCACCTCTTAGTTTGTTTTTACAAACAAACCACCAACAATCCCCCACTTTGTTCGTGAAAACAAAATTACAAAATAAAATTTCTCAAAAGATACGGCCAAAATTTCCATGAGATTAATATACATACATAAAGCTCTCTTTCGAGTTAAACCTTTATTTAGTACAAGTATCTCAAAACTCTATCAAAGTTACAAGTAGCTTGGCTTTAAACTTGTTACTCTATGTATTAAAATCGGACATACCGCACATATACTAACCTCTTGTTTCAGCGAGAAGTTCATATTTACTCCGCACTATTATGGCCTTGTGCTTGTACCTGTTTTATGAGCTCTCTAGAAAGCAACCCCAACTTTCGTAAGAAACGGCACCACTTCTAAGCTCATATAGGTGAAGTATTTTCACGTGTTCTATTACTAATGAACACGTTACTAAAATGTATTATACTTCATGAAGAGTATAACTCAACCTTTAAGCGTAACAGACGATACCGACTTCTCATGTCCGGGCTAGTGTCAGCATCAAACAATCACTTTCAGTAACTTGTTTTTACCCATTAAACCTTATAACTAGTGATGTGCTAGTATTAGGTCGGGTTACCATTACTGGTGATTTTAATCAAAGGGTTTCAGCCTAATTTCTTTTAAAGTCACCTTTACCACATCTCTTGATAAAGCCTTTGTAAATAGATCATTCATATTTTTGTTTGACCTCAAGTAGACAATTGTTATGGTGCCCTCTTGAATCAATTGTCTCACGCACTTATGCCTTAGGCTAATAAGCCTAGACTTTTC
The DNA here is from genome assembly GCA_021437785.1 of Rhodomyrtus psidioides. NCBI lineage: Eukaryota > Viridiplantae > Streptophyta > Magnoliopsida > Myrtales > Myrtaceae > Rhodomyrtus > Rhodomyrtus psidioides. Next base: position 1,105,005 of record JAILYB010000177.1, on the reverse strand, counting down.
ATTATATGCACTACTCTAAGCTCTTGCCAAAGTAGCCTGATTGTCACAATAACAAAAATAGGAGGCATATGACTAGACAATAATTTAATGCCTAACAGTAAATTTCTTATCCACTTAGCCTCTTTTTCAATTGCCGCTAAAGCAATGAATTCTCATTCTATCGTTCAATGAGTTATGCATGTTTGTTTCTTGCTCACCCAAGATACAACACATCCACCCAATGTGAAAATTCATCCAGAAGTAGAATATTTTTCTCTCACAATAGAAATCCAAAAACATCGGTATGTCCTTCTAATACATCTGGATAATTATTATAGGACAATCACAAATTTTTTAGTTCTCTTAACTCAAATTCTGTGATGTCATTACAATGTTCTATATTTGGATTACCACTATATCTACTCAACCGACACACGACAAATGTAATCTCAAGTCTAGTACAATGTATCGCATACATTAAAGACCTTATATCACTCACATATTTAAATTGTGCTATTGCTTTACCATAATCATAATTTAATTTCATACATGAATAAAATGGAGTACTCATTTCTCTAAATCCAAGATGTTTAATTCCATTTAACATCTTTTCAACCTAATCACTTTGGCTCGAAGAGTAACCTCCACTATATTTTTAACTTTAATACTCAAGATAGGATCTACTTCGCTCAAATATTTCATATATACTTCTAAACCTTGATGATCCTAGTCATATAATTTTCAGAGATAAGCATATAATCAAATAGAAGACACTAACCTTCTATGGAGGCTTATCTCTCTTTGTTCCGGAGACTTTCCACCATGCAAAGTAGTCACTTTGTATCTTGCCCTGTCCAAATTTGAAGCAAATGTATCCGCGTTCTTCTTGGTGTCAACAAAGACAATTGTTGTCTTATTGCCAAGTTCATCAAGCAACTTTTGTAGCCCATGATATTCACTATGGGATTTCTCAAATGCTTCCTCTTTTCAAATGCTTTTGCACTACGTTCATCTCCTTCATCTTGTTTGATTGGCTTGTGTCTCCTCATCGCATTGCACTTCACTTAGCCCTCCATCTCTGGTTTATGAATGGTATCCAGGCCAAGATGGATTCTCAAACTGGTTTATCGGCGAAGAGTATAATCTTAGTGACAATGGACCCAGAGATTCCAAACCATATATAATAATTTCTCCAACAACTTCATATCCCGTCATCATCTCCTACTGTCTGCAACGTCATATTCGGCCTCAAGTCCTATGGTACCAATTCCCACTAATATGATCCCCATCCATTCAATCGCATCATGACTTCCTTCAAATAACGGATCGGGATCCCCTGACCAGAGGCTTGTGGTCAGGGGCCTGCCTACAACCAATCTCAGCCGTCCATTTCAAACGGACGGCTGAGATTGGTCTCAGCCCAAAACGGAGGGAGGTGATGCGTTTTTGTTGAGCGGGAAAGTGAAATGTAAAAAAAAAAAAATCAGATCGATGATTTCAGATTTGGTTTCGTCGCTCCCTCCTCTCTCCATCCGCTCTCACATTTGGTGGTCGCTGCTCCTCCTCCTCGTGTCAAATTTCGTCTCCCCTCCGGCGACGGTCTCTGCGGAACTGCCGTCGACGACACCCTCCACGGAACTGCCACACCAATTCCACGGAAATCGTTCCTCCCTCCATCCGCTCTCACATTTGGTGTCGTCGCTGCTCCTCCTCCTCGTGTCAAATTTCATCCCCCCTTCGGCGACGGTCCCCTTCGACGGAAGCCTCCGCGGAACTTCCGTCGACGACACCCTCCGCGGAACTGCCGCACCAAATCCAGAGGCGCAGGGGTGTGAAGTGCGGGCTCTGCATTCAAGTTGAGGACGCCTCAGCCGCGGAATCACCGGCGAAGACACCAAATCGATAGGCGCGGGGAGGGGCTTGAAGAGTTCTATCAAGCTTAGAAATCAACTTCTGATCTGGTACTAATCTCTCTCTCTACTGGTGATTGGATTATATGGGCTTCTCATTCCTTTCCTCTTGAATTTGTTTCCCTCGCTGGATGTTTTGTACCATAAGTAGTGCCTTTTTACCATAAGAGGTAGTGGTAGGGAGGTTGAGGGACGATTTACCGTCTTGAGTAGGTGATCACTGAATGTTAGTGGCAGTGCCTCATGTTTCTTCGCTAAAGGTGGAACAGATGTTGACTGGCTCTATTAAAAAGGCTCTTTCCAGTTTACAGTTGGTTGCTTGAGACTAAGAGCATGGTGTAAGAGATGCTTCATTAGTAGGTGATAACTGAATGTTAGTGGCAGTGCCTCATTTTTCTTCGCTAAAGGTGGAATCTTTGCATGTGTTCGAGAGAGAGAACGAACAAAATCTATGCCGTGTATTTATCAAGTTGCAATTTTAAAGGCATGAAACACGTTTACAGATGTTGACTGGCTCTATTAAAAAGGCTCTTTCCAGTTTACAGTTGGTTGCTTGAGACTAAGAGCATGGTGTAAGAGATGCTTCATTATTATGTCGACACATCTGCTTCTGGCACTAGTTCTTGATCAGACTCGAGGAAAAAAGAGATTATATATATAGCATAGAGTGACATGTATAGTTCTTTTCCTTCTTGCCATCAGATGTCTCTTTTTTTTATGGGATTCTGTTGGATCGAATGAAATTTTGAGTTCAATGGATTGAGCCAAACTTCTCAGTCCATGGGCAGACCCTTTTTGTACTGAATTGGATCTAATCTCTCCCTCTCTCTCTCTCTCTCTCTCTCTCTCTCTCTCTCTCTCTCTCTCTCTCTCTCTCTCTCTCTCTCTCTCTCTCTCTCACCATGCGTTTCTATTTCTATGAATATGAATTTCTTTATGTCCTGAATTGGATTATACTGGTGATTGGATTATATGGGCTTCTCATTCCTTTCCTCTTGAATTTGTTTCCCTCGCTGGTTGTTTTGTACCATAACTAGTGCCTTTTTGTACTGAATTGGATCTAATCTTTCTCTCTCAAATTTGTGGTACCAACATGTAATTGTTCTTATGCAGGTTTCTGACTGCCATGGAGGGAGCACTAACTGCCATGCGTAGCACTAGTAGTGAAAATATCCTTCAAATGGAGTCTTCCTCCCAAATGGATGATGATGGCACAAGGTAAATAATGTCTTGATGAGAGTATGTTAGTTTATCTTCTGATTTATTGTTCTTAATTCAAGTTACAATAACTCTCCGGGTTTTTACAGTAATCTACTGAGTATGTTAGATGCACCTCGATACTTCAATATGCCTTCCATGATAACACCGCTTGGTGACGGGTAATGCACTATCATATCTGCACTTATTGTACGTTCATTTGATCATGCATGCTAATTTATGATTTGTTATGTCTCATTGCGAATTTTGTGGATTTGTTATCTGTAGTAATGGGTTTATTATGGATGTTTAGGCATATGAGCCTGGCTATGCTGTCCCACCAACTCCCCCACGAACTTAGAAGATGTAGCCCTACCACAAGTTCATCCATTTCAGAAAGATGATACAATTTGAGGTACTGTGAAGTGGCTTTTGTCATATGTTGTTGGAGCTACGAGCTGAAATTCCACGGTCATGGCTGATAAGGCTTCATGTCTTGGCAAATATTCTCACAATTGGAAGATCTGATAGTGTTAACTAATCTTGGAGGATTGTTTATGATGATCGCTTCAGTTGTAGACATTTTTCAACTACCACGTTATAGGTGTGGAATAGGAAAGTTACTTGGAACTCTCATTGGAAAAGTAAAATAAGTAGCCTGTGCAGCATGTTGAGTTCAGTTGATAGTTCTGAAGTAGATAGTGACATTATAGTGAAGATTAGACATCTTGCTTTAGAAGTATTAATACGAGTCCGGTGACAGGTTATTGTGGGTTGTCTTATGACATTGAAAATGCAGTACTGTCTCCCAAATCTATTGATAGTGAGTTGCCCTTGATGATGGACTGAGGCTGGCAGGAATATTGGATGACCACATGAGTGGGTTCCTTTACTGGTTTTTGTTTCCGTTGATTGTGTGGGGTGCTTATGGCTCTTTTGTTCGTTAAAGTTTTTTAGCATGGCGATCGCGTTCCAGTTTATGAGATTTATATATGACGTTCCTTTCTGCTGTTGGTTCTTCCTTTTGAAACAGGGACAAGCACGAGCTGGAATTGGACTTTAAAAGATTTTGGGAAGAGTTCCGCTCATCCAGCTCAGAAAAGGTCCTTTGATCGTACCTGTTTTTTTTTTCCTGTTTTTTTCCTGTACCTGGCTGAAATTGCTGCATCTTTGTGTTATGCTAGACAGAATGCAATAATTGTCCATTGGGTATTTGTTGGTCAAAACTGGAGCTGCCTATTAATTTTAAGGTGATACCTGTTTTGGAGCTGCCTGTTTGAAACTGCACATAGACGCTAATGATGCGGATGTGAACGTATGTGTTCTATTGCATTTGCAAGTACTGTAAAGAAATTCAGAAGTTGGAGGAAGTAGAGAAGAAATTCAAGGATCGGTGATATAATGCGCGTTCTTTATTTCCTCCATATGGTCAACTGAGGTAACTTCTGGATGAAGTAGCCACTGCCTTTAAAAATCTCCTCTTGCCGTGACCCTTTTTTTTAATCTTTGTGTACTTTCAGTTTCATACTTGACTTTCATGTACGTTAAGTTCCTCCAGCGTAGACTAGATACTCTACCAATGCATATATCTGTTTGGATATAAGATGCCTATTTGTTTCTTGCTTTTAGTTGTCGACAAATGTTGCAGGTACTGGATTTACCCGGATTACCATCCTATAATTGATTTGGGGTCTTAAATAAGAGTCGGGCTTGTTGGTAACCTCTCAGTTTTAGTCTTTGCTGCTTGACTACATTGCCTACGAGCCTGATGCTGGAAACAATCCAAAACTTGATAACTAGAGCATTTCATAGTTTCGAAATGCAAAGGTCTCTCAGAGATGTTGTTAGAGTTTCTTGTGTTTTTTTTTTCAGAGTTTCCTAGATTCATTCGATAGATGAGCACCAATCGGTACCTTGTGGAGAGAATCATCATGACTTCAACCCCGTGTTATGTGCATATTGTGTACAAACCTCACTTCACGGGAGCGGGATAGTGGACATTTCAGGTGAATGTGCCTGGTAGCATACATACTTAGTAGACATTTTAAAGCAATGGACAAATGAAATAGCAAATGTATGACATTTCCGAACTTTTTTTTTTGCCCTTCCTTTTGTTACGTCCCTTTGTATTCTTTTATATACAAAAAAAAAAGACATTTCTAATTGTACGTTGTTTTTCGTAAACGTAAAGGACCACCGGCATTTTCTTTTTCGTAAAATAACAAAGTTAAATAGAAACGACAAATGAAAGAGCAAATGTATGACATTTCCGAACTTTTTTTTTTGCTCTTTTTTTTGTTACGTCCCTTTGCGTTCTTATATATATAAAAAAAAACACATTTCTAATTGTACGTTGCTTTCCGTAAAGGACCACCGGCTTTTTCTTTTTCGTAAAATAACAAAGTTAAATAGAAACGACAAATGAAATATCAAATGTATGACATTTCCGAACTTTTTTTTTTGCCCTTCCTTTTGTTATGTCCCTTTGCGTTCTTTTATATATAAAAAAAATGCATTTCTAATTGTACGTTGCTTTCCGTAAAGGACCATCGGCCTTTTTTTTTTTTTTTCGTAAAATAACAAAGTTGTATAGAAATGACAAATGAAATAGCAAATATATGACATTTTCGAACTTTTTTTTTGCCCTTTCTTTTGTTACGTCCCTTTGCGTTCTTATATATAAAACACATTTCTAATTGTACGTTGCTTTCCGTAAAGGACCACCGGCCTTTTCTTTTTTGTAAAATAACAAAGTTAAATAGAAACGACAAATGAAATATCAAATGTACGACATTTCCGAACTTTTTTTTTTTGCCCTTCCTTTTGTTATGTCCCTTTGCATTCTTTTATATAAAAAAAAACGCGTTTCTAATTGTACGTTGCTTTCCGTAAAGGACCACCGGCCTTTTTTTTTTTTGTAAAATAACAAAATTATATAGAAATCACAAATGAAATATCAAATGTATGACATTTCTGAACTTATTTTTTTTTGCCCTTCCTTTTGTGACGTCCCTTTGTGTTCTTTTATATACAAAAAAACGCGTTTCTAATTATACGTTACTTATCGTAAAGGACCACCGGCCTTTTTTTTTCGTAAAATAACAAAGTTATATAGAAACGACAAATGAAATATCAAATGTATGACATTTCCGAACTTTTTTTTTTGCCCTTCCACATCACTGAAATATCATATATTCAAGGGAGGAATTTTCTAGTGTCGCACAAAGTTTGACTGGACTCTAATTGCTGAAACTCTATCAGACAACTCATATTAAACAACATCATACTAACTCCACCTAGAATACACTTTTCCAGCTCTTAAATACATTGAAGAGAATATTTATGCAGAACTTAATACAATGGTTGAGAAGGGTATGTAAAGGAGGCAATCTTACATCAACCTAAAAACTAGAATCCGTCGGTAACTCATGCTCCTTTTACTTATATTGGCAAGAAGAGCACAATGTCAACAAAACAACCAGAATAGCCTCATTAATGGTGGAGTTCAGACACAAATTGCTCCTGTTTTCTGTGTAATGTTCTCCTCGGAATTATACTAATGACACTAGCCAAAAGCAATGACAAAGAAAACATAAGTCAACATTACACAGAGAACAGGAGCAAAGAACGCACAATAACGGATAAATAGGAAGATCAGCTACGCATAATAACAGAAAAGTTTCATTTTTTGTTTTGAGCTTGTCCCACATTAAGGGTTAATCAAGGAGACGCCGACCCTAGTGCAGATTACAACACCGAGAAGAAGAATAAAAGCTCGATAAACTAACAACACAACCCTCTACTTCAATCTACAACTATTTAACTCATCATCAGCGAGATAAAGGCCATTCAAACCTAAAGCAACAGAACAAACGAACAGGGAGACACAAAAACAAGAAACCACCTTAGGAGCAACAACAGAAATTTATAAGAGAAAAGAAACTGTCGATGAATACAGGGAAATGCGCAAAACCACAACTGAATTCAAACAATCCGCAGCAATTTCTGGGTGTATTAACATCTAATAAGTCAATAAATCAAGATCTTAGAACACATATATCTAGCCAATTCCAAATTCCAATCTATGCGCACCCCGAATTTATTGGTGAAAATCATGATTGAAGAAAAAGAAATCGCGGCTTTCGCTGGAGAGCGGCTCTCTTGGAAGAGAGGTGGCCACTCAACACGCTCGCAGTTGGAAGAATCAGAACAAAAACTCGGGAATACAGAGACGAATTGAGATAGCGACCATATAAACAAGCGATACAGCGAGGACGGCTTGAAAGGACCCACGGAAGCAAACTTCACCGTGGACGGCTTGAGCCCTTCGAAAGAGGGAATCACTCTAATCGCGAATTCGGGGCGAGCACAATCGCACTGACCCAAAATGGAGGGAGGCGAGCTCAAGCGGCTGAGATCCCGGACGGAGGCGACCACAAGCGGAGATCCGCCGGAGGGAGGTGAGCACATTCGCGGTTAGCGTCGTCCGTCGGGATAGAGAAAGTGAATGAGAGAGGAAGAGTTTGAAAGAAAAGAAACACAAACAGGGATCCAGATCTTTAAGAGTTTTTGTCTGCATTTAAAAAAAAATTAATTTTTGAAATTCAAATTTTTGGGAAGTATTAAATCTCAGTCGTCCGTTTGGAACGGACGGCTGAGATTGGTTGTGGCCAGGCCCTTGACCACAAGCCTCTGGTCTGGGGATCCCGATGTTTGTGTTTCTTTTCTTTCGAACTCTTCCTCTCTCATTCACTTTCTCTCTCCCGACGGACGACGCTAACCGCAAATGTGCTCGCCTCCCTCCGGCGGATCTCCGCTTGTGGTCGCCTCCGTCCGGGATCTCAGCCGCTTGAGCTCGCCTCCCTTCGGCGACTGTCGATGCGCTTGAGCTCACCTCCCTCCGTTTGGGGTCGGTTTCGCTTGTGCTCGCCCCGAATTCGCGATTAGAGTGATTCCCTCTTTCGAAGGGCTCAAGCCATCCACGGTGAAGTTTGCTTCCGTGGGTCCTTTCAAGCCGTCCTCGCTGTATCGCTTGTTTATATGGTCGCTATCTCAATTCGTCTCTGTATTCCCGAGTTTTTGTTCTGATTCTTCCAACTGCGGGCGTGTTGAGTGGCCACCTCTCTTCCAAGAGAGCCGCTCTCCAGCGAAAGCCGCGATTTCTTTTTCTTCAATCATGATTTTCACCAATAAATTCGGGGTGCGCATAGATTGGAATTTGGAATTGGCTGGATATATGTGTTCTAAGATCTCGATTTATTGACTTATTAGATGTTAATACACCCAGAAATTGCTGCGGATTGTTTGAATTCAGTTGTGGTTTTACGCATTTCCCTGTATTCATCGACAGTTTCTTTTCTCTTATAAATTTCTGTTGTTGCTCCTAAGGTGGTTTCTTGTTTTTGTGTCTCCCTGTTCGTTTGTTCTGTTGCTTTAGGTTTGAATGGCCTTTATCTCGCTGATGATGAGTTAAATAGTTGTAGATTGAAGTAGAGGGTTGTGTTGTTAGTTTATCGAGCTTTTATTCTTCTTCTCGGTGTTGTAATCTGCACTAGGGTCGGCGTCTCCTTGATTAACCCTTAATGTGGGACAAGCTCAAAACAAAAAATGAAACTTTTCTGTTATTATGCGTAGCTGATCTTCCTATTTATCCGTTATTGTGCGTTCTTTGCTCCTGTTCTCTGTGTAATGTTGACTTCTGTTTTCTTTGTCATTGCTTTTGGCTAGTGTCATTAGTATAATTCCGAGGAGAACATTACATAGAAAACAGGAGCAATTTGTGTCTGAACTCCACCATTAATGAGGCTATTCTGGTTGTTTTGTTGACATTGTGCTCTTCTTGCCAATATAAGTAAAAGGAGCATGAGTTACCGACGGATTCTAGTTTTTAGGTTGATGTAAGATTGCCTCCTTTACATACCCTTCTCAACCATTGTATTAAGTTCTGCATAAATATTCTCTGCAATGTATTTAAGAGCTGGAAAAGTGTATTCTAGGTGGAGCTAGTATGGTGTTGTTTAATATGAGTTGTCTGATAGAGTTTAGCAATTAGAGTCTAGTCAAACTTTGTGCGACACTAGAAAATTCCTCCCTTGAATATATGATGTTTTCAGTGCTGTGGAAGAGCTTTGCCTACTTAAGTCGCCTTACTAACTGTCGTTTTCACATTTTCTCATGTCTATTTTGCTTTCTAGGGGCTTTCATTGTGTGGTTTGGTGTATTTCTTTTTTGTGTTAAGTGTGTGGGTTGGTGTAGTTGATGTGAGTCTATTTACATTAAGCTTGTTTTGCTTGTATTGAGGCTGGTCATCATATTATGCTGCATAGGTGGTTTTAGTGATGCCAGTTACAAAGGATATAAAAACTGGGAAGCTGCAAAAAAGACATACTTGAAATTTTTCGATATGGAGGACTTGCCAACGACAACTCAGTTGCCTACTCAATTTCGTCCCAATAGTGAATATGTGAAGCAGGTATGTTAGTTGCTTACTGACTTTTATTTTTCAATGGTTTAGGATGTAACAATTATATGACTTCTTGTTATGTCTAATCAGGACCATTTCGCATCAATTGACTATACAAGAATTGGAACATACTCAAGCTTCGCTTCAATTGACCGTACGGGAGCTACAGAATGCAAGGGATGACAACTTTCGAGATATGATCAGTGGCTTCAGGAATGTGAACATTGATTAGAAATGCTCCTATTTAGAATGCTGTACTAGGTTATGTAAAAGAACTTGGCTGCATCAGTGAAAATTTGGGTGTTTCCGAGGGAGTTTGTGCTTCTTGTTTTGATGGACTTATCGCTTACATAAAGAGGCATTAATATGAATAGGAACTTGCAAAGTTATTTTCTGCCAATTTTAGTTGGTTTTGCATTTAATTTCTCCTCTAACTCGCACATAACGAAGCCCGTGAGATATGACTTTGTTATTTCATTTGTCATTTCTATATAACTTTATTATTTTACGAAAAAAAGGCCGGTGGTCCTTTACAGAAAGCAACGTACAATTAGAAATGCATTTTTTTAATATAAAAGAATGCAAAGGGACGTAACAAAAGGAAGGGCAAAAAAAAAGTTCGAAAATGTCATACATTTGATATTTCATTTGTCGTTTCTATTTAACTTTATTGTTTTACGAAAAGGAAAAGGCCGGTGGTCCTTTACGGAAAGCAACGTACAATTAGAAACGCCTTTTTTATATATATATAAGAACGCAAAGGGAAGTAACAAAAGGAAGGGGCAAAAAAAAAAGTTCGGAAATATCATACATTTGCTCTTTCATTTGTCGTTTCTATTTAACTTTGTTATTTTACGAAAAAAAACAAGTGGTTCTTTACGAAAAGCAACGTACAATTAGAAACGTCTTTATATATATATATATATATATAAAAGAATGCAAAGGGACGTAGCAAAAGGAATGGCAAAAAAAAAGGTTCGGAAATGTCATATATTTGCTCTTTAATTTGTCGTTTCTATTTAACTTTATTATTTTACGAAAAAAAAAAGGCCGATGGTCCTTTACGGAAAGCAACGTTAAATTAGAAACGCGTTTTTTTTTTATATATAAGAATGCAAAGGGACGTAACAAAAGGAAGGGAAAAAAAAGTTCGAAAATGTCATACATTTGCTCTTTCATTTGTCGTTTCTATATAACTTTGTTATTTTATGAAAAAGAAAAGGCCGGTGGTCCTTTACGGAAAGCAACGTACAATTAGAAACGCGTTTTTTTTTATATAAAAGAACACAAAGGGACGTAACAAAAGGAAAGGCAAAAAAAAAAAAGTTCGGAAATGTCATACATTTGCTATTTCATTTGTCCATTGCTTTAAAATGTCTACTAAGTATGTAGCATACCAGGCACATTCACCTGAAATGTCCACTATCCCGCTCCCGTGAAGTGAGGTTTGTACACAATATGCACATAACACGGGGTTGAAGTCATGATGATTCTCTCCACAAGGTACCGATTGGTGCTCATCTATCGAATGAATATGAGAAACTCTGAAAAAACACAAGAAACTCTGACAACATCTCTGAGAGACCTTTGCATTTCGAAACTATGAAATGCTCCAGTTATCAAGTTTTGGATTGTTTCCAGCATCAGGCTCGGAGGCGATGTAGTCAAGCAGCAAGGACTAAAACTGAGAGGTTACCAAACAAGCCTGACTCTTATTTAAGACCCCAAATCAATTATAGGATGGTAATCCGGGTAAATCCGGTACCTGCAACTTATGTCGACAACTAAAAGCAAGAAACAAATAGGCATCTTATATCCAAACATATATATGCATTGGTAGAGTATCTAGTCTACGCTGGAGGAACTTAACGTACATGAAAGTCAAGTACGAAACTGAAAGTACACAAAGATTAAAAAAAAGGGTCACGGCAAGAGGAGATTTTTAAAGGCAGTGGCTACTTCATCCAGAAGTTAACTCAGTTGACCATCTGGAGGAAATAAAGAACGCGCATTATATCACTGGTCCTTGAATTTCTTCTCTACTTCCTCCAACTTCTGAATTTCTTTGTAGTACTTGCAAATGCGATAGATACACCTGCATACATACGTTCACATTCGTATCATTAGCGTCTATGTGCAGTTTCAAACAAGCAGCTCCAAAACAGGCATCACCTTAAAATTAACAGGCAGCTCCAGTTTTGACCAACAAATACCCAATGGACAATTATTGCATTCTGTCTAGCATAACACAAAGATGCAGCAATTTCAACCAGGTACAGGAAAAAAAATAGGAAAAAAAAAACCAGGTACGATCAAAGGACCTTTTCTGAGCTGGATGAGCAGAACTCTTCCCACAATCTTTTAAAGTCCAATTCCAGCTCGTGCTTGTCCCTATTTCAAAAGGAAGAACCAACAGCAGAAAGGAACGTCATATATAAATCTCATAAACTGGAACGCGATCGCCATGCTAAAAAACTTTAACGAACAAAAGAGCCATAAGCACTCCACACAATCAACGTAACAAAAACCAGTAAAGGAACCCACTCATGTGGTGGTCCAATATTCCTGCCAGCCTCAGTCCATCATCAAGGGCAACTCACTATCAATAGATTTGGGAGACAGTACTGCATTTTCAATGTCATAAGACAACCCACAATAACCTGTCACCGGACTCGTATTAATACTTCTAAAGCAAGATGTCTAATCTTCACTATAATGTGACTATCTACTTCAGTACTTTCAACTGAACTCAACATGCTGCACAGGCTACTTATTTTACTTTTCCAGTGAGAGTTCCAAGTAACTTTCCTATTCCACACCTATAACGTGGTAGTTGAAAAATGTCTACAACTGAAGCGATCATCATAAACAATCCTCCAAGATTAGTTAACACTATCAGATCTTCCAACTTTGAGAATATTTGCCAAGACATGAAGCCTTATCAACCATGACCGTGGAATTTCAGCTCGTAGCTCCAACAACATATGACAAAAGCCACTTCACAGTACCTCAAATTGTATCATCTTTCTGAAATGACCTCAAATTACCTATACCTCGACGTCCCTCTTTTGCACAACAAAAGCGCACAAGAGTTATGGCACCATCCTTCCCTTTGTTATGACTTCTCCTACGTACACCAAAACCGATTTTCAACGCATACTTCTTCCAAAACTCCCATGCCTCATCTACATCATTAAATTCCATGCCCATTTGTGGAGTCCAGTCATTACTCCTGATAAAATCACACCAACAGTAGTGGACAAGGCGGATTTAGACGACAAACTTGAATTAAGAACAATAAATCAGAAGATGAACTAACATACTCTCATCAAGACATTATTTACCTTGTGCTATCATCATCCATTTGGGAGGAAGACTCCATTTGAAGGATATTTTCACTGCTAGTGCTAAGCATGGCAGTTAGTGCTCCCTCCATGGCAGTCAGAAACCTGCATAAGAACAATTACATATTGGTACCACAAATTTGAGAATGCTCAATAGCCAATTGCAAACAACAAGTGACTTACCAATTTCTCACAATACTGGCAAAGTGCTGTTTCAAACTTGGCGACAAAGGTTTCGTGTCTAGGAGACTGCTCAAAGCTGAAGCTCAAACAAAAGATGATTACAACAAAGCGTGACAATCAATCACAAGTTTTAGCAATATATGCAAATCAGGAGCAAGCACATTGACAATTCACAAACAAGGACTTCTCAAAAAGAACTACAGTGACAAATAACTTACGGTTAGAGATTGAGTGTGCAAAACAAATAAGTTAAGAAAACATGAATTTTAAGGCTAGAAAGTTAAATGTGCCAGTGCCAGGTGTGAGTCCTAAGTGAACTGTTTTGATAGGAAGTGACAAAAAACTAGGGAAGGCACCCACCTCATTCTTCTCATTCTCCATCAGCCTGTCTACTAAGTGAGAACCTATGAATCCAGCCCCTCCAGTGACCAGGATTCTCATGTTGGACTGCCATCATCAACAATAGCAAATTGTCTTAGAACAAGAAGAGTAGAGAGATGGGGAACTTATAGTGACCATGGTCTTCACAATCGATGAAATACAGCTACTGAGAAATGATGCTAGATATGAATTGGTTCCATACAAAACAGGGAAGAGCAATTCCTTGTCAAAGAGAAATAAAGTCAACACAACAGTAGATGGACTAATCTTGGCTCTACAAAAAACAGAAACAAGGGAGCAATCCTCAGATGAAAGAAAATAGAAAGTAAAGCAAGAAAACCATAGTTACGAGTGGGGACGGGAATGAGAATGAAGGGTGACTGTAGAGCAGGAACAAGATTGAGATATCCAAGTAGATAAATCAGACAGAAATCAACTAAGTCAGATCTATCATTCACGGATTCAAAATGCGACCGGAGCAGATCATTAGTGAAACAGAAACAGTCTACCTCTCTCTCGCCGTTCTCACGTTGACGAAATCGCCATTGCTTCACTGCTTGCTTGCCGTGGTTATTGGAAGAGAGAGAAGAGAGTTGCAGTGCAGATGGTGGGGCGGTGCGTCAACACAATCAGAGCGAGTGGCAGCAGCTACACAATAGTTGACGCCCCTCCCCGCGTGTCACGCCCCGACTCTCGAGCCCGCGACATCCCTTGCCAAATCGCCTCGAGGTCATAGAGATAGCTTCCCAGGCACGCTATCGACCTATCACTTAACTACGCATGCGGAAACGTTCTAACTCCCTGACAGCATAAACAAAACAGGGATAGCAAAGTAGGCAGTCACAATCGACATTCACAAAATGAAAATCTCAATTCATACATATCAGCAAACCAATCAAGACCTTATTCATACTAACGAACGTACACAACCCCATACTTCGGGGCGACTAGACAAAACCTCAAAAGGTCACTTGGTCAAGTGAGGTCAACTTCTCACTTACTTCAATAGACTACTCCAACAGCCAGTTCTTGGCATCCACAAGGCTCCGTCACGTGGGACCTGAAAATGTTATCCCACGACGGGGTGAGAATAAATCTCAGTGAATCAAGCCTAAGCTCGGTTAGGAAACTGATTCGCCCATGGCATCCTAACCGAAGCCCCCAAATCACACATGCACATATAGCACTATCCACAGTTAACAATATAACCATCATCCGCATGCACACTTACCAACTTCAGCCATACATAATGCAATGCTCGACATGACTCAGCATGTCAACGTCAATCAGTCACTCAATCACAGCATTACATCCACAGTATGCACAGGATATTCACCAGGACAATGCACACGACACAATAATAACTCAAACACAAGTGAGTATGAACTTCCGTCTTCCTACTCCATTCGTCCCATTCCAAATGTTGTAGTCGAGATACGTTCACACTTACTCATGTACGAAGTTACATTGCACTCAATTCTTTTATTAACGATGATCGTGCCACCAGCACATGAGAGGATCTACGCGAAAGAGGGCGTGATTCGACTCTCACAAATAACGCAATCTAACACCTCAGTGTGATCCAGCGTTCTACCGGTAAAACCGGGCTACGTTCCTTTACTCTCGGCAACGGCTACTACAAGCGGTGTATCCAGTGCGTCTAGCACGGCACCAGCAAGTAGGCATCCCTATACGGGGCGTCGGTTCAACATCCATTGCGATCGGCATCCGACCAACTCTGCATCCGTACTAGTTAACACCGAATCAGAGTTATCGTGCTTCTGGCAAGTCGTATGGTTCCGTCCAAATCATAGAACACGAGCTTGCCAGGAACATCATCGTTTTTCGTCATATGACCATACAATCCACATCCAGCAATCAACCCATTTCATTATCTTTGGTTAAGGCCGGATGCTCACTCAGGCATGTAAAAACTCTGGCCAAATGCCAATTTCGTGCCAAAATATGTATTTTGACTTCGTACACGGTCATATGCAAATGCAGACTAACCACTAGTCACCACACACAGGGCGATTAACCCCCAATCAACGATCGACGCCAAACAATCATTCCAGCCAATCAATCACAGCATCCAACGAGGCAATTCACACAAACCCGAACAATCAGTCTGATTAGGCCACATAAAGACTCGAGTTCATGCGATAATTATTTATTAGTCAATCCGACTTAAACGTCGTCGATCGCTCGCTCGTCTCTAGCCTATCGCTCGCTCGCGATCAAACAGCGGCAATCCATTGCCCAATCAATCAATCAATAATTTTCTAACAACAACTAGCCACATACAATTTAATTAGTCCGGCTAACCAAATCGATCGGCCATTTATCATAATCCCAATTTCTATTTAGACCGGCCCCGATCGTGTACCTAAAATCCACAATTGACTAAATAACTAATCCTAGGCGCAATTAGCGCCCTAACCAAGGATTAGGGTCAACTCACAATCAAATTGAGCTCGGGCGGTCTCAACGGCCGACGACGGCGAACGGCGACGGCGGCGGCGGCGGCGACGGCGACGGCGGCGGCGGCGGCGACGGCGGCGGCGGCGGCGGCGGCGGCGGCGGCCCAAAAACCTAAAATCTCGGGAAAGCCTCAAGGAAGTCTTGCGAGGTCAACGGGACAGGTGGCCGACGACGGCGAAGCTCCGGCAAGCGGCGACGACCTAAAACAGAATCGGCCTGCAAGGTTAAATAGGGGAACCGGGCTGTTTTCCGGCGAAACACGGCCCCACGGGCCGGGACGAGGCCGGCCAAGGCCGAGGATCTCACCTAGGGGTCGAGGGGAGGTGATCGGGACCGGCGGCAGCGGCTGAGGGAGGCCGGAGGCGGCGGATCGGCGACGAGCAGAACCGGGGGTTTCGGGGCAGAAAAACAGGGGCGGCTTGCGGGCGGTCCTCCGGCCACCACGCGCGGCGGCGAGCTCCGCCGAGCTTGGGGAAGGTGGAAGGGAGGTCGGGGAGTTCGATTATGGTGGCGGTGCACGGCGGTGGGCGGCGGATCGGCCGGATCTGAAGAAAACACGGACCGGCCCGAAAACAGGGCACCGTGGAAATCGGGGCTGATTGCGGCGGCTCCGGCGGTCGATCGGCGGCGGGGTCAGCTCGAGGGTGTCGAGGGGAGGTTGAGGGGCTAGGCCGAGGTGGTGGGTGGCGGCGGCGACGTCGCGAGCGGCCGGGGGAAGCTCGGCTCTTCTCGGGTCTTCGCGGGCCGAAACAGGGGGCTGGGCGTCGGGGTCTTCCGGGGCGATTTGGTGGCTCCGGCGCTGCTGACGACGACGAGGATGCGACGGCGGAGGAGGCTAAAGGTCGGAGGTGGTCGGCTGTGGGTGGTGGCGCGCAAAAACGGACGGAGGAGGAAGGAGGAAGAGGGAGGACGTTCGGCCAGGGGGGGGAGGAGGTCGCGCGCGCGAGAGAGAGAGAGAGAGAGAGAGTGGGCTGATGGAATTGAGGGGCCCACAAGGACTTTTGGGCAATTTTGTCCCATTAGCAAATATCTAGGGGCAAAACGGTCTTTTGGCGAATCGGGACTGAAACGAATTTTCGGTACAACGGACGAAGGGTATTTTGGTAATTTCATAGGTTAGGCTCGGTCGGGATTAGGCTCGGGTCACGAGGATTGAAATCCTAATTTACGGCGACTAGGAATTTCGAACCTAATTTAAACCGGCTGAATTTCCGAATTCGTCCAAACATCGTCTCTTCAGTCCTTTCGATCCCATAATATTTAACGACTGAAATTTCGATCTTAATTCCTTTTATCGAATTCATGGACTTCACCGGGGTCGGATTTCTAGGGCGTCACACCGCGCCTATCGATTTGGTGTCAGATCCGTGATTCCGCGGCTGAGGTGTCTTCGATGGCGATTCCGCAGTCCACGGCTGAGGTGTCTTCGATGGCGATTCCGCAGTCCACGGCTGAGGCGTCTTCAGATCCACGATTCCTCGACTCGAATGCAGTCTTCGACGGCGATTCTGCAGTTCGCGCCGGAGGGGGGACGAATTTTGTTTGGGTGATGAGGAGCAGAGCCGTGGAATCGTGGATCTGAAATCGTGGATCCCTGTTTGTTTTTTTTAGATTTCACTTTCCTTTCCCGCTCAACCAAAACGCAGGCCTTTTTAACGTTTTGGGCTGAGTTCAATCTTAGCCGTCCACCACGAATGGACGGCTGAGATTGGTTGTGGGCAGGCCTCTGACCACAAGCCTCTGGTCAGGGGATCCCGATCCTCAAATAACAATACGAGAACACTCTTCATTCACGTTTGTTTGGTTCCACGAGATAATTCCACATCATCCTCTCTCGCACGTCTAATTTGCCTTCAGCAACCGCACTCACTCAACCATCACCATCGTCACAAATCGCCAAGGAATGCGATTGTGCAATCAAAGTCCGACTCCATTATTGCATGAATAAATCTTTAAAATTGTTGAGAAATTTCGTCGTAAATGGGATGAATAATAAAATCAAATTTTGAGGAGTGTAATCACTCTCTTTAAAGATTTATAAGCCACACAACGTTGCTAATAGTTTTCGGTAAATTTCCTCCAAGATACAACAAAGTCTCGATGAGAATAGCAAATAGCAATTCTGATATTTTTCCAAGGTCTCTCTAGGAAACAATTAGAAGAGTGGTTGTATTTTTTTTGTTTTGAAAGAGCGAAAATTGGAAGAATGAAATCGAATAATGATTCTGAAAATGAATACAACACTTAGAATATATAATGAGAATGAACACACCTTTTCGCGTCCGAAAAGTAGTTAATTGTCATGCAACTCTTCGTGTCTACACAGTTTATTCAATCATACATTTTCATGTATGAATTGGTAGTTATTTTCGAAGAGACACAAACATTCGAAAGGTTGTAAAAGTGCCTTGGAAAATAACCATTGATTGAATGGACGCAACCTTTCAAAGGCTATCAGAATCCTTCGTGAACAGTCGCACTGTTTTACTAAAAAACAACGGCAATTGTTGATTTATGCCAAATCTAGTCCACGTGCACACTCACATCTTTTCGATGTGGGACAATGCACCTCTTAGTTTGTTTTTACAAACAAACCACCAAGAGCGATTGCATGGGAAAGGGAAATAAAAAGGAAAAATAAAAAAAGAAAAAGAAAAAAGAAAAAAACATTTAAAGTGATAAAAGATGAAAATATCCTTGGCTAAGCCTTCTTTGAAATAATAAAGATATTTGAGACTTTTTTTGAAATAAAATTCACTTTAGATTCTTATTTGAGAAAATTAACTATTGTACATTTTTATTTGATTTTGTCAACAAAAAAAAGCCCAAACCAAAAACAAAAATGAAAATGAAAGGTGAAAAACAATTTAAAACGAAAGTACGGAAAACGCAAACCCCTCTCTGCTTCCTCCAGTTTCGGACATCCACTCTCAGATCAAACTGCCACGGTTCTCCCAGCATCCACCCCCATCGTCCTTCGGATTCCGATTCGGCCTCACTCTATCTCTCTAGAAGAAGCAGCAACGACCTCGATCGGCCGCTCTCCGCCGTATCAGGTTTTCAGCACCGTCGTGGCGAAACCCTCGAAGCAGCAGGCGTCGTCTGACGGCTCCGAGGAGGGCAGCAGCGGCTCAAGCAGCCGGGCAACGAGTAGGAGGAAGAGGAGAAAGACCAAGTGAGATCAATGGAGGGGATGCAAAAAAACGTCGAATCTGCGAAAACGATGGAATAGCAAGAGAGACTTCTGGTACCCGCCCTTCAACAGAAGGGGACGCTACGGCTACTTCATCAAGATTTGACTATGAAGTATTCTTGAGCTTCAGAGGACCAGATACTCGAGCAACCTTTGCCGCCTTCCTTTACACAAGTTTGATTGAATCGGGAATCCGCACATATAAGGATGACGAAGATCTCCGCAAGGGGGAAGATTTTGGCCCAGAACTTCTCCGAGCAATTCAGCAATCGAAGATCTCAATTCCTATCTTTTCGAGAGATTCCGCCGCTAGCGTGTGGTGTCTCAAGGAGGTAGTCCAAATGGTAGAGTGCAAGAAAACTGAGGGACAAAAGATCATGCCCGTTTTCTATGACGTGACACCCTCAGAAGTTCGGCACCAAACTGGAGACTATGGAGAGTCCTTTCTTTCGCATAAAAACAAGAAGCGGCATGATGAAAAGACGATGCAAGAGTGGAAGGAATGGGACCTGCAAAGCATGGACAACAGGTTTCTTTCTAAATTTGTGTTAGTCTGGTTGAAATTGAATTTTATGCTATCTGAGCTATGCTGCAGAAATCATGCTAAACAATGGCAAAATCCAAAATATTTCAACATATTTTTCAGTCTAGGTCATTAGTTAACCCTTGGTAACAACGCTAATTCATGTACAATAAAATGAATCCTCGAAGAACACATGTCAGATAGGTCTATAGTTTTCAGTTTGATCTTGTCAGAACACAGTATGGTTCAACACAAGTTTCTAACTCATTGCCTTTTTACCTCCGACGACCACTAGGCGAGAAGGAGAGTTTGCCAAAAAACTCACCGAGGAGGTTTTCAGAGAATTGAAAAAGGCTTATTTGGTAGTGTCAGATTGCTTGGTCAGTGTTGACAACCATGTGGATGCAATCATGGAAATGATAGGTGCTCAAACAAGTGAAACACGGATTATAGGAATCCACGGGATGGGCGGCATCGGGAAGACAACTACTGCGAAAATCGTCTACAATCGGCTTTCAAATAATTTTGAGCGTTGTTGCTTTCTATCCAACATCCGTGAAATGTCAGAACGCAAGGGCGTTGAATACTTGCAGATTCAACTCATCTCTGACCTTCTCAAAATCAAATGCACAGATGTAAGAAACATTGATGACGGGATTAAGATCATCAAAGATAGGTTATCTGATAAAAGGGTCCTCCTGCTTCTCGATGATGTGCATGAAAAGAATCATACGGACGCACTTGTAGGTAAGCGTGATTGGTTTGGTAAAGGGAGCAAACTTATTGTAACTACTAGAAACAAAGAAGTTCTTGATGTTCTTGAAGTGGACGACCGTTATGAGCTTATGGGCATGGATGGCAATCAATCTCTTCAACTTTTTAGCAAACATGCTTTCAGAAGAGATTCTCCTTTGGACGAGTATATCTACCAATCCAACAGTGCGATAAAGATTGCTGGAGGTCTTCCACTTGCTCTTGAGGTCATAGGTTCACTTTTATCTCGTACTGAAAAGAAAAAGTGGGATCTCACATTGAAGAAGTTGGAAAATGTTCCTCATGCGGAAGTTCAAAGTAAGCTGAAAATAAGCTATGATGCATTAGATTTTCGGCAAAAGTGTATATTCCTCGATATAGCTTGTTTTTTCATTGGATATGACAAAGACAATCTGGTTCTTTTCTTTGATAAATCTAATTTTTTTTCGGAAGACGCCATAGAAGGTTTGCAGAACACGTCTTTGATTAAGATTACAGAGCATAATGAAGTGTGGATGCACAACCAAGTCAGAGACCTCGGTAGAGAAATGGTTCGTCGAGAAAGTAACACCAAAATAGAAAAGCAAAGTAGGGTGTGGGATCCTAACCAAGGATTGGATTTGCTGAGGAGACATACGGTAAAATCTCTCCCTCCCCCTAACAATATAAATTTCAGTTTTTATGGATTGTTTTAAGAAAAAGCCGGTTACTTTTTGTGTGGTCTAGCACCACTATGACGTCGTCACCTATATTTTTGCTCTGTTAAGATTGTAGGAATGATAGTACTGAACTCAGCCCCTTAATACAGTAACTTGAATAAATGTGTTTCCTTTCGACTTTTTTGTTTTTAAATTGGTCCTTTGGGCAGGGAAAAAAAGAAGTCGAAGCTCTTCGTCTCAAGTGGGACCATCAACTGCAAGAATGTTTTACCTATGAGGGCTTTGAGAGCCTATCAGATCTAAGGTTCCTTGAAGTGGTCGGTTCGACGGGAAATTTTTATGTAGAAGAGGGGCTTCTTTGGCACAAATCGCCGTCGAATGTTCTTCCAACTAATAAGAATTCAGATCTCCTTCCAAAGTTACGATGGCTTTCCTGGCGTGGTATTTCCCCAGCACTTAACATTGCAAATTTCTTCATGGAGAATGTGGTTATACTTGATCTGTCTTGGAGTCCAATTACACAAGATTGGGAGGGATGGAGCCACATGAAAGTATGTCATATTCTAGACAACATTTATTATTCCATCTTATTATGTTCAATAGCAATATTTGCATGATTTTTCTTTTACAGGTGATGAAGAATTTGAAAGTTTTGAATCTGTTCTCTTGTTCGCATCTTCGGAGTCTGCCAAATGAGCTGGGTAGAGATCTTGCAAGCCTTGAATACCTATGTTTGGAAAATTGCGGGTTGGAGAGGCTTCCAGATTCGATTGACAATTTGGAATCGCTGATTGAGTTGGATATATCTGGGACGAGGATCAAAGAACTGCCAGATTCCATCGGAAAGTTGAAAATTTTGAAAAAATTGAAAATGCGGAATAGTCACATAAGCAAAATACCTGATGCCCTTTGGATGATTGAAAAGCTCGAAGAAATAGAAGCCTCAAAAACATCTTACAAGCTTCATGTGAACATTGGCAATTGCATCTACAAGAATCAATCCCTGAGGATCTTAAGATTGGATCATGCGGATATACGCGCGCTACTGACGCTTCCTGAAAGTCTTATCGAATTAAAACTGTTTGAATTGTACATGGACACATTTCCAGATCTCTCAAACCTCACTAATTTAAAGGAATTAGATCTGAGTTTTTGGTCATGTGACTCTGATGGGGTGTCTGATGGGCTTGTGGAAGATCTGATACCACGGTGGATCGGGGACTTCTGCAAACTGGAGTCTCTACACATGCGCTCTCCTTATGTGACCATCTCACCAGCAGACCTTAGCCTCCCTCCTCAACTTAAGTCACTTCACCTTGAGTGCCCTAATCTGCGTTGCCTCCCGAGGCTTCCCTCAAGTTTATACTCCTTACGTTTGCAGCGTTGTGAGTCACTTTGCTCAATGGAGGATCTATCGAATTTGATGAATCTATCATCTCTCTGCATTTCGTGGGCTGCAATTGAAGAGATTCAAGGCCTTGGTTGTTTGGAGAACCTACGAGATTTGGAGCTTATGTGCCTTGAACAGGTGAAGATACTACCTGATCTAAGCAATTTAAACAAACTAAGGAGTCTTGATGTATCGTGTTGTGATAATCTTGTTGAGATTCAAGGCGAATTACCAGTCTTTGGAACTATTGGAGATTTCTTCCTGTTTAAATATACAGAAGTTGCCTGATCTATCAAGCTTGAATGGACTGCAACGGGTTAAAATAAAACTTTGCACGAGATCAAACAGGAATGGGATAGAGAAGGCGCCAAGTCTGAATATGAGTAGGAATATGCCGAATTTGAACCTGAATATGAGGGAGAAGATGATGAATATGAATATCAATATGAATCTAAGGGAGAAGACGACGGATAAGTGCACGAACAAATTGAGGTAACTTGTTTCATCTGACAACCAATGTTTTCCCTTTTGTGCAATCCAACACTTCCACAGATATGAACAGAGAAGTTTCACATGCACTTTGACTGAAAATCTGATGAAGGTAGTGAAATCATGATACCTCTGTACAATGAGAGGGTTCTTATTTATGTACAAATATTCAATCTCTTTTCTGAGTTTGGTTTGGGATTTTTAGCTATATGTTCTTTGGATGGTTTCTCCTTGCTTTTATGTTTCCCAGCTGAAGGTATGCATGTCGATTGTGTTGTTTTTATTTGGTATGAAACAAATTATTAGAAGATCCTTGTCGATTTGCTGCTTCACATATTTCGAAGTTTATAACCTCGCTCGCATTGGAGATAACTTCATTATGCTGTAAACAATTAGATGGACTGTGTGCTGGAAGGTACATCTATCTACGGCTCTTGTCCTGGAACCTTACAGCATAATCAACTCATCATTGCATTTGTAAAGAAGACTAAAGAAGAAAGCCACTCTGTATTGATATGATTATGTTGAGTTTATTTTCCAGGAAAGGTGTGCTTATGACTGGGATTTGCAAATGTTAGGGAGAAGTTACTTGGGTAGCAGCATCAATAGTTTGTGCAGCAAAAACTTCTGTCTCGGACAGGAAAGAGGAGCTATTTAGCTTCTCCGACGTGTCATAAATCATCCAATTGTAAAAGGCTGACATTTTGATATAGTATAAGTCTCACTGTGGCATAAATCACGTAAATGGACTCGTGTGATCTCCATTATCGCCTACATATTCTAGAAATGGTTATTCCTAGGTAGTTATCTATAATTAAAGCCCTTCCATTCACCTCAAGTTATACTAGATGACTCTTTTCGATTTATAGATTAACAAGAAACACTAAGGGAGATCTCAAACGACTGGCTTTTTTGTCGGTTTCTGATGTTGCTTAGAGGAGTTGAAGTTTAAGAAACTTATGAAAATCTTTCTGTGCGGGGAGCTATGGCTAATGGGGCAGCTGTATAGATGGAGACCGAAAAAAGGCAGATGATGGATGAAATTTGATGTTGACCATATTCCCTCTAACAATATTGGGGAACCGTAACCCTGTGTTCATCTGGCCTTTTTTTTTGTTTGGAGGGGGTGGGGAACACCGGCGTTGTTGGGATTCTCAGGTTTGGGCTCTGGAAGGGTATTGCCTGGTTGTAGGCAAGAAAAAGATATACAACCAATTGGGGGCGCCAGGCGTGCGGGAACCGACACATTCAAATAAGGAACGCATGGGTTAAGGCGCAGGGTGTTGGTGCCCTGTTCACTGGCCCAGGCCCTGGTGGTTGGCTTCATGGAAACATGAGGCTGACAAGACATGTACCACACGAGTCTTTAACCACTCGGTACATTGTCTTCCCCTGGTTATTGTGTGCTCATAATAATGATTATTACATTTAATCTAAATGTGTGTTCTCTTCGCTGTCATGCAATAGAACTTGATTATCAGTTTTCCGATGCTCTTTCACGAGGAAAGTCTCGAAGGGGTTGTCTGGACTGGGAGAAACATTGTGCGCTTAAAGAGGTGCTCGAGGTCATCTTATTTGCTCCTGCCAAAACCAGTTCATGGACCTCTCGATGTGAAAATGGTGTTTAAGGTAGTCTTAGTCATAAGTATGATAGGCACTCACAACACAAGAAACACGAATTGTTGGAATTCATTGAAGCAGATGACGACCTTGTCTGGGCTTCGCTCCAAGATGGCTTGATTTAACTCTTAATCTGCATAATTTCGCGCCAGGAAACAGTTGAAGCCCTTGGTTGTTCCGAGAAATCAGTTTCAGAATTCACACGCATCTACCAATGAGCCAATAAATAGAATGTGAGGTCACTGATTGAAAAGTGGTCTCCCTAGAAAGTCTCTGTTTCACCTTATAAAACCGGTTAATTGCCTGACCGTGCAAATCTTACAATTCTAGAATTCACGCACATCTACCAATTTTGTGAAGTTCAACACGAGGTCAACCCCACAAAAAAGTGTGGCAAAAAGAAGGAAAAAAAAAACCAGCGTGATTAAGCTATGGCTACAGCTCGGCTCAGCATCCACACATCCTTAATACTCTTTATGAAGTTGGTAGACAAAACCACAGACCCAAAATTACATTGACGGTAAACTTGGGATCGCATTCATTCCATAGGTGTCACGGGAATGGATTTACAAGGATGATACATTAAACTTCATGATATTCACATTCCCATTGAATATCAGAAGAGATCCTATGCATCTTGTGCTGGACATGGAAATAGATTGATGGAATGCATTTTGTGAACAAACTTCATCCAATACTTATTAAGTACGTTTTTTTTTTTGGGTAAGGAAATACTTATTAAGTACGTTGATTTTCTGGTAATATGAAAACCTTGGGCAAGAATCCAAACTGCCCCCTAAGTGCAGGATTCTTTTTTTTTTTTTCAATTTTGCCCATAAAGTAAAAGGATGTGTATCAGTAATAAAATATGAAGTTGAAAAGGAAAGCGAAGGGCCAAATCTCTAGAATTAGATGTGATCGGTTTCAGGTTTCGTACAGATTCCACCTGAAATCTAGAACTTACCTATCGAAACATATTCTTTTTTTTTTTTTTTACTTTGAAACCTACCTTGTCACAAGTTCTAGGGTCGGTTGTGTTGGAGTTGGCGAATACTTCGGAAATCATTGTTTCTCACACCAGGCACGCCCACGTGAGCTTAGGGAAACTGAAGTATTATCCGACGATATGTGACCCTGCACGTAGGATGCAGGGCTTCGAGGGCAGCGCTCCCGACACAGGTGTCCCGCTGCTCGGTCAGCAGGCGAGGCTTCTGCTGCCCGGTCAGCGGATGGCTACCCCGCGAGCGGGCTGGGGTTCAGGGACAGCACCCTCGAAACAACAACGGATTTGAGCTTTATTTTAAGTTGGCTCGTACGTTGTGAGATTAAAGAAGTTTCCGATAGGTTTAGGTTTTAGGCCTATTTAGGGCATATATATTTTGCTCGTTTTTGCTGGTCATTGTAACGAGTTGTGGCTATAAACCAAAACATCATAGTGAGATCTCTTTGCAGGACGTAGCCATATTATGGGTGAATCTGGATAAACTATGCGTCGCCTATTTTTCTCGATTTCTGTTTGATCATTCTGATTCGATGTGTGATAAATTCCATTAGGTTGTAGGTCTATATATTAATTGAACAATTATAGTGAATAATCACCTTTAATTACAACAATTTGCTGTACAATCTACTTATCACAACTCATATTTAGACACACAAATAAATATAAAATATTAATAAAATAAAAGTTTTAGTCATAAATATGCGAACAAATTACCAAAAATGTCATAAACCTATTACAATTATGCCAATTCAGCCCTAAACCTTTATTTTCGTCAATTCAGTCATAAACCTTCCCACAAACACGGCTCTCCTGGCCTTAAAAGGGGACTGCCTATTTGCTCACTCAAGCCCATTCTTGAAGCTCAACCCTTAATGTGCCAGATATTTCTGGTTCAACAGGTTCCACATAGTGGCAAGTTGAAGAGCATACTAAACCAAACCAATCGTACTACTAAGTCAACAAGAGGATTCAGATATGCGAAAGACCATGCTTATGAGAAAGGAGAAGAGAGGAAACTTTAGAAACTCATGATATTGGAAAGCATACTGATATTTCACATAAGGTTCTTCCTCCCCGTTTACAATGCCTTCGGGGGCCTTTTATAGGCAAATTACATACCAAAGTACTTCTGACAACATGATAGACGAATTCACGATAAAAAACTAAAAAAATCTTCGGGTGAACAGTGTTTGCTACAGTGTCAAATAGTGTCTGCTACAGTACCGTGAACAGTATCATGAACAGTATCGTGAACAGTACCATGAACAGTAATTTTCGCAAAAAAGTCTTCTGATTCTGCAGATCATTATTCTGACATACATACTTACTTCTTAGGACTTTTAGCACACCTAATAACAACAAAAGCACGAGGATTTTTACAACATTCTGACAAACGAAGACCTAGACGAAACAAAGTCATCTCAGACTTTTATTACATGCACGTGAAACTGGGTAGTTCAAAGCCGACGACGATCTGGATCTGGGTGATAATTGGCATCGTCAGAGTCAGAGCTGTCTGGGCCGTCTTTGTCATTTTTGAATTTATTCCAGTACCACTGTTCTTCGAGCTGGGACAGTCCAACGTCTGGGTCTTCGTCTTCGGTGAGTGAAGGACTATCTTCTTGTTCTGCCGCGTGTCTTTCGCCTGACAAAATATCTTCCATAGTGACCGGGTCTGGTGGATCTTGTCGCGCGCCTTGATTAGTGCTGTATGGCATCTGGGGCTGGGGCCATAGTTGGAGCTGAGGCCACGTGTAAGAGCTGGATGGTTGGTCCTGGGTGCTGGATGCAATGTCTGCTGTAGAGTATGTATTTTGTGATAATTGTCCTCCCCAAGGGTCTTGAGTGTCAGGAGTGTCAGTGTCCATAGAAGAACCTGGCTGGTTGCTTCTATAATCTTCAAGAGCTTGACGTACCTGAGGGTGCATTTTGGGCCTATCCCACGAGTGGTTCATGTGATGGTATGGCCAAATTTCAGGAGGAATTTCATGATTCTCTTGACATAGGACTCGCTGGAGTTCTCTATACTCATATTGCATCAGTGTGATGGACTTGGGAAGTGTTGTGTAGATCCGAAAAACTTGTCGATGGAGATTGGGCTTGAATGTAGTGGTGCCATAATACAATGCTTTTTCTCGGACATCTCCGGTTGGGCCGTAGAAAACCCAAGGCCTGTGAAAAAGGACTGTGGTGTGCCTTTCTGGGTCAGCTATTCCACAATTTCGCTGAAAGATGAAGTGTTGTTTCCATGCTGCTAAAGGCTGGAACCAAGTGAGTATTTCTGTCAAAGCCTTTTGGTTTGAGAAATCTCCCATGAGTGCTCTGGATAGGACTCGGACAATCTTGTCTGTGGGAAATTCAATAGCAACAACATATACATTGAGAAAATACCAAAAGAACCATTTGAGATCTTCAGGAAAATCTTGATCAGGAGACCACCGCAAAACATGGATAAATGGATAATCCGAATTAAGACCATGTGGTCATAACATTAATCCACCATAAGTGCTGAATATGCGGTTTTGGTACTCATTCATATAATACTTCAAATTCTCACAGAAATTATTTTCTGCAACTTGCCTGGGGACTTTTGGGGATAAGTGAGAGTATTCCATGGTGTATCTTGCATTGGTGTGGTACGAAATGTTCTTGCATCCAATGGATTTCTGCGGACATACATGTTGATGGATTCAACTGGCTGCTTCGGTCGGGACAGAAAATCTGCGAGGACATTCTTTTTGCCTGCTATGTGTTTAGCATCAAAAGAATATTTCGAGAACCATTCGGCCCACCTTAACAATTGCGGATGGGGAATCTGCTTCTGCTTGAAATTGAGCATTTGGGGAAATGAAGACATATCCATTTCGACCAAAAAGTGATGCCCAATAAGGTGGTATTCAAACTTCTTGATGCCATATTTGACTGCGAGAATCTCCTTAAAAGTAGAGTGATCTCTGCGGGAGTGAATCGTCCACTTTTGTAAGCACAGATGAAGCGCTTATCTTTGATTTCTTCAAGGAGAATGGCTGCCCAATATTTATCACTAGGATCTGTTTGCAGAATTCTTTGACCAGTGGAAGGAATTTGCAAAGGAGGAAGATGCTGCAAAATTTCTTTGAGATGAGCTACAGCCTGTGTCTGCTTCGGTCCCCATGGGGGAGCATCTTTTTTCAACATCCTCTGAAGAGGATAGAGTGCTTTAGATATTTTTGGCACAAAGTCTCGGAGATAATTGACAATTCCAAGGAAAGCCTGGATTTGGCTAACTGTCAAATTCTCAAAGGGAAATTTTTGGAGTTCTTCTGCAAGGTGAGGACCTGGACAGTAGGTGCCTTCTTTCAAATGCATACCAAGGAACTCAATTTCCTTTTGAGCAAGGATCATTTTCTTTTGGGAAAGTATGATTCCATGTTTCTGGACAGTTTCAACGAACTGGGAGAGTAATTTACAATGAGATTCCTCATCCGGACTGTAGAGGAGAATATCATCAATGTAAATCTAGGCATGTGAGAGAATGGGCTGGAAAATTCTACACATGGCTTTCTGAAAAATGGATGGAGCTGTTTTAAGACCAAATGGGACAACTGTCCATTGAAAATGCTGGTTTGGAATGCAAAAATCAGTTTTAGGACGGTCATCAGGATGAATGCCAATTTGCCAAAAACCTGCTTTCAGGTCGAACTTTGAATAGATCTTAGCTTGAGCTAGGCTACCAAACAAAGAGTTTTTGTGAGGCAAAGGGAATTTATCATCTTGGAGGAATTTGTTCAAGGGCTGGTAATTGATCACCAATCTGAGCTTACCACGATTCTGTTCTGCTCGCTTGTTCACATAAAAGGCTTCGCAAGCCCATTGTGAATCAGAGGGTTCAATGAGGCCTTGAGAGAGCAGGTCAGCACATTCCTTCTGGGCCAGAGCAAGATGTTCAGGATTCATACCAGAATGACTGGCTTTTGTGGGATTAACATCCTCACTTTTCTTGAATGGGAGTTTGACAAAGAAGTCAGGATTTTTCCAAAGAGGATTTGAACAAGTTTGGACAAACTGAGAATGAGATTCAGAGCAGCAGGATAAGAGACTTTGGGTAATTGGATCAAGGATTTCTGGCCGAATGATGAAAAGTCTCTGGATATCCACATATTCACGAAACTGGTCACCAAATTGTAAACCAGTAGGTTTTATTCTGAGCTGGGAAAGCTGGGCTAGAACATCCCAACCAATGATGAGGTCTTTATCTGGGGAATTACAACCAAGGATTTTTGTGGATATGGAACAGCCTGAAAATATTTGGAGGGTGATGGTTTTGCTACGGAATTTTGTGGTAAAAGTATCTCCGGAAGCAGAATGGAAATACCTTGTGTAAGGCGTCCAAAATTCTTCTGGGAGTACTTTTATATCCATGAGTGATGCTGCCGCGCCGGTATCAATGAGAGCAATGACTTGGACAAGTTTGTCATTTTCTGGGGTATGGATTTGGATGGGGATATATGGAGAGTGGAAAACGGGTTGGACATGGAAGGAGTCGGAGATATTATCCGGGAAGAATGCAAAGATATCACCTAGGGATTCATCAGAGTCTGAGGAATATGTTTGGAGGGCAAACAATGTGTCGGGTGAAGGCTCATCTTCAACAAAGAATACAGACTCAATATCTTCATCATCCAAAGGGATTCCTGTGGTGGAGGAAATCTTTTGGATCATGTAGCTTCCTTGGCGCTTTGCCTGAGGACAGTTTTTTGCAAAGTGTCCTTTCTTGCTACAGATGTAGCATCGGTTAGATTTCTTCTTCTTCTTGAAACCAGAAGCAGGGGAGTGATGCCGCTTCTTTTTTCGAAGGAACTTCCACTTGCCTCTGTTAGGTCTTCATATGCAAAAAGAGAATTTCTCAAAGGAGAACTTCTTGAAGTGCTTGCGTTTCTTATTGCCAGCACAAGAGGGATCACTGCAATCTCTTGAGCACTTGATCTTCCAATGAGGATTGTCACTATTTTTTTTCGAGAGAACGATTCTCCCGGAGGTAACTTCTGAATACTTCTCTTCTGTGGCACATTTCTTCAATGGCAAGGTGGACAGACTGTTGGATTTCTCCAAAAGTCGCATCTGTGATGGTCTTGTTTTTCAGCTTCAAGGCTTTCTCAGCAACTTGACTAATCTCTTTAGGGATGGAAGCCATGAATACGGACTTAAGATTGGGATCAAAACCAAGCTGGTAGAAAAGCTTGATCATTTCTCGAAAGTGTCGATCCAGGTCCTTTTTGGCCAGAGAACAACATTTTCTTTCAAAGAATTCTTTTCTTTTGAGTTCTTTCGAATCTTGAGATTGGCCAATAAAGAAAAGATGAATGAGCTGGATTGCTTCATCAAAGGACATGGTTAAAAACTGAAGTTGGTCTCTTTCTGGGGCTAACTTCCACCAATCTTTCAAGGAACCAGTGAATCGAGTGACAAACTCAAGGAGAACATCATAAGAACTGTGTTTCTTCAGGTTTCTGGTAATCAACCAAGAATGAAACTCTTGAAGCCTTTCTACCCATTTGTGGTAAGGGATATCATCCAAAGTGAAGAAATTGGATGAATAGGACATATAGGTCGCTGACGATGGGTCATGGTAAGGTTGTGTAGGTGGAGGTGGATGCTCAACTTCAGGTGGGTTTTCCATTTCTTCTTCAATGATTGGCTCTGCAGGGTCAGCCATCATTACGTCTGCCACAACAGACTGGGTGCTAGAATCATAGGATTCAGTATCTGGAATGGAAGATGACTCACTGATAGAGATTTCAGGAGTAGCTAGGGGTGAAGGATTTATGGGTTTCACTGTGGAGATGGTGGGAACCTGGTTTCGAAGGAAATTTTCCAAGGGATTTGAAACCATGTATGAGTGGGAAGGTTTATGAGGAGGGGATGAAGGAGGAGATTTTTCTAGTGGTGCTGAAGGAGGTAGGAAAAAGGTCTGTTTGCTTTTTTCTTTTTTCTCTTGGTTTAACTTTTTAAGACGATCCCGAAGAGCAAGGATGTTCGTCTTTGGAGGAGGTGGTGCTGTGCTGAGTACAGCCGCAAAAGAGTTGGGGCCTGGAGAGCTTGGCAAGAAGGATGTGGGGTTAGGAGTTGCTGTTGGAAAGAAAAATGGATCCAGGACTTGTAGATTCCTTTACTGGTATCAGAGCCATACATCGTCGAAACTGAGTTAAGATTAGCATTCTTATATTCTTAGACCTGCTGAAGGGAAAGGAGAAATTCAAACTCTCATGGAAAACTCCACAGATATTTCGGCTCCAGTTCAGCTAGAAACCACCATCTCACTACCACCACCACCCGAACTCTGCAAATCCACTTCTTCCAAAATGGATTACCTCTATGAGGTATCCTATGTGAATGATGATCGTAAAATCTCATAAACACAATTCTCACTCATGAACCCCTACTTTGCTTTTTGTAAACCATCATCATTTTCCCCCATTCGCTCCATCAAACATCTCATCAAACAAGCCCCTCGTTCTGTCAAAGAATATGTTCAGTCCACTAAATTTGACCAGCACCCCATCCTGTCTACGCAACAAGAGCAGTTTGTAACTCTTCAAATTCCACCTGAGTTCCCTGCCCAGTGGGCTCAACAGGGTTACACTCATCTCCACTTTGGCGCCATCTGTTTGGCTCTATCCTTGCATGGACGAAAAGGTTTACCCGTAGTTGCTCGGGTTGTTCTTCTTGATACTCGGTTCTTGGAATACCAGCATGCTTGCATTGGCACTGTTCAGACCACTCTGAACGCAGGCACAGTATTTGTCACACTCTTCCCATATTTCAACATGGCCTTGGCAGATCCCAACCTTCTATCTGCTTTGAAGGTTCAGTTGCAGATCACCGGTGCTCCTCAAACCACATCAGCCATAATTGCTACTCTACACTACCAGATGGTGTACAGAGTACAAAACCATGCCATTGATCTCAACCTACCAAGTGCAGATGATGCTTTGCTTATCTCTGTTGACAACGATCAGACTTCATGTATTCACATCCCTCGTCAACTTCCAAGAGATCAGCTTGTTAAACTCCTTTCTGACAGTTGGGTGACCAACTATGAAAAACTCCATGAAAATTCCCGACCTGTCCAATCCTCCGAGCCACAGTACACCAAGAAAAAAGATGGTACTGTCACAATTAAATTCACAAAAGAGAAGGAAGACACTTCTTCCTCTGTTTTTCCATCATTCCCCACCATCCTGTGTTTCACCCCGTGTCCAACTGAGTATGTCAGTATGGAAGACCCAGATCCTAAAGCCCATGTCCAATCCTTTGATGACCATGGACGACCCATCTATTATTACAAGGATCCCTCCGGACACTGCTTTTGGGATGTTGACTGTTCATGTTCCTCATGCTTGAACCTAGATGATGAGGATGACAGACCGTCCTCCAGAAAGAAGAAAAAGAAAGATTCGTTTTACCAAAGGTACCTAGACGGTGATCCAACCGTGGGTCCTCTTGGTGAAGACGGCGGACGCTGGCAGTATATGGTTGAGTATGGTTCTCCCAAACCTCCTCAAATTACTGCACCCCTACCTGCTTGTCCCCTAGATGAACCAAAGCCGCCACCTCTACCACCAAAGAAACCCATCACTTCTCCATTCTACAAACCCACCCTCAAATGGGTAAAGAAAAACTCTTGTCCCATCAAACTCCCTCAGCCATACACTTGCAATCCTAAACCTGAACCACCTCTTGTTTTACCCAGTATTTGCATGTTCCGACCAGAAGACTTCCCACCTTTACAGCATGTCCCATCTGAAGAAAGCTCAGCCACTTTCAGATTCCCTCCTATTGAAAGTTTCTCTGATGCACAGCAGAAATACTTCCATTCTCAAAAGATCACAACTCCACATGATGTCGATCTTCAAGGAAGAAGGAAAGGCTCTACACCAGTTGAGGCTGTTCTAAATTGGCAGACAGAGAATGCTCTGGCCCAGAATGTAGCAATAAACACAGTGGCTACTCGTCTTGACAGGGTAGACCATGCTACATCTGTCCCAAAGAAGATGTTGGAAGATTTCCAGAAGAGGCTGTACCTAATGGAAACAAAACAGATTCCTACAAGTCATTATCTCGAAGACCAAACTCCTGAGATTGAGAAGCTTAGACGCCAGGTCCAGATATTGCAAGAACAACAAGCTCTCCTTGAGAAAAGGAATCTACAAGCCCTAGATCCATTTTTCTTTCCAATAGCAACTCCTAACCCCACATCCTTCTTGCCAAGCTCTCCAGACCCCAACTCTTTTGCGGCTGTACTCAGCACAGCACCACCTCCTCCAAAGACGAACATCCTTGCTTTTCGGGATCGTCTTAAAAAGTTAGACCAAGAGAAAAAAGAAAAAAGCAAACAGACCTTTTTCCCACCTCCTTCAGCACCACCAGAAAAATCTCCTCCTTCATCCCCTCCTCATAAACCTTCCCACTCATACATGGTTTCAAATCCCTTGGAAAATTTCCTTCGAAACCATGCTTCCACCATCTCCACAGTGAAACCCATAAATCCTTCACCCCCAGCTACTCCTGAAATCTCTATCAGTGAGTCATCTTCCATTCCAGATACTAAATCCTATGATTCTAGCACCCAGTCTGTTGTGGCAGACGTAATGATGGCTGACCCTGCAGAGCCAATCATTGAAGAAGAAATGGAAGACCCACCTGAAGTTGAGCATCCACCTCCACCTACACAACCTTACCATGACCCATCGTCAGCGACCTATAAGTCCTATTCATCCAATTTCTTCACTTTGGATGATATCCCTTACCACAAATGGACAGAAAGGCTTCAAGAGTTTCATTCTTGGTTGATTACCAGAAACCTGAAGGAACACAGTTCTTATGATGTTCTCCTTGAGTTTGTCACTCGATTCACTGGTTCCTTGAAAGATTGGTGGAAGTTAGCCCCAGAAAGAGACCAACTTCAATTTTTAACCATGTCCTTTGATGAAGCAATCCAGCTCATTCATCTTTTCTTTATTGGCCAACCTTAAGATTCAAAAGAACTCAAAAGAAAAGAATTCTTTGAAAGAAAATGCTGTTCTCTGGCCAAAAAGGACCTGGATCGACACTTTCGAGAAATGACCAAGCTTTTCTACCAGCTTGGTTTTGATCCCAATCTTAAGTCCGTATTCCTGGCTTCCATCCCTAAAGAGATTAGTCAAGTTGTTGAGAAAGCCTTGAAGCTGAAAAACAAGACCATCACAGATGCGACTTTTGGAGAAATCCAACAGTCTGTCCACCTTGCCATTGAAGAAATGTGCCACAGAAGAGAAGTCTTCAGAAGTTACCTCCGGGAGAATCGTTCTCTCGAAAAAAATAGTGACAATCCTCATTGGAAGATCAAGTGCTCAAGAGATTGCAGTGATCCCTCTTGTGCTGGCAATAAGAAACGCAAGCACTTCAAGAAGTTCTCCTTTGAAAAATTCTCTTTTGGCAGATGAAGACCTAAGAGAGGCAAGTGGAAGTTCCTTCGAAAAAAGAAGCGGCATCACTCCCCTGCTTTTGGTTTCAAGAAGAAGAAGAAATCTGACCGATGCTACATCTGTAGCAAGAAAGGACACTTTGCAAAAAACTGTCCTCAGGCAAAGCGCCAAGAAAGCTACATGATCCAAAAGATTTCCTCCACCACAGGAATCCCTTTGGATGATGAAGATATTGAGTCTGTATTCTCTGTTGAAGATGAGCCTTCACCTGACACACTGTTTGCCCTCCAAACATATTCCTCAGACTCTGATGAATCCCCAGGTGACATCTTTGCATTCTTCCCTGATAATATCCCCGACTCCTTCCATGTCCAACCCGTTTTCCACTCTCCATATATCCCCATCCAAATCCATACCCCAGAAAATGACAAACCTGTCCAAGTCATTGCTCTCATTGATACCGGCGCGGCATCATCACTCATGGATATAAAAGTACTCCCAGAAGAATTCTGGACGCCTTACACAAGGTATTTCCATTCTGCTTCCGGAGATACTTTTACCACAAAATTCCGTAGCAAAACCATCACCCTCCAAATATTTCCAAGCTGTTCCATATCCAAAAAAATCCTTGGTTGTAATTCCCCAGATAAAGACCTCATCATTGGTTGGGATGTTCTAGCCCAGCTTTCCCAGCTCAGAATAAAACCTACTGGTTTACAATTTGGCGACCAGTTTCGTGAATATGTGGATATCCAGAGACTTTTCATCATTCAGCCAGAAATCCTTGATCCAATTACCCAAAGTCTCTTATCCCGCTGCTCTGAATCTGATTCTCAGTTTGTCCAAACTTGTTCAAATCCTCTTTGGAAAAATCCTGACTTCT
The DNA here is from genome assembly GCA_021437785.1 of Rhodomyrtus psidioides. NCBI lineage: Eukaryota > Viridiplantae > Streptophyta > Magnoliopsida > Myrtales > Myrtaceae > Rhodomyrtus > Rhodomyrtus psidioides. The sequence goes on along the minus strand of JAILYB010000177.1, from coordinate 1,069,108 downwards.
TTGTCAAACTCCCATTCAAGAAAAGTGAGGATGTTAATCCCACAAAAGCCAGTCATTCTGGTATGAATCCTGAACATCTTGCTCTGGCCCAGAAAGAATGTGCTGACCTGCTCTCTCAAGGCCTCATTGAACCCTTTGATTCACAATGGGCTTGCGAAGCCTTTTATGTGAACAAGCGAGCAGAACAGAATCGTGGTAAGCTCAGATTGGTGATCAATTACCAGCCCTTGAACAAATTCCTCCAAGATGATAAATTTCCTTTGCCTCACAAAAACTCTTTGTTTGGTAGCCTAGCTCAAGCTAAGATCTATTCAAAGTTCGACCTGAAAGCAGGTTTTTGGCAAATTGGCATTCATCCTGATGACCGTCCTAAATGGATATGTCTTCATTTCCAAGCAGTCAAATATGGCATCAAGAAGTTTGAATACCACCTTATTGGGCATCACTTTTTGGTCGAAATGGATATGTCTTCATTTCCCCAAATGCTCAATTTCAAGCAGAAGCAGATTCCCCATCCGCAATTGTTAAGGTGGGCCGAATGGTTCTTGAAATATTCTTTTGATGCTAAACACATAGCAGGCAAAAAGAATGTCCTTGCAGATTTTCTGTCCTGACCGAAGCAGCCAGTTGAATCCATCAACATGTATGTCCGCAGAAATCCATTGGATGCAAGAACATTTCGTACCACACCAATGCGAGATACACCATGGAATACTCTCACTTATCCTCCAAAAGTCCCCAGGCAAGTTGCAGAAAATAATTTCTATGAGAATTTGAAGTATTACATGAATGAGTACCAAAAACGCATATTCAGCACTTATGGTGGATTAATGTTAGGACCACATGGTCTTAATTCGGATTATCCATTTAACCATGTTTTGCGGTGGTCTCCTGATCAAGATTTTCCTGAAGACCTCAAATGGTTCTTTTGGTATTTTCTCAATGTATATGCTGTTGTCATTGAATTTTCCACAGACAAGATTGTCCGAGTCCTATCTAGAGTACTCATGGGAGATTTCTCAAACCAAAAGGCTTTGACAAAAATGCTCACTTGGTTCCAACCTTTAGCAGCATGGAAACAACACTTCATCTTTCAGCGAAATTATGGAATAGCTGACCCAGAAAGGCACACCACAGTCCTTTTTCACAGGCCTTGGGTTTTCTTCAGCCCAACCGGAGATGTCCGAGAGAAAGCATTGTATTATGGCACCACTACATTCAAGCCCAATCTCCATCGACATGTTTTTCGGATCTACACAACACTTCCCAAGTCCATCGCACTGATGCAGTATGAGTATAGAGAACTCCAGCGAGTCCTATGTCAAGAGAATCATGAAATTCCTCCTGAAATTTGGCCATACCATCACATGAACCACTCGTGGGATAGGCCCAAAATGCACCCTCAGGTACGTCAAGCTCTTGAAGATTATAGAAGCAACCAGCCAGGTTCTTCGGTGGACACTGACACTCCTGACACTCAAGACCCTTGGGGAGGACAATTATCACAAAATCCATACTCTACAGCAGACATTGCATCCAGCAATGGTCTTTCGCATATCTGAATCCTCTTGTTGACTCAGTAGTACGATTGGTTTAGTTTAGTATGCTCTTCAACTTGCCACTATGTGGAACCTGTTGAACCAGAAATATCTGGCACCTTAAGGGTTGAGCTTCAAGAATGGGCTTGAGTGAGCAAACATGCAGTACCCTTTTAAGGCCAGGAGCGCCGTGTTTGTGGGGATAGCATACCTGCTCGTCTCGGCCAGGCTTGTCTCCGCTTCCTTGGCAGACAGAGAATGCTCTGGCCCAGAATGTAGCAATAAACACAGTGGCTACTCGTCTTGACAGGGTAGACCATGCTACATCTGTCTCAAAGAAGATGTTGGAAGATTTCCAGAAGAGGCTCAATTCAGTCTATCCGATGAATTTTGGCCAATCGGCGCTGACGTGGATGCTGACCGCCCCGACAACTTAATATTTTAATAATTTTTTAGATTTTTAGATTTTTTTTCCTTTTTTTTCTTTTACTTTCTTATTTTTTTTCCCTTCCCCTTCCTTTCCTTTCCTTCCCTGTTCCTCGGCTTCCACTTCTTCTACGCCTGCACATGAGTTTCATTCTTCGCAATTTCCGAGTTTCAACTTCACCGAAGAAGAATTCGAACCAGCTGAACTAGAACCCACGTTCAACAAGACCAATTTAAACCTAAACCCCATCGTCTCCGACTTCGTACCGCCTTCGTACCTTCTCGCTGCAGCCATCGTCGCACTTCCGCCGTGGGTCTACGTGTTGAGGGTCGCTGCGTCGATCCACATCACCCACGGCTGCATGTTCGTCGAACCTCAATTTTTATCCCACATGGATCGAAGGTGAACGCAACAACAGACCATCATATTTTGAAGGGAAGGAGTACATCGATTGGCAAAACAAATTCAAAGCATATCTCAGATGCCAAGAACCTCAAATATGGGATGTTGTAGAAAGATGAGTGAATCCAACTGCAAATGCCACGACCACATCAAATGCAGTGGATAACAATCCTACGCCGACTGCCACTCTGTCAATTACTGAGATTGTCGAGAGAGATGCTCTTGATGCAAAAGTTATTTATTCATTTTATAGTGCTTTATATCCTACTGAATACAAACGTATTGCATATTGTTCCTCATCGAAAGAAACCTGGGACAAGCTCTACATCACCTATGAAGGAACATATAGAGTCAAGGAGACAAAAGTCAATTTCCTTATTGGTCAATATGAAGCATTCAAGATGAAGCCCAGAGAAACTGGTCTGTAGTGAGATCATAATCAGGGAATGTCTGCAGTTCTTCAGCGAGGTGGGGACCAGGGCAGTACGTTCCTGCCTTGAGTTGCATTCCTAGAAATTTAATTCCTTCTGAGCAATAATCATCTTAGCAGAGACAAGTTTAAGCCTGAATGCAACTATGTTATCCCAACAACAACGACGATTTCACCAGCTAAACATGAGACTGCCTTTTAGCATACCATGCTAACTCTTGAAGCTCAACCTTAGAGATGCTAGAAATTTCTAGCTCACAGGTTCCATCGAGATAGTGAATAGTCTTACATGCCATGGGCAACCTGTTTCTAAACCAATGAGAGTCAACAAACTATTGAGAGCTCTCACAAAGGAATGAGACAATGTCAAAACTTCCATTTGAGGGACTCAGAGGATATCTCCTCTATCTATGGACGAACTTATTGGAACTCTTCAATCCTATGAGGAAGAAAGAGTTAATGAAGAGACAATGTCAAAAGGTAAGAAGTTCATTGCTTTAAAATCTAACACTGATTCTGATGTCTCAGATTCAGAAGATAAAGATGATGATGAGTTAGCACTCATGGTCAAATGATTTAGAAGAATGGCTAAGAAAGGTAGGAACTTCAAAGACAGAAAGAATCTCAGACGTTATGATCAGAAACAATCATCTGAGACCAAAAATGAAAGCCAAGAAGTCATATGCTACGAATGCAATAAGAGATGTCATATCAAACCCAATTGTCCTCTATTAAAGAAGAAAGGCAAGGATGAAAAATTCAGGAAAGTCTTGAACGCAGAGACTTGGAGCGACACTGAATGTGACAGTGATGAAAAGTATGCAAACATATGTCTCATAGCAAACTCAGATGATGATCTCCAGGTAACTCATTCAAATATTCCTGTTGAGGTATTAGATTATATAGACGAGCTATGTTTAGAATACAGAGCTATTCTTAAAAGACTTTTTGAATTGTAAAAGAAAGTAGCCATTTTTAAACAGAGAGATCTTTCTCAAAAAGATAGGATTAATTTTCTCGAAAAGGAATTTTTTCAATTGAAAGAGAAATCTGATTGTGTGTCTAATGAGAATATTCGATTGAAATCAGAATTGGAAAATTTTGAGAGAGAAACTGAATCTTTGAAAAAGGAAAGAAATCTTTTTGACATAGAGAGAAATTCTTTGAAACAGGAAATGGATATTTTCGAAAAAGAAAATGTTTCATTAGGGAAGGAAATCTCAAATATTCATAAGAAATTCTCTACAGGTTCCAAAACGTTACGGCACATACTTTCTATACAAGTTCCGTATTATAATAAATAGGGGTTAGGTTTTCAAAAAGAAAGTGACGTGGAAAATCATTTTTCTTCTGTTAAGGAAAGAATCAAGAGAAAGCCCCCTAAGAAATCTTACGAGAACCATTTTAGAAAACAGTTTGTGAAATTCAAAGGTCAAGATTTATATGCTTGTTCAAACTGTGATGATACTAGACATACTCGCAATTACTGTTCAAAAATCAAAAGATCAACTCGAGATATTCTTAGATATGCAAATGTTGCCAACCCCAAATGATCCAAACAGATCTGGGTACCAAAGAAAACTTGAATTTTATTAATCATTGCAGGTACAATGAAAGGAAAAATAAATGGTACCTTGATAGTGGGTGTCCCAGACATATGACTGGTGATGCAACAAAATTCACCAATATTGAGATGTTCGATGGTGGAAACGTTTCCTTTGGAGGAAATAACAAGGGAACAATTATTGGCAAAGGAACCATGAAGATTGGAAATCTTCTTATCCATGATGTTTCATTGGTTAATGGTTTGAATTTCAATCTCATTAGCATTAGCCAACTATACGATATTGGATGCAAAGTTTATTTTGCAGAAAATAAGTGCTCAGGTATAAGTCAAGACAATGAATCTTCGTTCACTAGACAAAGACATGGTAATATGTACCTGCTGGATACAACGTCTGAGGAAGAAAAATGTCTTCTATCTGTCAAAGACGATCCAGAACTTTGGCACAGAAAGCTGGGACACATAAGTCTCAGGTAAATATCAAAGCTCTCCAAAAAGAAACTAGTAAGAAGACTCCCAGAAGCCAAGTTTGAAAGGACTAAGCATTATGAAGCTTGCACACTAGGAAAATAAGTAAGAAGTTCTTACAAATCTATAAATGAAGTGTCTACTGACCTGCTTTGCAGCTGTTACATATAGATGTCTTCGGACCCACTCGAACTCAAAGTATTAGAGGTAAAAGATACTGTTTAGTCATTGTGGATGATTATACATGATTTACTTGGGTGTTCTTTCTTGCTCATAACAGTGATGCTTTCTCGTTCTTTGAAATATTTTCAAAGAAAGTTTAAAATGAAAAAGGATACTTTATTTCAAGCATCAAAACAGATCATGGAGGGGAATTTGAAAATCATTACTTTGCTGAATTTTGTGATCAAAAGGCTTTTCAACACAATTTTTTATCTCCATACACTCCACAATAAAATGGAGCTGTTGAAAGGAAGAACAGATCTTTACAAAAAATGGCACGAATTCTTTTGATTGAAAGCAAAGCACCATCCTATTTTTGGGCATAAGCTGTTTCTACTGCTTGCTATATTATAAATCGAGTTTTTCTTAGACCATTACTTGAGAAAACCCCCTATGAGCTTTACAACGGAAAGAAACCAAACATTACATATTTTCATATTTTTGGTTGTAAATGTTATATTCTTAAAAACTCAAGTGATCGGCCAAGTAAGTTTGATGAAAGATCAGACGAATGAGTATTCTTGAGATATTCGACTTCAAGCAAAGTCCATCGAATCTTCAACAAGAATTCTCAGACAGTTGAAGAATCCATGAATGTGAAATTCGAGGATGAGTATACTGCTCAGAAGATCATTACTGAAGCATCAGATGATCAGAACCAATCATCTCAGAAGCAGAACTTATCATCTGAGGCTGATGAAGCAACTGAATCTTCTCAGAACTTGGAAGATAAGCAAACTGCTGCAAATTCTGAAGATCCAAATGCTGAGGAATCAATCGAAGATGAGTTTGAAAAGCCAAAGAAAAACTGGAAATATAAATCCAGTCATCCTACCGATCAAGTCATTGGAAACATTGATGAAGGAATCAGAACCAGATCTAGACTAAGAAGTGCATTAAATGCATTTGCTCTGGTTTTCGAGTTTGAATCCAAAAGAATTGAAGAAGCTCTTGAAGATGAAAGCTGGATAAAAGCTATGCAACAAGAGTTGCATCAATTCTAACTCAATAAAGTATGGGAATTGGTGCCAAGACCAAAGAATCATCCTGTCATTGGAACCAAATGGGTGTTCAGAAATAAACTGGATGATAAAGGCAAGGTAACTAGGAACAAGACAAGACTTGTTGCCAAGGGATACTCTTAAGAAGAAGAAATCGACTATGATGAAACTTATGCACCTATAGCAAGATTGGAATCCATCAGACTATTACTCGCCTACGCTTGCTATCACGACTTCAAACTATATCAAATGGATGTCAAAAGTGCATTTCTAAATGGATATATCAAGAAGGAAGTCTATATTTATCAACCTCCAGGTTTTAAAGATCCAAAATGTCAGATCATGTATTCAAAATTCAAAAAGCATTCTATGGACTCAAGCAAGCTCTACGACCATAGTATGAAAGGTTAAGTAATTTCCTTACCAACCAAGGCTTTGAGAAAGGTAAAGTTGATACAAATTTATTTATCAAAAGGAAAAGTAACGAAATTTTACTTATTCAGATCTATATAGATAATATTATATTTGGTTCTTCTAACCAAAATCTCTGCAAGAAATTTTCTCAAATCATGCAGAATGAATTTTAGATGAGCATGCTGGGAGAACTCACATTCTTCCTAGGACTGCAAGTCAATCAGACCAAGTAAGGCACTTTCATACATTAAGAGAAATATCCACTTGAACTGGTAAAGAAGTTCGGTCAGAAAAATTGCAAGAAAATTGATTTACCCATATCTTCTTCATCCAAGCTAGACAAGGATGAACAGGGCAAACAGGTTGATTAGAAGCTTTACAAGAGTATGATCGGTTCATTACTATATTTAACTGCTTCTAGAGCTGACATTATCTTTAGTATTTGCATGTGTGCTAGATTCCAATCAGATCCCAATGAATCACATCTTGCCACTGTCAAAAGAATCATTAAATACATACGAACCTATCCGAATTTGGGACTATGGTATCCTAAGACTTCAGATCTAACATTGCATGGATATTCAGATGCTGATCTCGCAGGTTATAAATTAGATAGGAAAAGTTTTTCAAGAACATGCCAACTTCTTGGATTAATACTGGTGTCTTTGTTCTCTAAGAAACATAAAACCGTAGCTCTATTAACTGTGGAAGCTGAGTATGTTGTCTTAGAAAGTTGCTGTGCACAAATCCTATGGATGAAGCAACAACTGAAGGACTTTGGTGTTCAATCTCACAATGTGGAAATCCAATGTGACAACACCAGTGCAATCAATCTCACCAAGAATCCAGTCCTGCACTCACGAGCTAAGCATATTGAAATTAAGCATCATTTTATTCGTGATCATGTGCATAATGGTGACATTAGCATTCAATTTCTTGATTCAAAACATCAATTAACTGACATACTCACCAAGCCACTTGATAAGAATACATTTGAATATATCAGACAAGAATTAGGTATTACTATAATGCACGTTTAAGTTGCTATTTAGACAAGTAGACTTTGCTTCAGAGCTTAAAATGATATATGGAAGAAGCAAAAGATGCCAAAGCTTCATTTGAAGAAGCTCTATGACTACAAGGAACTCAGAACTTAAAGCATCATCTGAAGATGATATCTTCTAAATGGAGATCGACTGAAGGTTTGATTATTCAAATTTTTTGCGCGTAAGTAGTTATATTTCTGGCAACAAATAAGGTACGTATCTTCACAATTCTTTTAACTGTTCTAAAAATATTATGATTGTGTTGATTGTCGATTGAATTGAATAAATACATGTTCCTAAAAAAATTTTCAACTTTGTTCGTAAAACGGTTTTCGAATTTTTCTTTTTTTGGAATATCAACCGCCTCAAAGCGGTTTCTAAAAGGACTAAGACAAAAAAAAACTCAAAATGAACCGCCACCCTCTTCCACGATTCTGCAAGAACAGCCCAAACTGAGCTTTTCCTCTCCAATTATTCACTGCCAATCCCAAATCCGAACTCATTTCTTCAAAATCCTCTGTCAAATGGCCTCCAAAGAGCATCCCTCAACAAGAAACTCTTCCGAAGAAATCAGCAAGTCCAGCTCACCCAACTCTAGGGCTGAAATCAACCCCTCGAATCCTCTTGAGCTCTCAAGAGTGGACGTGGGAAGTCAAGAGCATGCGGAGCCAATCACCTCTAATCAATCACACAAAGACATTGAGAGAGACATCAAAAAGAGACATGAACTCCTACATTCTCTTTTTGTCTAGAGACAACATCTAGTTTTCTCTATTTGATAAGGTGTATACCCTGAGTGTCACAGAACTGGCATCCATTCTAAAATGTGAGCAGTACATTTTCACTAATATTCTCATTTCTGATAATGATGTGTTCCAAGCAGTTTCTTCTAATCCCTCTGCAATCCGATCAGAAGCATCAACCATTGATTCTGATCTCTTACCCATGATTGGTGTTGTTCTTCGTAAGGTGATTCTAAACTGTCTTCGACCCAAAAATCTATCTCGCACTGTCACTCTCTATGAAAGAAAAATTATTTGGGCTATTTTAAACAAAAAGCCATTCTCTATTCCTCATATAATTGTCCTACAAATGCTGAGATCAATACGACAGGCCAAAGGCAAACTACCTTATGGATCATTGATAACCGAATTCTTCATGAGCTGAAAATTGATATATCCATCAGATTAAAATCTCTTTGCCTAAGACAAGGCTGCACTGGCAAAATTATGCTGGCCAGCATGGGGTATAGTCTGGTTTAGGGCTTATAGAGGGATCGCAAACAAAACGTTGTAACCATTCGTGCCTCTACTACAGCATCACCACCTGCACAGATGGACCTTCAAAAGAGGAAAACAGAAACACAAAATGAAAATTTTACAATTGATGTCAAAAGAAAGAGGAAGATAGACCACCTAGTCATACTTGATTCATACATTGAGAGTTATAAGAATGATGTTCCAGAGAGTCATGACAAACTACTGAAAGACTCGTCAAGTGCTGCTCTTCACACCAACGATGGTTTTGATGAGAAAAGCAGAACGGAAATCCTTGCAGAACTATTGCAGATACAACAACAAACAGATCAAAGACTGGATGATCTCAGGAATACTTTGCACTCAGATATTGCAGCTTTGAATGCCAAGATGGACAGGGCTATTCTCAAACTGAAGAAGGATATTGATTAGAGATTCAGCCAATTATCCCAGTTTGTCCTTGTCTAGAACCCCTCTAGCCAAGCCCAATCAACCTCAGCACCAACTACCTTTTAACCCCCACAAAAAGACTAAAAAGATTTTTCAAATATTTCTCATCTTTTTGTTGTTTTGTTATGACAGTGTTTTCTTGGTGATGTAATTGCTTATTTTGGATGGTTGTTTGGATATTGTTTCAGTTAATCTCATTTTTCATGATTGCCTATCTGTTACTCTTTATATATTCTCCTATAACATTCAGAGGGAGCACTTATTGTTCTTTCGTGATATATGTTGCCCTTTATGCTTTACTGAATGAATCATATGTTCGGGAGAGTACTACTCCATCTATGTGCTTTAGTTTCTATGTTTGACCTCATCGGTCATTCATTTGCCCTTTTGTGCTAATGATAAAAAGGAAGAGAAAAAGATACAAAAGTTAACAAAAAGGGGAGAAAGAACATCTGTGACAACATGTTACAAGACATGATGTTTAATACAAAAGGAACAAGTTCGCATAGATATTTATCTCTATGGATATATTTATATCTATGAATGCTCTGTGAATATCATAATTTGTGAATGATAAGTTGTATCAGGTACAATAGGTACAACTAGACATGGCCGGTTTCGATTCCGCCAAAAGGTGGAACCGAAACTTTTAATTTTATTTTTAAAATAATAAAATAAAATTAATAAATTACAAATTATAATCAAATTGTACATTGTAATAAAATTTGAAAAAAGAGAGAGAGAGAATGAATGGGCTTGAACTTAATGAATTATCATTAAGCGCCTACATATCTTTTTGGAGATAGAAGAATCAAAGCCCATGTAGTTCTCTTACCTTTGGTAACCCCTAACTTACCTCATCGTCAATCGCCGCTACCCGTTGTGGTGGTGGTAGTATCTCCACAGTCATCACTGAAGAATTCGTGTTCTCGATCCAGCTCTTATTGGTGAAATTTAGCCTTTGTCCAATCATCGACACAAGCTTGACACTCCACACTTTTCGGACTTAATTTTGAACGGCGGGGGTCCAAAATTAATCCTCCAGCACTAAATGCTTGTTCAACAGCCACTGTTGAAGAAGGGGTCGCTAATATTTGTTTCGCGATGAGGGAGAGAACTGAAAATTGAGTTGAATGATTCTTCCACCACTCAAGAATCTTGAAATCTGCGTTGTTTTCTGAATCGCTAAACTCAAAAGAAATTGTTAAATAGTTTTCTAATTCGGAAATACTACCTGTTGATGTCCCTTTATGTTTTTTTTTTTGCCTAGTCTTGAGAATTTTATACCCTCTACTAAGTAGTGAAATACCCGCATCGCTTTCTGAGACAATATGCTGGGCAGATTCATATCCACTGTCGCTTAAACCATATCTATTACAAAATTCATTATATAATGCTACTATAGCTTCTTTAACCTCTACTTGTATAATTGAAATATTTATTACTTCATCCAAATGTAAACAATCATAATAATAAGCAGTCAGATAATCTAATAAATCATCTAATTTAGTACATGGATTGAAAACAATACCAACTAAATAGACAAGAGGAATGTTCAAATAATAATGCAACCATTTTTCTCGCATTACTAAAATACTCGAAGCTAAGTCAGTATCTTTTTCATATGCATTAAAAATATTAGCAATATTAACACACTCTATTAAAAATAAATGCGTAGTAGGATAATAAATACCAGATAAAGTTTTAGTAGCATCATTAAAAATTTTCAAACAATCTAAATTTTTTTTGCAAACGTCCCAATGTTGCAGGAGTAAAGCAATATCGGGAACAGTATTTGAAATAAATGAACATAATAAATCTTTGTAATTAAAAGTTTGTAGAAGCATCTCGTAGGTAGAATTCCAACGAGTCGGAACATCTTTTGGAAACCTTCTTGCCGTTATCTTATTTTCTTTACAAAATTTTCCCCACGCTTTCATAAGTTAAGGGCGGCTCCATAAAAATATAATTGCACTATTTATTGGGTGGAGAGAAGTTACAAGAATTCGTAAACCATCTTGAACACATAAATTCAAAATATGACAAGCACATCTAATGTGAAAAAATTATCAGCCAAAAGAGGGTTTACACATTGTTTCTAACTCGGGAATGGAAGCAGTATTTGCGGCGGCATTATAAAAAACAATTGAAAATATTTTATTAATCAAATCATATTCTTCTAAAACTTGCCTAATTATTCTATAAATATTATGGGCCGTACGCCTTTCAGGAAAAACTTGAAATGCAAGAAGTCTTTTTTGAATAACCCAATCATCACATATTCAATGGCACGTGACACCCATATAAGAATTAATATTCCAAGAATTACTCCAAATATCACTACCTATATGTACACGTCCTTTGAATTCTTCAAAAAATATTTTCAATTTATTTTTTCGATCTTTATAAACTCGTTTAAGTTCGCGTTTAAGAGTAGTTTTCGGAACAGATGGTGCTTGCGGAACCAGCGCAGTGTTTACCAAATATCTAAAATTAAAATTTTCACCAGTATTAAACGGAGCATGCTCAAGGGAAACATATTCAGCTAATGTTTCTTTATAAAGTGCATTAGTGAAACGGAATAAAGGATGGTGGTTAGAATTGGCGAACCCAGAAATTTGTTGTTGGCTAGTGTCGATCCCCGCTGGCGTTGTATGTTTTTTCGTCAAATGCTGACGAAATGTTCCATAGCCATCTCCTTTACCAAGTTTGTATTTTTGCAGACAATATTTACAGCTTATATCAAACTTACCTTCATTTTCATTCCATACTTTGTCGAAGTGTAGCCATAAGTCGGATTCTCGGCTCTTCCGTGCCGGCTCATTTGGTATCGACGATCCTTCGACACCAGTGGCAGTGGCAGTAGGAGGATAAAGACTTTCTTGCGTTGCGACGTGCTCGACGTCGGGATTGGGAACATCGTCATCTTCCCAACATACATATTCACGGGGATCATATTCATGAACAGAAAAATCGGATTCTCCCATCTCCATCGGGCTCTTTCCCTTTCTAGTATTTCGTCTTCCACTTGCCATTTTTTTGAGAGAATTGATCGGAAAGTTGATTCGAAGAATTGAGACGGAATTGAGAGAGAATATCGGATCGAGAGAATTTGACTTGAGAGTTGAGACTTGAGAGTATTGGAGAGAATTGAGAGAAATTGTGAGAAAAATAAAGAGGGATTGTGAGGTTTTTATAGAGAGTTTTTAGTTTTTTTTTTAAGGAAATTTGGAATGGCCAAAATGGCCGTTGCGAATTTCCCAACGGGCCGAGGGGGCCCATTGCCCCCCACGCCCCCCTTTTTTTTGGGCGGTTAGGAACCGGAACCGGCCCTTGAAGGCCGGTTCCGGTTCGGGCCCGGTCAACGGGCAGGTCAACGGGCCGGTTCCGGGCCCACGGGCCCAAATGGCCATGTCTAGGTACAACTACTATAAGTATGTAAGAGTACATAAAAACAGGATATTTGCACCGATTTTCACAACTGAAAATATGAGAACACTAGTTCCCATGTTCAACAGGAACAAGATCTGAAAAGAAATATAATTTCTTTCCTAAGCTGAACAGGTGAACAAGTTCTTTATTTGAGCATTTTATTGATCTGTATGTTTGGTAGAATATTTGCAAAAACAGGTTAACTTGAGCATGTTATAATCGTCATAATCTGAGCATGAGTTGAACTACAAGTTCTGTGCTGTTGTGTAGCAATTTTATATCACAAACAATATGCTGATATACAAGTTCTAAGCTATTGTATAGTAAGTTTATATCTCAAGCAATATGCTCATATTTACTATGCTGCTCAAGTTTGTTATGCATGTGATTAAGTTCTATAGAAAATCAAGTAGAATCACATATCTATGCTCTGAAACTATACTTGTGCTTAATCTCTAAATCTTAAGCATTATCGCAAGTTCTGAGATTGCTCATATTGTTAGAATATCGACCTTAGAACTTATTCTTGCTAGAAGAACAAAAGACAGATTGATAAAATGTGTTCTTAGCAAGATTATACTGAGAGTAACTAGATTCTAGTTGCTCATCCTTTTATTCAAATCGTTGTTACTTTTGTGGATAGTTTTTGTATCATCAAAAAGAGGGAGATTGCTGAGAAAAACCCCTAAGTTATTTTGAAGTTGACAAAACAACCCAAGTACTCTTAAGTTTCGAGGTAATGTCGTGGGATACTATTTTGCAGATTATCCTTTGGTGCGGGGATGCACAGAATTGAATCTGTCAAAAAGGTTTTGCTCAGATGGGATTTTTGAGGGACTCAAAAGCTAGTTCGAGCTCAGACGTTGAGTGGAGATAGCTCCGACGTTGGAATGACGCTCAAACTCTGAGTGGAGTATTCACGTGTAATAATCAGAACTTGAAGATGACTTTGAAATGTGCTTATTTAACACACTACAGTGGATACAATCGAGCTGGACCATTCTTGAGGATTCTCGGGGATAGAAATCAATCAAGGATACAAAATCAAGGAGACACACATACGACTTTTCAAATGAACAAAATAATCTATGGAAACCCGTGATCATAATTGTATGGGCGATTTGATCCGAATGGGGAAGAATTTTCTTTGGCGATGCCCAACGGCTACGAGATCTTCTTTTGGTATTTGTCTTATCCAAACAGAAAGTTTTGGAGAGACCTTTTTTGAAAACCTTGCAACTATTAAATTAGAGGCGGAGGAGTATAAAAGACATCTCAAGGTCGAAGGGACAAGAAGTCGGCGTTAAGAGAGAAAATTCTTTATAATTCTTAGATCGAGAGTACTTCATTTCAAATACACTTCTTGATTCCTTCATTGTAATTGTGAGGAGGTGTACACAAGAGTGTTGAACGCTAGGTGGGATATCCTGCGTGTCAAGGAGATCACTAAGCTGTAACCTCTCAAGCAGTTTACTAGTGGAATCTAGCCGATTGGCTGATAGCCGAAGAAGTGGACATAGGCTTAACCAAAGCCGAACCACTATAAACTCTCTATGTAGTTTTCTCTATCTATACTCTAATCATATTGTATAATCTGTGATAGTAGAACTGCATGTGAATTATTCATATTGATATACTGTGTTGCCCTTGTCTGAGACGTTATATAAATGCTTGTGCAATTGATATTCCGCGAAAAATTTTCAAATTGCACTATAATCATATATTCACCCCCTCTAGGTGATAACGCTAGCTACAACGTTGATCACATCTTCAAATAACATATGTTATCTTGAAGATAACTTTTACGTTCAAGATATCTTTTCGCTTCAGTCTTAAACTCGAGACACAATTTTAACTGTTTTGCGTCCAGAGATAGTACAATCATCTCTTGTGAACACAATGCCTGGGAAATTTATGATGCTTGGAGCTTCATACATGTTTTCCAGCCTGGTGTATTGAAATTGTCTTTTGACAACCATGTCATTTTTCAGTGTGACATTGAATTTATCCAATACTTCCATTTTTGAATCATTGAGCATAGTTGGGGCGTGCAAGAAAATAATTCAGTTTCTCTGTTTCTGTTCCAGAAATAGTTTTTGGAACAGAAACTTGTTTGATAACACAAATCTGTTTTTCTACTTTTGAAACAAAAATATGAAACAGAAATTATTTTGGACCCAAAATGAGAAGTAGAAAATTACAGCTTCTGGCAGAAATAGAAACAGAAAACGAAACAAAACCCTATCTTCTTCGCGTCTTTCTTCTATCGCGTCTTTTGCCTCCTCACCCTCATGGCCGCACCCAAAGTTTCTTCTCTCTTCTTCGCGTCTCTCCGACAGATCTAATTTCGCACTCTCGTTGGTCCTTGTCGCGACCCTCCCTCGCGGGCTGGGGCGAGGGGGCTAATGGGCCGCCCGATCGTCGGCTTGATCGGACGCGGGCCTCTCCCAAGGTTCATTTCCCAAATCGCAACTGCTGGATATACGTGGTCGACCTTCAGTGTGGTCTAGTGACATGTGATAAGTGTACATGCCAAGGAGTCGCCACCAATCGTTTCGTGGAGGGTACGATCGGAAACCCTATCGAATAGTTGGGAGCTGTCTATTCGATTTTGCGGAAACCAGAGAAGTGGGTTCAGGGACTTAGTTATGCCAACTGTCAGAGTTGACGCCCTTTCGGTACCGAAGCTGAATGGTTTATCTGATCCTAGGATTTTATGCAGATGAGTGAGGTATAGATCCTAAATCTAGGAGTTCATGCAGATGGGAATTACTACTCTATCACTCACAATCAATAGAAATAAGTGCGCAAATCAAGGATCCAATGCATGCGGATAAAACACATGAAATCAGCATGGCATCCCTAATGAGGCCCTATTAGCCTAGAGAAATATCAATCAAGGCTCAAGAATGATTTTGGCCTGATTTGCCCATGATTCTGGGACAATTCACCTCGAAAGGGTAAATTTGTCATTTTAGATGAATTGGAGAGTCAAAAGATGGGGGAAATAGGATTGGCTATCAATCCAATCCATTTCCTATTTTTCGAGAATTTCCAAAAAATCTCAAATATTAGGGCTAGTCGTCCACCTGACCCAAACCCTAACTTTAAGCAATTTTCAGAACTCGATTTGAGACAAGAAAGATGATTTTCCCATTGAAGGGCAAAATCGCATTTTGAGAAAAGGGACAAGACTCGAAAACCCAAGCCTAAGAATTGGTCGCCTACTTGACCCTAATTCTTACCTTGGCATTATCGGCCTCATCTCGCATATACAGCAGAGGCGACTTACCCCTAAAGGGTAATATCGTCAAGTCTCGGAAGAATGGATAAGAAACCCCAAAAATAGGGTTGACCAGTTGTCTGTGGTCAATCCTCGATTTTTGGGGATTTCTGGAGTGTCTAGGATTTTTCCACAATTTTTTTCACATTTTTTTGAATTTTCTGGAATTTTCTAGCATTTTTTGGATTTTCTAGGATTTTTCTGATTTTTTTATTTTTAAAATCAATTTTCGATTTTTTTATAAAAAAATGTTATCCGGGCCGGGTTGGGTGACCCGGCCCACGACCCACGGGCGACCGGCCCGACCCGGATCCTGCCCGCGCGACCTGCACCCAAAACGACGTCATTTTGGTCTTCCCGCTTCTAATTTCAATTTCCCGCCTAATAGAAACCAAGGGCCTAGATTGTGCCACGTGTCACGCTACGGACGGCTTGATCCAGCAAAGGAAACCGACGGCTGTGATTTCACCACGTGTTGAAGTACGAGCGGCCTGATCTTTACAATGAACCAACGGGCCAGATTGAAACGCTTAATCGAACTACAGCTGTCCGATCTAAGGGGTTTTTAATTTCTGAAAATCATTTTTAATTTCCGAAAAAAGCAAGATCGCGACACGTGGCACGCCTACCACCGTTCGATCATTTTTTGTTATTCGGTTATAACAACCAATGCTGACGTGGCTGCCACGTGGGCGCCACGTCAGCGACACGTCATCGTTGACTGGTCAACTCTCGTTGACCAGTCAACAGACTCGCCGGGGAAGACGATCGGCGCCGGCTCTGTTTCGCCGGCGCCTCGTGGGAAGGCGATTTCTCCACCTACGGACCACCAAAGCTCGCGAAACCAACGACAAACGACTCGTCTCGTCGAGCTCTACAACATATAGGAAGCTTGATACAGCAGATCAACATTTCATCCACGTTCTACCTCCGGCCGAAGCTAGGCTCCGGCGGCTACTCACCCTAGCCATTTCTAACGTTACCTAGCTAAACAAACCAATCAGGAAGCATCACCGAGGGTTGAGGAGACTTACCTGGCCATCTGGAAGGCTTGACAAAGCCTGGACGGAGTTGAACCGTTCTCGGTGACTCAACCAAGATTGAAGGTCGGCACGACGTTTTATGCAACGACAAAGCAGAAAAAAGGTCGGAGAGGAATCAGTGATGCACAAGGAGCAATGTGAGATCAACAAATCGTGAAACGAGCCGGTGGAACTCAAGATTGCATTGATGGCCGAGGTGAAGCTTGAAGAGGAGTCTCACCTGTTTTGGCGATGAAATGCTACACCGCTTGGTTCTGGAGATTCCTTGGGATGTCACGAAGCTCAGAGGATGTATCCGAAGCTTCGGTTTCGCGCCGCTCGCCGTGGTCGAGCCTTCAAAGCTCACGGCTTCCTTCCTCCCACGGCGCCAATCTCTCTCTCTCTCTCTCTCTCTCTCTCTCTCTCTCTCTCTCTCTCTCTCTCTCTTTGCTCGCTTGCCCTCCAGAAACTCCTCCCTCGCTTCTGTTCTTCCCCAAATTCTTCTCAACCGAATCTGTTCAGTTATGGCGCCCGAAGTTTGTTGGGTGCACCAGCCCATTCCGCACGTGCGACGCCACTTCTGGCCAGTTGGAGATCGTCGGCCTTGTGTGGACGAATGATCAGGGAAGGCTTGTCGAATGGGCGTGCGGATTTGAGGTCAATTTTTGGCCTCTTCTCCCCCTTCGTTTTCCTGTTGTGTACGCGCCCAGAAGAAGCAGAGCAAGCAGAGGGTGTTCTGCTTATGACCAATTTTGGTCAACGGGTTGACTGGGTCGGGTTGATCGACCCAGTCAACCCGGTTTAGCATTTTTTCTTCAAATTAGGTGTCTAATTGTCCGAGAATCATGAAATTTATCTTAAAATTAGATTCTTCAGCACGAATTCCATTTGAAAATGTATTGTTTATGAGAAATAAGCGTGGAATTGATCAAAAACCCCAAATGTAGAGTAGGATCCGAATTTGATTTTTGCCAAATTGATGTCCTTAATGCAGGAATTGGCACCAATTGAGCCCACCATTAGATTGAGGAAGTCGAATACTATAGGGAGGAAGCATTGGGGTTCTATGGGTGTCCCTTAGAAAAGTTTAATTTCAGAATTGGCATTTTATGGACTAAAATGAAAAGAATTTTTATGCGTTTGGGTCCCTAAAGCCAAAATTGATTAAATCAGCGCACAATTGAACCAATTTGAGATGTCGGGCAATCAAGCTGAATGTCAAGACTCGGAAAATGCAAAAGATTGCAAATAAAAAGACTCAAAACATATTTTTTTGATAAATTTAACCATGTGCGTTACAAAGAAACACACAAAATTAAACTTGAATTCCAACTCTTGATGAGGTCAAAATGATAATAAATGTAAAAGAAAAATATTGACTATTTTCCTATATTTTTATGACCTCAAATCCTATTTTTGTTGATTTTTCTAGTATTTTCCTATTTTCTAAAAATACTAAAAAATGTGAAAAATATGAAAAATTATTTTTTGGTCAAGAATGGTTCCTTGGGCTTGGCCAAGGCCACCAAAGTTGATTTTGTAATTTTTTGACTTTTTATGGATTTTTTGTGATTTTTCAAAATATAACTGCAAAAAGACTTGGTCAAAAATCAGGTGTCAACAGTCCTCTTCGCGTCTTTCTTCCTTCTCTTCTCATGGAAGATCTGCTTTCTCACTCTCCCTCCCCATTTCTCTTGATCGGTGGACGCGATTAGGGCTTGTCGGGTTTCTTTCCTGCTCGGGCTTGTTCAATCTTGCCGACCCTGAAGTCCTCGCCAAATTGCTTCCTCTTCAGCGTGCGCGTGCTCTGCTCGAGCTTGCCAAGGCCGCTTCGACGCTCTTGTCAGGTAACTCCCATCGCCTTTCCTGTCTTGGATTTGGTAAATCCTGTCAAATTTCTCGACGATCTTGCCTCTAACTATTTCGATTTCTTTTTTTTTTTGTTTGTTTGGTAAGTCTGAAGGAGTCGTTGGTGGATCGGGCACCGGAGTTAAAGATCTCCCATACAACATCGGCGAGCTCTATTCCTCTGCTTGGGGCTCTTGGGTTCACTGTCGTAGCACCTCCAAGGTATTCGTCTTTCATGTCGTCTATGTGAATTGTGATTGATGGAGCTTGCTGCTACGTCCTTGGCTGAATACGATTGCTGACGTGATTTGCTTGGGGAGGGGGGTGGTGGTTGAGATGCAATTTGGGTGGATTGGTGTAGGTGAAGTGAGATTGTTGCGTGAGTGCTCCTTTGTGTGGATAGGTGTATGGTTGGGGACGTTTTGATGAATGTGGTCACATCTAGTTCATTTTTGGCTATGGAAGTCTGGCTTGATTCGAGTAAACAAAGCGAAGTGAAATAGCTGGTGAATTTGATCAGGGAATGCTCACTGCGAAGGCCTAAACTATTTCGATTTCTTTGATAGCTGATAGCTCGGTATTTGTTTGTGATATAGTGAGTTTGAGGTGTCTGGTGTCGACCAGACAAACCTCAACATCTCCCGCGAGCGTGCTGAGTTCTTGCTCTTCCCCGACCACGGTCTCGATTGGTATTCGCTCCATTTTATCGAGCAAGATTAGCAGGGTGTTTTTTTTTTTATTATTGTGGTCTTGTCTTAGTGTGACTGGCTAGTTTGAAGTGATTAATATGTTATGTAATCAAGAAGGAATTCATGACTCTATTTGACTCTAGCAAGACACTTGTGGGAGGTTGCCATGCTTGGTTGACATATTATACAGCTAATGTCCTTTCCTTTGTTGAGATGCTATCCAATCATCTTTACCCTAGAGCTTCATTTTCTAGACCTTGCTCTGAGCCCATGTCATTCCCCTCGCTGTAATTTCTTTGTCAGTAATGTCACTATGGGCAGACCATACATCAACTAAGACGAACTTTTTCTTGCTAATAACTAAGATAAATGTGTTTAACAGTTTATGTTTGGTTTGGATATTCGCCCGTTCATTTAACATCTATAGGATGTTCTCATCTTTTTCCTTTGCAGAGCAATGCGAAAGGGACAAAGCCCGAGTTCTTGTCACATGGGATGGTTGAGTTTTATTAATTTTGATGTTATAAATTTTGCCCAGGAACTTCTTGCACATGAGACGGCTTGTCATTGGCTGAAATGCTATTTTTTTTTTCTCATCGCGCAACTGCAAACCATATTCAAGAAAAGCTCAATACTTATGAATGAAGTGAACGCTGAATTTGTAGGACCACAAGAGATCATAGACTTGGATTGATGTTTGTTGAATATGGATGTTTTTATGTAAATTATAAGCTGATTTTATGCATTTGCTATTCAAGTGAGACTTTAGCAGAATAATGCTGCAAACATTGTATTGACAATTCCCAAGTTAGATAAGTCGATAAGTCGATTCCCACATCAGTATCAAGTGCCTGATGCAATTATTTGCAAAAAACAAGAAAGTGCTACCGAGGTATTGCAGCACAAAAACAACAAAATCAGAATCAGTACAAGAGCATTGAAGGACCTGACACAAGTTAAGTGCATTGATAAAAAAAAATGATATCAGATGAAAATACGAAAATTAGAATAAAAAAAAAGAGAAGGTATTTTATATAAAAACTCTTACAATCTCCAACTAATAGATGGAATGAAGAAAAGCATTCAAATTCTATTGAAATGAGATAGTTTTGGTCTACAAGATAGAAGGTACAATTTGACAATGTCAATTACCCACAATCAGTATTACAAACTTAAAAACATGATACTGTGGAAGAGAGAAACTTCCCACTAACTTTCACATTATGTACAGCTAACATAATCATACAACATATGCATAGAACAAATGCCAATTTATATAGCATCTTGTCTTCCTTCGCTCGTGCAAGCTCCTCATTTAAACGTTTATTTTCGCCTTTTGCATCTTCATTTCAACTATCAATGAGCTCCCATCAACCTCGTCGCACCTCGAGAGCAAGAAGTTCTCTAAGGGCGCGCATGGTTTGTCATTGTCATTGGCTGAAATGTTATAAACGAATGTGAAGAAGGCAATACTCGAAAAGAATCTCACGTTGATGCAAATTGCGACCTTGATTCTATACTATCTTGTTTATACAAATTGGGAGATTGTGAATTTTTCAAATAAAGGAATTTGGAAGTAAAATTAGACGAAATAGAAATTTTGTGTTGTTTTCGAACAAAAATTTTATTCCAGAAGTAGAAATTTTATTCTGTTATCAAACAGATTTCTATTCCAGAAACAGAAATTTCATGTTGTTATCAAACAGATTTCTATTCTAGAAACAGAAATTTTATGCCGTTATCAAATGTATTTTTCAGCTCAGAAACTCTTTCCGAAATAGAAATAGAAAAAAACTATTTCTGGCTAGAAATTGATTTTAGAAACAGAATTGTTTTCATGCGCCCCCTTGGTTTTTGTGATGAAAAGATAACACCTGCTTGGCAACATACAATACTAGCTGGTGATGTTACTGCATGAGAGTGATTATGGTGCATACTGTGGTAAGTGCATGATTCATGAGTAAACCTTTCTATTGTTGAATATGGATTTTTTTTTAAACAAGCAATACAAGAAAATTATTGCGCGAAACCAAGCGATCAATCAAATAAATAGATAGAACGAGTAAAGTAAATCGAATATCAAATGTATGTGATTCTGCTGTAAAGATCTACGTCCACGGGGCGGGCAGCAACGAATTCCACTATAGATCAAGCGATATACGGAGATTACAGATCACTCGAGTTACACAAACATATTCTTGGTGTTTCCTAGTCCCAATTACATCCAAGAACGCACACAATATTTAGCACTCAATTTCTAGCGAAATAATCTCTCAATTTCGTAAAGAAAGTAAAACACAAATCTAATGAAAAGATTGAATCGGCTAAGACACTAATTCTTGCTGGAGTAGTTCACGGGTACCTTTGAGCCAAGCACTCATATGCAACGGTGCTTCAATGACCTCATAATATACTGACCCCCCTCCCCTTTTTTTACTAGGCGTGGATGGCACGAAGATCCGCCTGTAACAACCCTACGAGCGCAGTCCTCAATTATGAATTAATATACTGCCTACTAAACTTGCAGGAGAGGTTTGAGTTTTTTTCCGATTTAATTCAAAAAAAATATTTACAAAATTAGGTTAGAAAAAAACATATTTACCGATTTAGGTCTCGCGCGCTGGCAAAAGCAGCGCGCGAGACCCGCGCGCTGGTTAAACCAGCGCGCAGAGCTTGCTCGCTGGTTTTACCAGCGCGCAAGTGATGGTCCATGCAAGCAAGCAAAGCTTGCTTGCATGCAAGTTTTTTTTTTTTTTTTTTACACATAAAAAAATTATTTTTATTATTAATTTTCGACGAATTTTATTAGCGACGAATTCTACGATGAACGTGTCGTTGGAAATATACGCTATATATTTTGAGACGAAATTTGTAATAAATTGGACGTTTTGTTGCAAATTAGCGAGGAATTTTTTTTCCCGCTAATTTTCCGTAGCTAAAATCCTCTTTTTATGTTTTTCAATTATTTTATATTTTAGAAAAAATATTATTTTTTTGTATTTGTCCCCAGTATGCGATGAATTTCTAAGCTATATTTTTGCGACAAACGTACCGCAAATTTCGTCGTGCGACACATTTATATTTTGCGACAAACTCATGGGACACATTTGTCGCAAAATATAAAGCGTACATTTTCAACGACAAACGTGTGAGTTTGTCGCAAAATATAACGTATATTTCCAACGACACGTTGGACATCACCGTGAAACACACTAAGCTATATATTTTGCGACAAACATGCCGCAAATTTCGTCTTGTGACACGTTTATATTTTGCGACAAACTCACACGTTTGTCGTTGAAAATGTACGCTTTATATATTGCGATAAATGTGTCACATGAGTCTGTCGCAAAATATAAACGTGTCGCAAGACGAAATTTGCGGTACGTTTGTCGCAAAAATATAGCTTAGAAATTCATCGCATACTGGGGACAAATACAAAAAAATAATATTTTGTCTAAAATATAAAATAATTGAAAAACATAAAAAAGGATTTTAGCTACGGAAAATTAGCGGAAAAAAAAATTCCTTGCTAATTTGCAACAAAACATCCAATTTATTACAAATTTCGTCTCAAAATATATAGCGTATATTTCCAACGACATGTTCGTCGTAGAATTCGTCGCTAATAAAATTCGTCGAAAATTAATAATAAAAATAATTTTTTGTGTAAAAAAAAAAAAAAAAGCTTGCATGCAAGCAAGCAAGCAAAAGCTTGCTTGCATGGACCAGCACTTGTGCGCTGGTTTTACCAGCACGCAAGCGTTGCGCGCTGGTAAAACCAGCGAGCAAGCTCTGCGCGCTGCTTTTACCAGCGCGCGAGACCTAAATTGATAAATATATTTTTTTCTAACCTAATTTTGTAAATATTTTTTTTTTTGAATTAAATCGGAAAAAAACCCGAGAGGTTTCATAGTGGGAACGCAAATCCAATATTGCATTGAAGAAGGAAACGTTGAAAGACAAAGTTGGACTCAATTTTCCTCAATCCCAATATATCTTCTCACACACGGAATCCAGCACCGAATAAGATTACTATCAACTTGGACTTTTCCCTTTCTTTTTCTGTTATTATCTTCAAGAAGAATCCTACTATCAACAAATATACCACGACTGAAGATTGCACTTCCAATGACAGATTACATGCTTGTCCATCGTTCTTTGCTCAACACTTGAATGTCCGAGTAAATAACAATTCGTCTTAAGTCGGTTTCGTTTATCGATTCAAACTCGAGACATATTTCAACAATCTCCACCTTGACTCGACGTTTAAGCTATGTCACAATCGCTTATGCTAAAATCCGAACTTCACCGCTACTCTCCTAACAGCCCCGATGGGTTCAACCGCCACAGATATCATTCTAGTCCAAGCTGCGCTTGAACTTCACCATAACCGACGTCCTCATCAGAATACCAACTGCACATGTACTTTTAACTGGTCTATAAGGGCTTTCTGACGCAAGTTCCTTAACCACAGATAAAGCAAAATCATTGTTTCATCCATATCTGTCAGGAAATCGAAAACGTACCTTGTCAATATTAGCAGTTACAGCAACCATTGACTCTGTAGGCTCCACCTCGTTACAAGCATCATCTATGTCGATTACTTCACTAGTATCCGCTACCTCAGGAGTTTCTAGTTGTAACTCTACCTCAAGCTAAGCACCATCTAGATCCATATGAACACTGCTATAATCACTCTTAACTTGAAGTACTGGAGACTCGTCAAAGGTAACTTCTCTGCTGCAAACAAGTGAATTTATATTCGGGCACCACAACTGATAGCTACACTCACATCGTGCATTGCCATGGAATATGCACATTGCCCTCACGTCGAGCATACCATCACTTACTCGATAATAACACGAGTAACTAAAGTTTCTAAAAATAGAATCATTGGCAACATTACCTGACCACACTACTTCGAGAGTCCGATATCCGATCGCAGTCGATGGGGATCTATTCACCAGATAGCTCGCTATACTAAGCGCATCTGCTGGAATTCTCCTAGTCATACCAGCACTAGAGATCTTTTTACGGGCCGTCTTTAGTAACATTCTGCTCATCAATTCTGCAAAGTGTTGTGGTTTACCAGTACTAGTGTGGTGTTTCACTATGCTCTTTTTCATGCAGAATTTATTTTCTAGCTTCGAGCATGACTCCATGCTACTGTCAGTTCACAAATGCTCGATCAACTTACCATTCTCTGTTCTGATCAAAGCTCTCGACCGCGTATTCCTGACAATTGCATCAAACTTACACATCGGCACAATCACCCAGGCCTCCCTCGAGTAGCCGTTAGACTCTCGAACAGATGTCGACGTCTCATGAGAGAAACTTATCAATGTGTCACCTTGAAGTTCATACATGGCACCATGCTTGATTCCTTTCATTATCACCAAGGCACCTCGAACAATATTCAAAACTCCACCTCATGAAGAATACTTGCATCCAGCTGAATCTGGAGCACCCAAGAGAATTAAGTTTTTTTTTTCAATTTTGGAACATGTCTTACTCCAGTCAATGTCTTCACAATACCATCATGCATTCTGATTTTAACATCACCGACACCCACAACATCGCATTCAGCATTGTTTTCCAACTGCACTTTACTACTATATGTGCACTGATAAGTAGCAAACCAATTCCTGTTTGGTGTAGCATGAAAAGAACAATCAGAATCCATAATCAATCCGTCAAACGATGAATCCTCAGTGACAGACAAGACACTATCGATACCATCAGAATTTTCAGCTATAGCTGCAACATCATCTGGAGATCCAACTCTAATTCCCCTACCCGTTTCGTTTTTCAGCTTAAAGCAATTCCTTCTAAGATGTCCCATCTTGCCATAGTTCCAATAGACATCATCGCCAGTCCTAGACTGGCTGTGTCTATTCATGTTCATAATCCTTCTGCTAACACGAGTACTGGCTCTTCCTCTTTCACCTATTAAAGCAACAGATACAGATTCGCCAGATCTCTTTTACGGATATCCTCACTTAGAATTAAATCTCGAATCCCATCAAACGTCAAACTTGTTGACCTAGAAGAATTACTAACAGCAGTAACAATAGTATTCCAACTACCAAATAATGAGGATAATAGAATCAAAGCACGTTCATCATCTTCAAAGTCAGTATCAACTAAACTCAATTGACTAACTATTACATTGAATTCATTGATATGATCGCACCTTCGCTCATCTTCAAATTAAATAGACGTCGCATCAAATAGACCTTGTTGATCGCAGAAGACTTATCGTACATGTCTGACAAGGCTTTCATCAAACCCGCTATGGTATTCTCTTTGACGATGTTAAACGCGACGTTACGAGCTAACGTCAGCCGAATAACACCCATTGCTCGTCTCTCCAGCAATTCCCAATCGGCTTGCTTCATTGTATTTGGCTTCTTCCCAGACAGGGGTTCGTGCAGTTTCATCTAATATAAATATTCTTCTATCTACATCTTCCAAAAGCCAAAGTCCTTCCCCTTAAATATGTCGATTTTCACTTTAGCTTCTTCTATCACCATCGATTCGCTTCAACTTAAGCAGACCTAGCTCTCATATCAATTGTTGTGCGGAACCAAGCGATCGATCAAATAAATAGACAGAACGAGTAAAGCAAATCAAACACCAGATGTACGTGATTCAATCGTAAAGACATACGTCCACGAGGAGAGCAACAACGAATTTTACTATAGATCAAGCCATACACGGAGATTACAGATCACTCGAGTTACACAAATATACTCTTAGTATTTCCCAATCCCAATTACATCCAAGAACGCACACAATGTTTAGCCCCCAATTCCTAGCGAAATAATCTCTCAATCTCGCAAAGAAATTAAAACATAAATCTAATGACAAGATTTAATCGGCTAAGACACTAATTCTTGCTGGAGTAATTCACGGGTACCTTTGAGCCAAGCACTCATATGCAACGACGCCTCAATGATCTCATAATATACTGACCCCCCCCCCCCCCCCCCCCCCCCCCCCCCCCTCTCTTTTTACTAGGCGTGGATTGCACGAAGATCCCCCTACATCAACCCTACGAGCGCAGTCCTCAATTATGAATTTATATACTGCCTACTAAACTTGCAGGAGAGGTCTTCATAGTGGGAACGCAAATCCAATATTGCATTGAAGAAGGAAACGTTGAAAGTCAAAGTTGGACTCAATTTTCCTCAATCCCAATATATCTTCTCACGCACGGAATCCAGCACCGAATAAGATTACTGTCAACTTGGACTTTTCCCTTTCTTTTTCTGTTATTATCTTCAAGAAGAATCCTACTATCAACAAATATACCTCGACTAATTATTGCACTTCCAAAGACAGATTACATGCTTGTCCGTTGTTCTTTGCTCAACACTTGAATGTCCGAGTAAATAACAATTCGTCTTAAGTCGGTTTCGTTCATCGGTTCAAACTCGAGACATATTTCAACAATGTTGAGTGGTTTCTATCCACCCTGATTTTGCACTTGTTGGACTGTAATAGTTAAGTTGTTGCCTTATGGTTCGTATTAAAAATCAGGGATGCTCTTCACATCTATCAATAAGACATGGTCTGAGAGAAATCATCTTGTAGGGTGAGCTGGGAGCTAATGCAATATTGGCTGTGTCAATTGCCGCTTGCAAAGCTGGTGCTGCTGAAAAAGAGGCATGTGTATTACCGTCTGCTATTAAGAAGGTTTTTGTCCATTTCTAAATCTTTCATTCCACATCTCGTCCATGCAGGTTCCCCTTTATAAGCACATTGCTGATCTTGCTGGTAAATCCAACCTGACTCTTCCAGTACCTTCCTTCACAGTGATTAGCAGTGAAAAACACGCAGGAAACAACCTTGCCATTCAGGTATGCTCTGTCTTTCTCCCAGGCGTGACTGTGATTCTGTGTTTATAATATCAATCAGCTTATTTGTGTGCCGCAGGTTTTTTAGCTTTTTTATGTACCTACGAAGAATCCATTGAATTTACTTATAGCTGGCTGTAAATGTTGTCAGGAAATCATGATGCTACCAAGTGGAGCCTCCAGATTTGAGGAGGCTGTGCAAATGGGTTCAGAAACCTATCATCACTTAAGGGTGTACTTTGAATTTGAACGTTCTGTTTCTGAATTGTACTTAAACAGCGTCTATGACTCATTGATTATGTATTCGTCTAAACACAGAGAATATACTGTTTCAAACAGCGTCTGTCACTTATGATCTTGTAAAAACTCGCCCCTTTGTCATTCATTTACTTCTCAAATATTAGCAATTCTACTGCGGTTGGTTCTATATGTCCATCCTGTTTTTTGATTTTGTGTCTTGTTTTTTGTCTTAATCCGGGGAAACATTATTGTATGTACTTTTGTTCTTGGGTACGTAGGATGAAGTGCAGACACAGTGAGCAGTGCTCTGTGATTCTCAAGTGTTGTTGTTGTTGTTTTTTTTTTTTTTTTTAAGTTGTAATTAAAAGTAATTTTCAAAGAAACTAATAGGAAGATATCTTGGCACAACTCACAAGGATGCACCAATTGCCCTAGGTGCTCTATGCATTTAATCCAACAATAGTGGGTGCACTGAGTGGTTATAAATCTGATGAAAACATGAAAGTAAGAAGTTTGCCATGTCTGCACTATATCTGTGCTGCCTACCTTTGCTATCCAAAATTGGAGATAGAAGTCTAGCCACAGTGTAGTCTCATCAATAAATCTATTGTGCAGTATTCTCTAGTTTAATGTGGCTCCACCTTCATGCTTTTCCAAGTTGACATACTGGAGTTACTTGTAGTATGACTCAATGACTAAGTTAGTTGTTCATGAGAGGGAATATCATATTTGAAAATGAAATTTTTGTTGCATGTGTGACTAAATACGTGACGAATAGAAAACCATGGGAAGTGAGACGGCTTCATCAAGTCAATGTCGATGTGCGGATGTAAGGACATAGTAGTCAGATTAGTGTGCCGATTGGTGTCCACTGTAGCTTTAGAAAGCTTAACCCAAACACGCTTATTCGAACATGACCTTCATGAACTGTTTAATTATTGTTGTGCCTAATATGATCAATTGGACAGAAGTGACAAAAGCAAATACCTCGGGGGAAGAAACGAAAAAATTATGAACTTAGTACCTTTTCCTAGTTTAATTTACAAAAAGAATTCAAGGTTCAGTTATCTAGAAAATAACTTCCTGAATTTAATACTTTCGTCGTGTATAATGAGATTTACTGCTGTTCACTTCTAGTATAAATCTTACTTGAAAAGGATTCTCTTATTTGAACTATAATTGCCAATATAGGTCAAGCAATTAAATCTAGCTAGTTGACGCAAGGCATCTAATTAAACCAGTCGATCGGGTCAATTTTGAAACTCGTTTCAACTTTAACACAACCCATTATATTGGTCGTGTCAAACGAGTTGTTATGATTGTGACGAACACAATTAACATACTCCAAACCCACTAGTTTTGTGTCACGTATGAGACGTGTTTTCTTGCCATGTCAAAATTGAGTGTCGTGAGACCAAGTATCTCCCTCAGTTTGTATGCATGACTTGTTGGCATTATGAATTTTGACGATATCTCTGAAGATAGACAATATTTGATTGGTGCATATCAGTCCAACGTGTTGAGAAAGTGATTGATCATCTTTGAATATTCATCTGTCAGTTTCCTGTTCTTATAGGTGCGTGAGAACTTTCTGCATTTTATGGATTGAGAAACTTGAATTGAAGCTAATTGTTAGATGATGGTTGTGACGTATAGATTGTCGCTGATGTTGATGTTTTGTTAACAAAAAGGCAGGCTGTTGTTATGGAGAAATATGGTGCCCAGGGATGCAATGTGGGTGAAGTTGGTGGCTTTGCTCCAAATGTGTCCAGGTTGCATACTTATCTTCGTCACACATATCTTACCTGCAAAAATTAGACAAAGAAAACAACACAAATGATAGGGGAGGAAAATTGTTCAAGCCGTGTCTAATTGTTGCTGATTTCTTAGTGATAAAGCAGCAGAATTAAATAGCTAGGTAAAGAAGTGTCATTTTGATCTACTTATTGACATCTTATGGTGATTGGCAGCTTTAGAGAAGCCCCGGATTTGGTTAAAGAAGCTATCTGCAGAACTGGCTATAACGAGGAATAAAGATAGCTATTGACATTGCTGCTGATAGATTTGAGAATTGAATAATAGAATCGTAATTTACAATTAGACACAAGGCCAATATAAATATACATATAAAGAAGGGTAAGAAAGTAAATACACAAAAGACCTACTTGTAATATATACAATATATCTAAATAATATATTTAACACCCCCCCTCAAACTCAAGGTGGATCAACCAACGAGAGTTTGGAAAGAAGATCAGCAAAGCGCTGTGATATAAGAGATTTGGTGAATAAGTCAGCAAGCTGGGCTGTAGAGGCCACAAAGGGAAGAGAAATGATATGTGCTTGGAGTTGATGACGCGTAATATGACAATCAATGTCAATGTGCTTGGTACGCTCATGAAACACCGAATTTGTAGCAATGTGAATAGCACTCTTGTTGTCACAATGAAGAGGAATGGGAGCAGAGGAGGCAACACCAAGATCAACAAGAAGATGACGAAGCCAAATAATCTCAACCGTAGTGTCAGCCTTAGCACGATACTCAGACTCAGTGGAAGAGCAAGACACAACAGGTTGCTTCTTGGCACGCCAATACATTAGAGAATCACCTAGAAAGATACAAAATCTTGTAATGAACTTGCGGTCAGTAACATCCGAAGCCCAATCAGCATCAGAGTAAGCACGAAGAGCAAGTGAGGAAGTTGATGGAAGAAAAATTGAGCGTGTCAGAGTACCACGAAGATATCGCAGAATTCGGAGTACAGCAGCATAATGAACTGTACGAGGAGCCGCGACAAACTGACTGACAAGGTGAACAGCATATGTGATATCAGGACGAGTGGTCGTAAGATAGACAAGACTTCCAACAAGAGCCCGGTAGCGAGTGACATCAGATAGAGGCTTACCATCATTCGGACAAAGCTGTAAATGAAGTTCAACAGGAGTAGCTGAAGTACGAGTATCAGATAACTCAGCATGAGCTAAAATATCAGCAATGTACTTCTGCTGGGAGAGAAGAATACCACGTCGACTGCGAGCAACCTCAATACCGAGAAAATAACGTAGGAAACCCAAATCTTTCATAGCAAACTGACGATGAAGATGTTTCTTAGTATAAGCAATATGAACAAAGTCATCCCCAGTAATAATCATATCATCTACATAGAGTAATAGAATAGTACAACCAGCTGAAGAGATATGAGTAAACATAGCATGATCATTCTTACTCTGAACAAAACCAGCTGACCGAACGACATCTGCAAACCGTTCAAATCAAGCTCGAGGAGCTTGTTTGAGACCATAAAGAGCCCGACGAAGACGAAAGACCTGGCCGGGTGAATGAGGCAGACTTGGAGGTGGCTGCATATAGAGTTTCTCCTGAAGAACCCCATGAAGAAAAGCATTCTTCACATCAAGTTGAAAAAGAGGCCAATTACGTATAGAAGCTATTGCAAGAAGAGTACGAACAGAAGCCATTTTGGCAACAGGAGCAAAGGTCTTCTCATAATCGATCACATAATCCTTATAAAACCACGTACAACAAGACGTGTTTTATAACGCTCAATGCGGCCATCAGTGTTAAATATGTCTCGAGTTTGAGCCTAAAGCAAAAATTTAAATATTTGAATTGAATATTTCTTATTTTTCTTGACATCAAAATTGGTACTCTAGATTATCGATGGAGAAAAAAAAATGGGAAAAAAAACCAAGAAGCTTGGTCTGTGTTGGATATACATAATTGTTTCGTATTGAATTCAATGAGGAAAGAGAATAAAGAGGCACATAAAATATTCTTTTTCTGTTGGTACAAGTATGCACCAGAGTAGGCCAAAGGAGATTCAAAAGAGGAAAGTCAATATTTTTTTTTATTGTTAGACGTATTATTCTGTTGTTCCCTTTCATGATCACGGCGTCCAAGAAGTCAGCCTATAACTATATACATATATGCTGGTGGGTTTCAATGACACTGGATCGCAGAGACTTGGATTAGTGCAGCCGTGAAGAATTTTGGTGCATAATTCAAGGCAAGCTTCTTCGTGTAATTACATCTATAATTCTAGTGTGAAGCCAATTAAATCTTGAGGTTAGATTTGTGTTTTAATTCCTTTACGAGATTGAGAGATTATTTCGCTAAGAATTGGGGGCTAAACATTGTGTGCGTTTTTGGATGTAATTGGGGCTGGGAAACACCAAGAGTGTGTTTATGTAACTCGAGTGGATTGTAATCTCCGTGTATCCCCCGTTCTATAGTGGAATCGTTGCTGCTCTCCCTGTAGACGTAGGTGTCGCGACCCTCTTGAGGTTGTCGGGCTCTCGAGGGCTAATGGGCCGTCCTGTCTGGTCGGACGCGGGCCTCTCCCAAGGCCCATTACCCAAATCACAACGGAGGTATGCGTGATCGACTTTCAGTGTGATCTAGTGACATGTGCTAAGTGTGCATGCAATGGAGTCGCCACCAATCATTTTTTTAGGGTATGATTGGACCACCCAATCGAATAGTTGGGAGTTTCTATTCAATTCTGCGAGAACCAGAGAAATGGTTTCGGGGACTTAGTTACACCAACTGTCAGAGTTGACGCCCTTTCGGTACCTAAGTTGACTGAATTTTCTAGCCTGAGATTCATGCGGATGAATAAGATATGAACCCTAAATCTAGAAATTCATGTAGATAAGAGTGATTATCCTAGCAATCACAATCAGTAATAAAATGCCCAACTCAAGGAATCTAGATATGCAAATAAATCACATGGCATTTCTAATAAGGTCCTATTTATCAATCACAGTTCAAGAATGATTTAGCTGTCCTAGCCATTCTACACACGATCTAACCTAATAAAAGCATTAGGAAGCATCGAAGGAGTTCGAGAGTACTCACGTGGGGTTCGCCGTGCCCTGGTTTGGTCTTGGACGAGCTATCGAGCTCATGCCGACCCGATTATATTTGGGGATCCACTCGGCGTTTTACACCATGAAATCATGTGAAACAAAAACGAAAATATTCAGCAAGGGGAATTTATTGTAGATGGTGGTCGATCTAATTGGACGTCAAGACTAAAAAATATGTAGAAATTTACAAATTAAAATACTCGAATGACATTTTTTTGCCAAATTCAACTCTATGCGTCGTGAAGAAATACATGCAATTGAACTTGAATTTTGACTATTTATGAGTTCAAAATGAAAAGGAAATTAAAATAAAAATATTGACTATTTTTCTATATTTTTACGACATCGAACGCTATTTTTCTTCATTTTTCATGTATTTTTCTATTTTTGGAAAATATTAAAAAATATGACAAATTATTTTTTTTTATCAAAAATGGTTCCTTTAGCTTGGTCAAGGCTACCAAAGATGATTTTTTAATTTTTTTAACTTTTTATAGATTTTTTATGAATTTTTAAAAAAATAAACTATGAAAGACTGATCAAAAATCAGGTGTCAACAGTAGGTCTTTACGATCTAACCACGTACATCTGGTGTCCGATTTACTTTATTCGTTCTGTCTATTTTCTCGTTTGATCGCTTGTTCCGCGCAACAATTGGTATCAGAGCCGATGGTTGATTGGTGGGCCTCCGATCTGTTCCGGCAAAAATCTCAAGAAGAATCTGGTGATCGCATCTCAAGAAAGAATCTGGTGTCAACTCGGTTTTCGGGCCGGTGGACTCTGTAGTGTAGCAGTGCGGGCCCGATGGGCGTTGATGGAGATTCAAGATTGAGATGGAGCCAACGCGGTTTCCTGGCCGGTGGACGTTGTGGTGTAGCAACGGGTCCGATGGGCGTTGATGAAGATTCAAGTTGAGATAAGTTGGTGCGGAATGATACTTGGATTAAGGGGGAGCAAACCTAACACTGGAGCTCACACGCAAGGGGGAGATTGTTAGGATGCACGTGTGAGTTATGTTAGAGAAGTCTCACATAGGAGAATTGATGTAGTACTGAGCAGTTAATATACCCAAGTTGGCCCACAACTCATTGTTTTAAGCTTTTGAGTAAAGGTGTGTCCAACTGGATATATTGACGGGCTCGGACTTGGGCTCCCTTTTGGCGATCTCCCCCAGTGAAAAAGTATCGGACTTCCGCTGCGCGCTCCAACAATCAGAGTGGGTCTTTATTTTATATATCCAACGACAAGATATTAAGGATTTTTCTGGTGGAAGAGGCACAAGATCCTACGTACCAGTGCGCTCTAGAGCAGATAATTCTTCAGACATATCATTACGCCATTCAGCATGTTGTACGGCCATACGATAATTTGATGGTTCATGCAAAGTGTAGACAACAGCCATAAAGGAACCAAACTCATCAGAATAACTTGTGGCCGCCACGTACCTAGCTGGAGGACGACGATCTCGCGAAGGATTCCGCCGAGGGGATGGTGGATGAGAATCGTCAAGAGGCGTCGAAGTAGCAGGTGAAGTAGACGAAGGATGATGCATATTAGGAGAAGGTGGTGACACTGGATCTGACGGAAAAGATATAAGAGGAGGAAGAGGAGATGAATCAAGAGGAAAATCTATAAATACAGATAAAGAAGACTGTGAAGAGGTAGAGGCAGTGGAAAAGAATGGTAGGTGCTCAAAGAACTGAACACTACGAGAGATACGAATACGTCGTGAAGAAGGGTCATAACACCTATAGCCTTTGTGTTCTGTACTGTAACCTAAGAAAGCACATCAAATTGACTTTTCAAAGAGTTTGGTACGCTCATGGGTGGTAGAAGCACATAACACGTACAACCAAAAATATGAAGTTGATGATAAGTGGGTAGTTTTGAGAAAAGACGTTGGTGAGGGGTGGCTTTGGAGAGGACGAGAGAAGGAAGTCGATTTATGAGATAGACAGCAGTAGATAGTGCTTCAACCCAAAATTCAGTAGGAACCGAGTTGGATAACAGGAGAGCATGAGTAGTATCCAAAATATGACGATGTTTTCGTTCAGCAAGATCATTTTGAGCAGGAACATCGGGACAGGACAACTGAGGTAAGGTTCCCTGAGAAGTTAAAAAAGAACAAAAAGCTGCAGAAAGATACTCCCCACCAGAATCAGAACGAAAAACTTTAATAGGTTTAGAGAATTGAGTAGATATCATGGCTGTAAAGTTCTTATAGATAGAGAGAAATTCATCACGAGAGCGCATGAAATAAACCCATGTATAACGAGAGTAATCATCAATGAAGGATACATAATACTTGAATCCACTTTTAGAAATTTGGGGAGCAGGACCTCAAACATCTGAATGTATTAAGTCAAAACAAGAAGTGAAAACAGAAGAACTAATAGGAAAAGGAGGTGCAGATTGTTTAGCTAAAGAGCAACTAGTACAAGGACGCATAACAGTAGATGAATCATGTCCAAGTACGCCCTACTGACGCAGAAAAGACAAACGAGAAGCAGATATATGACCTAGGCGTTGGTGCCAACAGTCAAGATCGAAGATGGCAAGAACAGGTTGAGGTGAAGGAAGCTAGAGATGCTGCATCAAATACAATCCTCCATGTCTACGACCCCTACCAATCGTCCGGTCACTCGTACGATCTTGTACAACACAAGAATTAACAGTAAATGTCACCACATAACCCATATCGGCAAGTTGTCCAACATATAAAAGATTCAGGGCTAAGTTCTGTATATGCAACACATTAGGCACATTAAAACTGCCAGGGATAATAAGTTGGCCTTGCATAGTAGCAGTAAGAGAGGATCCAGCGGCTGTAAAGAACCCTTCTGGATTTTTGAGTGCAATATATTGAGTGAGATAATGAGCAGAGGCAGTCATGTGATGAGCAGCCCCAGAGTCAAGAATTCAGGAAGAACTATCACCTGAAGATTGTGCAGCAGCTGCTGTAGCAATAGTGGAGGATACACCAGAAGAACCAAGATGAAGCTGAGCTAAACGAGAAAGCTGAGCCTGAATATTAGCAAGATGATCATTTGAAGATGAGGATGGAGTGGCACAATCTGTGGATGGAGAAGAAACATGTGCAACTGAACGCAATGGTGCATCAGGAAGATCACGCATTTTCTGAAAACATCGATCTTCAGTATGCCCATTGTGCTTACATAAATTACAAAAAAAAACGTAAACCTCACTGAGAAGAAGCACGCTTGGAACCACACACAAAACCACGCTGAGAACCACGATGAGAACCACGCTGTGAATAGCCAGACTGAAAAACACGTTGAGAAGAGCTAGATTGGAGACCACGTTGAGAGAAGCTTGGCCGAAAATCATACTGTGAAGTGGTCATTACTGCAGAGGAATCTAAAGATGGAGAAGCACCAAGAATTCCTCGACTAGTTTCCTTAGCCTGAAGTTCCTTGACTGCATCAGAAAGAGATGGTGCAGGATAACGATATAGAATCTGACTTCGAACTCCCTCAAATTCTGGTGAGAGTTGCATCAAGAATTCATACAGACGATTCATGTTCTGATCTTCAAGTCTAGATGCAGCACAAGCAACACAACCAGCACACATGGGACATGGTGGACGAGCCAACACATCAAGCTGGGACCAAAGAGACGTCATATAATTATAAAATTCACGAATTGTTCGTGTACCTTGAGTGGCACGACGAAGTTCCTACATAAGCTGATAAACACAGACAGAACCTGTTTGTGTAAACATCTCAGCAATTTGATCCCATAACTGTTTCGCTCCAATAATCTGAGTAAATTGGGGGCGAAGATCAGGACTCATAGAACCAAATAATATTGCCCATGCTTTTCTATCAGCAACATGCCAATCCCTAATTTCAGATTGGCGTCATGAAATCTGATCAGCCTTAGGTTTTGGATCTGTAGTATCGGACAAGGGTGCAGGACAAGAACGGGTACCATCCACATGTTCATACAAATAACGATAAACAAGAGCAGCCATCACTGAGGGTTTCCAAAGAACATAATTAGAGCCATCCAACTTAACACCAATGCGATTAATCCGATCATTATCAGCCATAATTCTGAACAGCAGGTATTCAATCTTGAGCCGTAAATATAATCCGCACTAAAAATCAGCAAAGAAAACTACCAAGACAACACTGTTTCGAACCCGAACAGCAGCTAGATACCACTAGACAGCAGCTAAGTCACCTCGGAATATGGCTAGAAAACTCCCTGAACAGCGAGCAAATAATGATGAACAAAACTGGGCTAATCAATGGTGCAAGACGTTGAATTTGTCACGAGCCGCTGAAAACAAAAAACCGAATAACGTTGAACAAAATGGGCACGAGCCGATGAAGCAGCACCGAATCAGACAATCTCCACTGAATCTCGAGCAAATAACGTTGAACAAAACTGGAATACTTAATTTCAATCAAGCATTCAAGCCATAGGTTTCTCAAAGTGTGAATTGATTCGTCTCCTCGTAACACCAGAAGCAAACAAAAGCAAATTCTGCTCCTATTTCCAACCTCCCAATATGAATCAATGGACCGAAACTCGCAGAATTGAGAAGACCGCAGAATTGAGAAGACGCCAAAAGAGGATGAATACGACAGAAATGAGAAAACGGCAAAATTGAGATAGTGCAAGAGCATTCAAATTGAGATAGTACAAGAACATCCAAAACAAATAACAATGAATCCTAACTCGCAAAATCGCTTCCCAGCAGAAGACCACCAATCTGATATAATACGCAAAATCCACCACCAATCCGATCCGTGGGAAGAAAAAAAAATCCAGCACGAGGCACCACCTACTCGCAAAATCAGATCAGCAGAAGTACTCGTTCACCACATACGAAACAACCAAAAGATAAGGTCTAGAGCACGAACGATACCTATGGGGGGAAGAGCGAGAAAACCTAGCTCTGATACCATGATAGATTTGAGAATTGAATAATGGAATCGTAATTTACAATTAGACACAAGGCCAATATAAATATACATACAAAGAAGGGTAAAAAAGCAAATACACAAAAGACCTGCTTGTAATATATACAATATATCTAAATAATATATTTAACAGCTGCCACTTGGGGGAAAGTAGTAAAATAAGATTTAATGGAGTGAGAAATAGATTGACGTACAATTTATCTTAGGACGGAGTGGAGAAAGACCATATATATATTTATTTATTTTTACATATTTATCTATTTTCCCTCGATTGGTTTTGCGTTTATTTTTATGAATTTTTGGGGTTCATCGATCACCGACGCTAACTAGTTTGGGATAAAGGCATTGTTGATGTTGATGTTGATTGACATCGCTGCCACTAATTTTTGCACAGGTGGCTATTTCAATCTGTTGAAGTACTTTCGTAGAAGCTAGGAAGAATTGGACAGTGTGTATTTTGGGTATTACTCGGTTGATGCAATGTAGGGGTTTCCCGTTACAAAACTGATGCCTCTTCTTACTTTGTATAAGGACAAAATATGATCTGGACTTCAAGTCTCCAAAAAAGTCGGGCCAGAATTTCAAATCTGGGGAAGATATGATAGACATGTATAAAGAATTCTGCTGTCACGCCCCGAACCCGACGAGCACGCGAACATAACCACATGCCACTCCTTTTTCCACCAGCAACCAGGATCCTTAGGCCCACTTCTTGTAAATACATACAAGCAGGTGAAAGCGAGAAAACACCTCCACACAAAATCAATACAAGATGACCCTGGGTAAAAGGGATACATCTCCACCTAATCACCAATTACAGTTTCACAGGTTACAGTGCTAACTTCAAACATAACGAAATCCTTAAGGTCACAAGACATATTGTAATCAAACAACTAACTACTTTCTCGAAATTCCAATCCTTGGCCAACTGATGCTTCATCACCTGGAACCTGAAAAACATTATTCCCCAACGGGATGAGATATAAATCTCAGCAAGCGAACCCTAAACCTAAATCTGACTACCAGTTCCCCCAGACTATGCCTCAAAGCAATACATAGAAGCCCTTTAAAGCATTAGCATACATCATTCATATATCAAGAGTCTCAATTCATAAAGCACACATGACCACATGAGACTAAGCTCCTCGCACTAGCACAAGGCATACTCATATATTTCAGAGGTATCACAAGGATAACACATTTTTCATCGCCAAGGGCTCCCAGGCCGCGATGTATTTCTCATGGGGCACTCACGCCAATTCAATTACAAGCTCACAAAAAGTAAATCTCAATTCTCAATATCAATGCCCGCATAATAACGCTTCAGGCTGTTATAACATGCTTGGCAAGACCCGCATAATACCGCATCAGGTCGTGTTTTTCAATCACCCGCGTAATAACGCCTCAGGTTAGTCATCCTTACTTGGCCAAGTATAATATCCTGCGTAATAACGCATCAGGATAATCCAAACCCCGCGTCATAACGCATCAGGGTACAATTTGCATTTCATAGACCCGCGTCAATACGCTTCAGGTTGAATCCCGCGTAACAACGCCTTAGGATTAACTCAAGCCCCGCGTTTAACGCATCAGGGCATCACAAGAATATGTACTCATGAATCAATCAATCATAGTATAACCGTCACACGATTGCATCAAACAACTTAAGCCACAAGTTTCACCAATCAGTCAATTCATCCAAACAATTTTTCCAGTAGTGTCCTAATGTTCAGATAAAAGTTTAAAGAACACTTACCTCTTCAAACGAGCTAGCAATTCAATCCAAACGACCCTCCTAGGTCAGCGAGCTCACGGCCAAACAGGGCACCCATGGCGTGCCTAGGAAAAATCACATCGAAACTCAATCATTTATCACTTCTATCGCGCCAATACTTCAATAACACACGCAACATCTTATTCCCATGTCATCACAGTGTTGAATCAATGGCCCTAAACATGTCAAGGGTCGTTCTATCAAAGCAAAATCGCCATAGACTTCATGTCCCCAAATCTGCCCTTTTTCTAGGCTCCAAGACTAGGTTCAGTCTCACGAAAAACTGCAATTTTTCTATTGACTTTTTGTGAAAATAAATTCCAAGGTCTTAAATTTCAAGATCTTATGGACGTGTGAGAGAAAACGAAGCTCAATTTGGATACCGGACGACTTAGAACGACTAATCTCAAAACCGGTGCGCAACGTGGACAGATTGGTCGGCCTTACGTTTTCCACCTCAAACAGCCCTTGAAACTCTTTCAATATCCATTCCACCAACTGTACACCCTATCAACATATCAATTAACATCCTAGAGTGCCTTGACGATCAATTTAATACACGGCGACACCTCAACGAACCCTCAAAAGGTTCGGTTGTAACAGGGCAGCAGCGCAACCTAACAAGAGTTCGCCATTTGGTCAATTTTTTCTTCCATTCACCATTCCATGAAGCACACACCTTGCTAACACCTCGCTAACACCTCAATCAACATTCTCGAATGTCTTAACGATGAAAATAAGGCAAGGCGACACCCCCAAACAGCTCTCAAGAGTTCGGTTTGCACAAACCGAAACAGGGTAACTCTCGGTTCTGCCCTATCCTACTCTAATCAGCCCTTAATTCAACTTTAAACCTTAATTCACCACAAAATCAACTTGCTAACATGTCGTTTTATGTCTATAAGAGTCTCACCAAGAATTTTGGAGCGAGTTGACGTCACAAAAAGCCGCGAACAACCTCGATCCTACTCGGCCTACCGGCGGTCAGAACTGTCCCATAAATGTTGTCACAAAACAGCCATGGTTACCCCTCTAAACTCAATCAACTTCACAATTTCAGCTTAGCCAACACAAGTACTATGATTTAAGAGATCCTCACCGAAAATTTGAAGCAATTTGAAGGCTCGAGGTGGCTAAACGAAGATTTTCCTCCAACTTGGTATGAATCTGCCTCGTCTGGACCTTCGTCCACTCAAATCGAGCTACGGGAAGATCTACTTGGTCAAATTGAGCTTATAATATGTCTATGGAAAGATAAGACAATAATCTTTCGTTTGGAGGTAGTTTTACCTCGATCCGATATCGGACGACGGAGTTTTAACCGGAACAGTGGGACGGGTCGGGACTGGTCGGGCAGCAGCAGTTCGATGGAAGAGGAAAAAGAGAGAAAAATGAAAGGAAGAGGAGGAAGAGGATATGCTCGGCTGAAGAAAAGGCTTAAGCGTCTTCCACAATAATTCCTCTTAGTCAAAGTAATGGAATGGTAGGTTAAAAGTAAATATTAATTGCTAATCAATCACATAATGCCACTTGTCTTCATCTCCATAATGTCTTGGCTCACATTGACTTTTATTGACCAATATTCCTTTACATTTTCGGCAGCCATGGAGTCTTGGAATTGACCAAATTGCCCTTCTTCATTTGCTAAGACAAGGCCAATCCTTGAGGGGCAAAATGATAATTTTGCTGTCGTTATCCGAAACGACATTCTTCCAATTCGGATTACCTTTGGCGAGGCGGCGTCAATTTCCAATCCAATGTTAGGATTCATCATTTCCACTTTCCCAATCTTGAGATTCCATTCCGTATCTCAAGCCTCGAGGGGGCGGAAACTCAGAATGTCACATCTGCCCTGATACTTAGTCTAGTCCAAACGCTTTTTAGATAAATTTTGCTCACTCGGTTTATATAATCCTCTAACGTGCATAAAACATGATGAGTTCCACTCTTGACCAGCTTTTGCCGTGGAAGAATAATTCTGCGTCTTATGCTTGTTTTTTCTTTTCGTCACACGTAGTAGACCATAAATTCTACTCTTCTACCGCCCTTCCCTACCAAATTTCTGAATTCCTAGAGCAAAGACAGCAACAAAACAGATCCCAGATCGGTGGAGTTAGACCATGACTAAGTATTAACTATGGTGCTCTCTGGTTGCACTTTTCCTTAGCAGAGCATTTGATCTAGCGATAGTCATGGTAAATATTTGCTCTTCATTGCATTAGCTAATCTCATTTGAAGTCTCTATTCCTCATTTGTTTTGTGGTGATTGTAAAAGAAATGATATCTCACCCTTTTTTCTCAGGTTGTTGGGGATGACTTGTTAATGTCAAATCCCAAGCGTGTTGAGAGAGCAATTAATGAGTCCACTTGTAATGATTTTCTTCTCAAGGTACCAGACTCTTGCTTAACTGCTTTATTTGGCATTTACGTTGGTATGAAGCCTTTATGTATCAGTATCACAGTTTACCTTAAAGAGAGAGCAGAAGAAAAGGTAATAGGGCCTGCTTGTAAAGCAAAGAATCTCTTGTTCAGTGATAGCAATTGTCCCATCACGAGCGCATTCAAATTTTGCTTCTGCATTTTCGGTCTGAGACTCATTAGGTATTCAAAATGCGCAATAGGTAAACCAGATTGGAACAGTGACGGAGGCCATTGAGGTGGTGAAGCTGGCAAAGGATGCTCACTGGAGAATCGTAACATCACACAGATATGGTGAAACTGAAGATACTTTCATAGCTAACCTATCTGTGGGACTAGGTGCTGGTCAGATCAAAGCAGGTGCTCCTTGTCGAGGAGAACGACTGGCAAAGTACAACCAGGTCTGCCTTCATATCGCCATGAGCAACAATGTCTTTTTATACTTCGAATTTCATTATTATTAATATCCCAATCTGAATCGCCTATGATCGTTTATGAAACCTAAAGAACGGTCCAATCTTGCTAACCATCGGTTCTTGAACATTTTGCACCTAGGAATGAGGTAGCAGGATTTGTGTAGAGTCTTGAAACATGTAATAAATGGTAGATGCCATCGAACTGTTAGAGGGAGCTCCTGAGAAAATCTTTAAACTCCTCTTATCCCAGTTCATTTCCTACTTGAATAGATTTAGTAAGGATTTTTACAAGGCACTTAAGTAGTTGAGATCCTTTCTCATCTCTACATACTTCCAGTATGACCACCATTAAAGTACTCACATCCATCAATACTGATTTACTTTAGATGATGTACATAAATTAGAGCTTGCATGTGATCCTATAAGGGTTGGCAATTTCAACAAGATTGGTACACAATTTAACGCTTTTAAGAAAGCAGATATTGGAAAACTTGATAAGTGACATATATCTAAGAGTCAGTTTTTATTTTGTTCAGCATATATATTATTTGCAACGACAAGACGAGACGCGGATTGATGACCCGAATTTGACACTTGAACACCAACTGCCTGCCCCTAGAACTTCAAAAGATCTTAGCTGTTCATTTAGCCTCTACACCAGTATTGGTCTCTAAAGAGCATCATCCCTGACATTATAGAAGGGTCCCCAAAAACTACCAGATGTAACAAAGCTTAAACTCTTTGATAAGGAAAGCTGTGTGCAACTAAACTTTGAGAAGTTTCCTGCTGTTACTCCGGATTGAGGAAGAGCTCGGTGATCTAGCTGTTTATGTCGGTGAAGATTGGAGGCTGTCTTAACTGTTAATGTTTCATATGGGGGCTTAAGACCATCTTATGACAATCAGGTATCTAGTGTGAATGAATCCTTCTTTCCTACTGTGGTTCAACGCCTTGAGACAATGGTTATTATGGGAAGACCGAATTTGCTGATTGAGTGGTAGGGTCATGTGTGACGTGTATTATTCTTTCTGAGGCTTTTTCTTTAATAGTTAAGAGATTTTTGTTTTTGGATGAACGTAATAGATGTGATTTGAGTATGCGGATTATGAGCATAATTAGGAACCTGGGGCGAGCTTGTTTAAGGTAGGCTGTTGCCACTTGCCATCGTTCTTTCAGTCAACTGGCTCCTGTCTTAGTTATTGCACCGACTTACTGAAGACACCTATCTGCTGAATTATTCAAGTTTTACTTTGTAGGGCATTCCCTATCCTATCATACTTTTTCTTGGCTGTAGAAGTGTGGGAGGTGCACCTGGAAGGTGCTACTAGTTCCAGGCAACAATGATTATCTCGGTTCAACGATCTCTCTTGCCAGCCGGCCTCAACACTGTAAATGATGACTTCAGCATAAGTTGTGAGAGATGCGGATTCTCTTCGAAGAGGTTATCATATGTTATAGTACGAGATATCATTGCCTCACTGAATGCCGGTTTCTGGTTTTCAATGTGCAGTGTGGACATTTGCAATCCTAATAAACAGAGCGAACTATCCGGTCATTTATGT
This sequence comes from Rhodomyrtus psidioides, assembly GCA_021437785.1. Lineage (NCBI taxonomy): Eukaryota > Viridiplantae > Streptophyta > Magnoliopsida > Myrtales > Myrtaceae > Rhodomyrtus > Rhodomyrtus psidioides. Next base: position 1,025,505 of record JAILYB010000177.1, on the reverse strand, counting down.
ACTGATTAAATTCTTCTATTGGCTTGTTTGACCCAAAAAAAAAAATCATAGTCCTGTTGTGACGCCTTGGAAATTCGACTTCTGTAATTGATTGGAGTTCAATAAAAAGGAAATGAATTGAATTTTAGTCGGCATGAAATTTGGATCGTGAGGAATTAAGGGACGAATTTTGGACGATTCCCAAAATATCGGTCAGTTTGGATAAGGCTCCGTAATTTTTAGTCGTCGCGAATTAGGATCGAAATCCTCGCGCCCGAGTCAAATCTTGACCGAGTCTATCCGTGAAATTACCAGATTACCCATCTGTCAGTCGAGCCAAAATTCGTTCAGTCTCGATTTATTGAATTACTCAAATGCCCTTCAATAATTCACAAAGGACAATAATTCAAGCTTGAGTTGACTAGTGAGCCCTCGAGTCAATCCTCCCACCGACTAGTCAACATCTCACCCACTCCACTCACTTCTCTCTCTCTCACGTCTGCTCTCTCACTGCTCACTGTTCCACACGAGAAACCCCCTCCCTCTCACGCACTGAGCCGAGCTCTCCTCCTTCATTCTTGCTCGACCACTGATCACCACCACCTCCAAACATCTCCTCCAGTCCTCCGCCACCTCGCCACCTCACCGCGACCGCCGTTCGCCGTCTGAAACCACTGGAAACAGCCCCCGGAAGCCCCGTCGCCAGCCTGCCCTATTTCGCCGTCCGGAGCTGTTTGGGCTGTAACGGTTGCCTCCGGCCGCCCCCGACTTCCACGGGCCACCTCATCATCCTCCATCCGTTACTCAGCCCCTGCTCTAACCGCCGTCGGCCACCAGAGAGCCGCAAGACAGCCCAACAAAGCCGGCGAGCTCTGTTTTCGGTCCCTTGCCCTGTTCACGATCTCAGAACTGGTCGCCGCCGTTTCGCCGCTTTCCATCGCTCACCGACCACCCTCTCTGAGCTCCTTCGACCCTCCGTCGTCTCTCGGAGCTGTTGAAACCGATCGACGCCTGTGGAGCCCTAATCAGCCCCGAACTCGAGCTCCCATGTTTTCGCCCGAACCACTGCCCAGCCGCCTTTGGCTGCCTCGCGCCGCTACCAGCCGCCGTCGCCGCTTTCTTTGACCACCCCGGAGATCCCCCAACCCCAACCCCAACCGACCTTCCCTCAGCCCTTGGATCACTCAAGACCCCTCAAATCAGGCCCCGACATCGTCGTTCCCCTGTTCCCGACCCCACCAGCCCCTGCCCTGTTCTGGTCGGAGCCATTCCGGCCACCGCGGGCCTTCGCCGTCGCCACCGTAGGGTCCCCCGAGATGTGGGTTGTTGACATTGGGTCCGGGAAGCATGGTGGAGCCGAGAACCATTGTGGAACCGACGTGGATTCAAGTTTGGCCGCGAGCAGTCGAGAGTCACCGAACCCGTGGATCATTGCCGCGTGACTTGTAGTCGCCTTGGTGCCCGAGCTAGTTAATTGTTGAGTTAACCCCTAATCCATGGTTAAGGCGCTAATTGCGCCTAGGATTAGTCACTTAGTCGATTATGGTGCTTAATTAGAATAATCGTGGTCAGTTTAGATAGAAACCGGGTTAGAGTAAATGGCCGCGATTAATTAAGTTAGTCGATTTAGTTAGGTTGTCTGTGGCTAGTTGATGGTTAGAATTGATTGATTGACTGATTGGGCATCGATTGCCATTGTTTGATTGCGAGCGAGCGATAGTTCAGAACCGAGCAATCGATATATACAATTTAATGAAATTGGGATTAATCAATGCCGTTTGATTAATTGAATTGGCTAATCGATCTTGTTTCGACTGCTTGACTGAGTGCAGTTGACTTACTGTGATGTGACAAGATTGAATTTCTGAGTGTTTCATCGTCCGTGTCGGGCGCAAGCCTAGTTATGGAATTGCGCATTCATATGACCTATGTGAGCTCAAGCTGCACGATTTAGAATGAAAACGGCCTGAGGCCGAGTCTTTGAGCATGTTTGTATGAGCATTCGGCCTAAATCAAAGATGACAAAATTGATTGATTGTTGGGTGTCATGTGTGGTCATATGATGGGACGATGAGATTCCTGACAAGATTGTACCGTGACGATCGGGTAAATACGACTTGTTAGAAGCACGTCATTCTGTGATGTCAGTTTGATGGATGCCGGTCGCAGCTTGTGACGGACCGAAGCCCTGGAAAGGGATTCTCGGTAGTTTCGTGCCATGACGATCGGAATCACACGAACTATTGGAAGCAGTCGCCGGAAGTAAGGGACGTTGCCTAGCGCCGCCAGAAGAGTACCAACTGACTAGTGTACTAGGCACCAATTGACCAGTGTACCGGGCTGACATGCCCAAATTCTCGAGCTAACATGCCCTATCTCGTAATAAATGGACTACGTGTGACGTCATGTATGTCAATTGATGTAATGCTTGCCTTGACTGGGCTGTTTGACTGTCGTGTCGTGTCTGCATCGTATTTCGTGTGGCTTTCTGACAGGTAAGTTGCATGTGGTTGGATATCTGCATTGGTTGATATGCCATGTCGGCTTAGTAGGATATTCTGGGTGAATCAATGTCCTAACCGAGCTCAGGCATTGACTTCATTGAGATTTATTTCTCACCCCGTCGTGGGATAACATTTTCAGGTCACAAGTGACAGAGCCACGAGGACACCAAGACGTGGACTTATCGGAGTAGTCTTGGAGGTCACGTTAGACCGAACCTGATAGCCTGGGAGTTGTAGACTAGAAGCCGAAGAATAGATTGTGACTTTAGTCTAAACGAGATAGTTAAATAAAAAGGTTGACTTTGTGAGCTGTCGTGCTTTGATTGATATGACTGGCTGTTTACTATCCCTGTCGTTGATGTGATGTTTGGGAGTTGCACGTTTCCGCATGTGTAATCAAAGATAAAATAAATGGGTCGATAATGTGCCTGGGACGTTATCTCTTATGACTTGAGACGATTTGGTAGGGATGTCGCGTGCTCAAGAATTAGGGCGTGACATCCCCGCCCAAGGTGGTATCAGAGCGAGGTCAGCCTGATCCATCCGGTCATTGGCTTGGAGTGATAAGGAGCATGGGAATTGGGATAGTTTGTATGACTGAACACCCTACGCATGTGATTGTTACTTAAGTTTTAAGGCTGTATGTCTGAACCCTTGTTTGTTTTGCTTTGAGGTGGGCAGGATCCCATATAGTACCTGCTAAAAGGGTGTAGTTTGTAAGACTGGTTGGGTTAAGTTTGAAACCGTAGAAATCAGCCTTTGGGATCCTTATGTTGCCAAAAGACGTCCGTTGAAGATACTTTGGTCGTAAGTTAATTATCCAAATTCATGAAAGGAGGATAGATTCATATATGCTTGCAATGTTTGGCGCTACTGTTATGATAGATCTGGATTGTCTTGGAGCTACGAAAGATAGTGGTCACGAGGTGATCTAGCTTAACCCACTGGATAGGGTTAGTTGTGAACTTGGTGATGACCGAGGAAGAACCTCGATTTCTTTGGTTTCGTTCTTGAGGCGATTAGCATGTTGGTAAGTGGTTGTCAAGGTTACCCGATGTCTGTGGTTGATACTTATGATGGGAAACCGAGAATGGAAAATATCGCTGTCGTGTGTGGATTTTCGGATGCCTTTTCCTAAGGGTCACCAAAGTAATGCCGGAAAGGGAAGTAGGATCCATGGTAGCGTTGGCCCTTAAGATGGAGTCGATCTCTAAGGCATCATCTAGAATGGCGTTGTCGGAACTGAAAAGTCTCAAGGTTCAGATGCAATAGTTACTGGGAAAAAAAAAAGGGTTTGTCCACCCTAGTGCATTGCCTTGAAGAGCTTATGTGATAATAGCTAAGGAGAAAAGATGAGTCATTGAGGTTGTACATTGACTGCAGACTGCTTACCAGATGGTGATCTGGAACACGTACCCAATGTCGAGAGTGAGTGATATGTTCGACCAGCCGTAAGGGCATTGATATCCTCGAAGATCGATGTGACGACGAGATATCAGTGATTAGGGATTACAATGAGGACTCTGAGAAAGTATACGCTGTTTGTCCGGCTCATTGGACACGAAATTTTGGTTAACTCGTTCAGCTCCTCCATTCATGTGGTTGTCAACGAAGAGCATTCAAGGGACTCGATCAAGTTCGATGCAGTCATGGATTTGACAAAGTCACCAATAATGAAAGAAGTTTGAAGTTTCTTACCCTTGGCAGACTATTATAACGCTTTGTGGGAAAGTTCTCTGTAGTAGCTAAGTCTTTGACGCGGTCACCTAAGAAGGACGATGAGTCAAATTGGAGAAGGGCATACCGTTATGCTGGACTCATGAAAATGATAGGGGAAGAGACGCTCGATAATTATGGATTGGAGGTTTAAAGTTGTATGGCACGTTTGCCATTAAACTGTCAAATTTATAGACGGCCTTGATTGATGAGAAAGGAACCATAGGATGGTGAACGACGAACGTTTGGACTAATGGTCATTGTGACTGAATGCATGTGAGAATGGTTTGGATCATGATCTAACTTGAGGTGGTTGATCGATCCTAAGAAATTGGTCCCTGTGATGTAATAGTCGCTCGAAGAGTCTGAAAATTCAAAGCGAAAAGCATTCTTGAAAGTGCATAATATTGTATTTGGAGTAGCCGAAGAAAGATTACGAGTTATTCGAGAGGTCACCATATAAGCAATACTTTTAAGTCTGGTGGTATTGATAAGAATTTGTGGTGCCTCTGAATGGGAGTAAAAAGGGTCTCGTACTATGTGACTAGAGAGGCCTATGGACGATTGGAGATCCATAGAGATTAGCTGGCTAGCGACTCAATCGGATCATGGTAAAGCGTATATTGTTTGAGAATCATAATCAAGGAAGCCTTAGGTAATGTGTGGAGTGAAGACTATGGGAGCGAACAGGGAAAGTTCGTAATGGAAAACTAAGGGTGAATGGCACAGTGAGATTCGCCAGATGATTGTACGAATTCCCGAGATCTGTGAGGACCCAAAATAAGATTGAGATCACGAGATGTGGCAATTAAAGAAGACTTGTTATCAGAGTGCGCATCGGAAGCATGGTATGGCCATGCAGTCTCTTGGAATAACGACAGTAAGGGTCTTGCTTTTGGATTAAGCAGAAAGCCTATCAGAATCCATCGCAGTAACTACAGTATTAGTCGTGATAAGATGAGAAAGGCACCAAGACTTGAGTTAAGGTTGCTAAGGAATTGATAAGAAGGCTTGTGCGACCGAGCAATGGTGAAGAGTTTAGTGCATGGATAAGTCAAAGTGTAGCACTACAAGCCTAGTGAACGGCTGCTGTCATCGAGAGTTCTAGAGTAAAGGATGGGAGCATGTCACCATAGACGTGTGATGGAATTGTAAGGAACCATGTGAGAAATGCCTTAGTTTGAAAGATAGTAAGACAATAACCAGATTGATGGAGTCTGCCCATGATATGACAATGTGAAGAAATTTCGCTGGGTATGAGTGTGACGCCCAAGATTTAGTACCAATCCAAGTTTAGGGCTCGAGTGATTCAGAAACAACAACAAAGGATTGAGGAGGCCACTGAAAGTTTAAAAATCTCATTCAACACGGGCTATGGCCTGACTTGTCAGTCGGCTATGCTGATTGAGGTTCGACTGTGTGGCGATCTAAAATCAAGCATGGATCGATTTGGTCTGATCTCGCTCAACTGTAAGTCGACCACAGAATTACCCTGACGTGCACCAGGGATTGATTCGTGGCAGGATTTGTGAGCTGGCATTGATCGACAATCAGGATGGCCATGGACCCAATGAGGGACGACTGGTACTAGAACTCCGTACCAACTGCGCACTAGTCAAAGGGCTGATCACCCTGAGCCATGTGACGTGTTGTTGGAAGAATACGGGTCGAGACGAACTGATCCTGCATCAACTTGAGTTGGTCATGAGAAGTGAACTCGATAGTGTTCAAGTGCACCATCGGTCTAAAAACGGGTGATTCCAACTCTAGCCCGGGATATTTGAGGTGGTCCTCGACTCGCCAATCGCTCGTGAGCTTACCCTGCTTGGCAGAATGGATGGCCTGACCCTTAGTTGAATCTGGGCCTAAGGTCGGTAACTCTTAAGATGTTTCAATGGTTGACAAATGGAGATTCCGAAGCTTAGAGCGATGACGAAGAGACATAGCATTAGCCGACCCTGTTCGTTTTAAATAGAATGCCCAAATTGCCATTAGTGTTAGTTGGGATTGGCTTTTTTTTTTTTTAGAACAAGAGGGAAAGCAGTGACAGATCTACTCTTTGGAAGTTAAGAGATGACCAATCGATATTTAAAGATGACTAATTTCCGTGGTTACTTGGACAACGAGTAAATGGACTGGACAGTAAGTTTGATGGTCACAGGTTGGGTTGAATATTTGAAGTTGAATGACTCAACATGTCTAAATAGACTATGGATACAATATTGTGTCAGGTTGGTAATCGAAGATCGTGAGTCTGAGCCTGACTTGGGTTTCGGTAGTCGCATTGTGATTTTAGTGCACTGACGTAAGATAGTGATTACTATGAATGAGTATTGCCTATGAGCAATGAGAATGTTTGGAGTTGTCAGTCTCCTTATCCTTTTGGAGAATTGATGTGGCGTAATTTCGAGGGAATATTTGGTAAGGCGTGGAGAACGCCGATGAGTTTGGACGAAGTGGGTGAAAGGAAGATCACCAGTCCCGACTTAGTCGAATAGCCAATCGAAGCTGTCAAGATCACCAGAGTAGATTGAGGATAGCTCGGAGCCGTTAGAAGAGATACGTCGATAGGAGGCGCAGACTTTTGGAATTCCAAGTGAACGGTCATGCCATTTTTAAAGTGACACCTATGAGAGTGACATCTCGTTTTGGTGAGAAAGGAAAGTTGAGCACAAGGTGCAATAGATCATTTGAAATTTCGAAGCAGATTGGAAATCTGGTTAGTGTCTTGAGTTGCCACCGAGACTCGCTTAACGATGTAACACTTCTCACGTGTCGATGTGGAGAAAGTACGAGCCAGATTCCGCTTGTAGGCTGAGTTATGGAGATATTGAACTGTATGGACGAGCATCGAACATGGAACGTTCAGTTCGATCCTGTACAGAAAAGAGCAAGTGCTCCGGAACGAGACAATCCCATTGGTTAAGGTGGTTTGGCAACGTCATGGGACAGAAGGAGCTACCTGGGAGAATGAGGAGACCACGAAAAATAGTTACCCTGATCTTTTTGAATAGTTTTGACTATAGTGTAATTTCGGGGACGAAATTTCCTAAGGTGGGGAGAGTTGTGATGTGGCATCCCCGTTTGCTAGATTTCTAATAAGCAAGGATATCCGAAAGAGATTAGAGAGTTGACTTTAATAACAAAGATTCGGGACCTCATTATACTGGATTAAGCAAAGAGGCCAAGATATGTCAAGGTGACATATGTGAAAGTGAGTTAGGAAATTATCAAGGAACTTGTCAATTTTGGATTGTCATGGCTCAAGTGATATTGTGAGGAATCGGTCGTGTACAATGAGGAATATGATGGATAGAAATTCGAGTTCCATTGACCAATTTCCCATAGAATGGAATTAAGGAGATATTAGGAAGATTAATTAAGGAATTTCGTATTCAAGGACTATGGTACATTGGTCGAGGTTTATAGTTCCAAGATCAAGTTATTATAAAGTGCAATTGATGAGGAATTAAGGGATATAAATTGAAGTTGGTTCATGGCCAAAAAAATTGGAAGAATTATGGCTACCATTGGATCAAGCTTAGTGACCAAGGAATTACGGTATTAGTCGATCAATCAAGGACCTACGAGGATTAGTATAAGCTTGGCTTAATGGAATTAATTCTCATGGACTTGTGGAGCAATGAATTTGGAGCAATAGGGGCAAGGACACTTGGCAAGATCATTCCATGTGCATGAAATGCTAGTGGTCGAATAACATTGGGAATTAGCAAGGGAACATGGCCAATCATTGGCTCTTAGTCCCATCAAGATCTTGCAAAAGATAGCCGGCCATTAAGGGTAAGGACAAGTGGCGGCATTGTCTCCTATTGCATGAAAGGGCATTGGTCGAAATTACCTAGGGAAGATGCAAGAAAATCATTGGTTAATAGTCTTATCAAGATGAAAATGATTTATCACCATTGGGGGTATTGACACTTGGCGGAAGTTGGAGGAAGAAATCCTTGTATTATGGGTTATGAGACAAGTGTCAAATCAAGAGTTTCTTATGATATACAAGAGGACATTTGTAGGAGCTTCATCGGCCCTCAATACAAAGTGAATTTGCACAAAAACGTCACCCGACCCCGAGAGCCCGTATTTTCGGGTTTCAGCGCGCATCGAAAGTAAAACGGCTCGTTCGAAGTCGTCTGGAGTTCGAATTGAGCTCTGTTTTCTCCCACGCGACCGTAAGACGATAAAATTGTCAGTTTTTCCGAAAGTGAAGCTGGACGTGGAAATTTAACATGGGTAATGGACGCCCAAGGAATTCCGATACATAGCCATGCACGATTCTCTCTCTCTACTATCTTGATATACATGGATGTGACGATGGATGGCTTGATCTCCATCGAATTAAATTAGAGGATACAGAGTTAGGAATGGTTGGTTAGATTAAGAGAGCTTATGAGAATAAAAATACTCTTTGTTACAAGGTGCTTCGCCCCTTAAACTTGGGCATCAAGAATTAGGACAAGTGGCGGCATTGTCTCCAAATGCATGAAAATCTATTGGCCGATTGAACCTAGGAAATTGTGAAAGAAGCAAGATCAACTATTGGCCCATTGTCTCATCAAAATCTTGCCTTAGATAATGAGCCATTAGAAGACCATACAAGTGGCGGCCATCTCTCTCTTTGCATGAAAATCCATTGGCCGAACACACCTAGGGAAAGTGCAAGAAAAACCATTGGTGAGAAGTCCTATCAAGATTTCATGAAAGGATTTATCACCAATGGGGGTAGTGCCAAGTGGCGCATGAGTTCTCCCTTGCATGAAATGTAATTGGTCAATCATTCTTGGGAAGAAGCAAGAAAAGCTATTGGTGGGAAGCCTCTTCAAAATTCATGGATTGACCAACCACCACTAAGGGCAATGCAAGGTGGCGTATGGTTATAGGAAAATGGAGCATGTGTGACAAGTGTCACTTGAGGGATTCTTAAGACATGCAAATAAAAGGGAGCTCTTCGCCTTTTCATCTCCTTTTCCCCCATTTTCGACCGAGCAAGCAAGTGAGAGAGAGAGAGAGAGAGAGAGAGAGAGAGAGAGAGAGAGAGAGAGAGAGAGAGAGAGAGAGAGCTCGTGAGGGAGAGCGAGCGGCCGAGAAGCAAGAAGAGGAAGGGAAGGAGCGGCGCGGCGCGGCGATTTCCACCATTGAAGCAAGGAAAGAAAATCGCGGAGCTCGAGAGAGTGCAAGCTTCTTAAAGGCAAGAGATTCATTCAATCTTGCTATAGGATAGATGTTCATTGTGTTGTGACCATGCTAGGGAGTTTGGATTACGTTTTAGGTCAAGAAACCCAATCTGTGGAATTCGGATCTAGATTGTGCTTCCTGTGTTGTGAATTTTGTCGAGCTCTACACGTTGAGAATCTGACTAACTTTCCTTCATGAAACTTGTTCTTCACGCCCTTGTGTATAACGTAATTTAATTTCATAATTTTTGGATTTGAGGTGATATTTATAATTTCCTTAGAACCACACGGGCTTAACCTGTTTCTGGTGAGTTTAACCGAGACCTCTATCAGTTCATGAATTTACACAGATTTTAGGAAAACGAATTGGAACAACTTCCCTTCACGAAAGTTTGAGAGGACATCTTGGGCTATAACGTATGAAATTTTGAGAATTTTATGAACTGTTTAACCCCACGAAATAGAGATATTTCTGTGACGTTGCCACTGGTTTACTGAAGGTCAGATTTCCTCTAGAGTTTGTGAATTACTGCAATTTTTCTAGATGAGATCAATTCGAGATTTATTGACACAATGTTCCCCAAGGTCTTAAGTACAACGTGGTAAACTTTTATGATTTTATGAGCTCATTTGCTAATTTAAAACGGACAACTCGCGTAACTACGCAGTGCTGAAATTCCCTACTTAAGAACCGAGTTATGATTACTTTAGCTTGATAAGAATGTGATTTGATTGGCTAGAACCTCGGTGACCCGAGAGCTTCAAAGAGAGGAAGTGGTAGTCTTTTGGTCTTGATGATTCATTTCTCATGTGCTCTGCTTGATCAAATTCAATGCTGTGATATTTGTTTTCCATGTACTTGTCATTGTGGACATTGACATTGGTATGTTGGCTTTGCGATTGAGTTATCGCCTGCAAGAATTGAGATTGTGAATCATGACATACATGGCCAAGCATACAGTGTACATGGAATGATATTGATGGGATATGTGGAGATATTTACTCTTCAATGCACTGAATTGAGTTGATGCCCCTAAGCTGTGTGCGGGGATTTGTACGTACTTGACGACCCTGTGCTGTGTGCTGGGTAGAGTCGTACCACGCGTCGTGACGCCCCTGGGCTGTGTGCGGGGATTTGTACGTACTTGAGGATCCTGAGCTGTGTGCGGGGGAGAGTCGTACCATGCGTCGTGGATGCCCTGGAGTAGGGGTCGAAAGTCAATTGACTTGGCGATGGTGAGATGATTGAAGAGCACGTCATTCCATATTGCATTGGCATTCTCATTACTTTATGTGATTTGAATTGATGTTGTTACATGCTCTTGATGCCTTGATTATATGGTTATCGTTTTAGTTGGTTTTAGGGAGTCTTAGGACCCCTATGGTGGGGTTGAATGTTTTTCTTGCTAGCCGTCATGCTAACCCACGTTGTGGGAACATTTTTCAGATTGGGAGATTTGACAGCTAGGCCTTGGGTATCGGAGCTGGAGGCTAGGAGGTACCTGGGATGCCACATCCCGCTTTAGGTGGTATCAGAGCTTAGGTTAAATGGAGTGATAAGATGCGCTAGTGGTTGAGGTAGTTAGTAGGCACGAACGCATTTGAAACTTACAAGCGCAATCCCTTGTGCTTGTTTGGCAGTAGCTTATGCTACTTATTAGTAAAGATCATTGATGATCGATAAGTGAAATTGAATGTTATGTCGAAATGGTAATTCATCTACTAATATGCTTAAAATGTGGAGCTAGGTGGTTAGCCTCTTAAGACTGATTCTGGATATGAAATTGCTAAGAATTAGCAATTGTGGATCATAGGCTTTAATATTTGAATTGATCTTGATGGATAAGTCATAGCATTGTTATAAACTGACGTTGACAGAGTTTGATGACTAGCTTGATATAACAGCTTGCATTCTTGCTCGACCACTGATCACCACCAGATCCAAACATCTCCTCCAGTCCTCCGCCACCTCGCCACCTCACCGCGACCGCCGCTCGCCGTCCTAAACCACTGGAAACAGCCCCCGGAAGCCCCGTCGCCAGGCTGCCCTATTTTGCCGTTTGGAGGTGTTTGGGTTGTAATGGTTGCCTCCGGCCGCCCCCGACCTCCACGGGCCACCTCATCATCCTCCATCCGTTGCTCAGCCCCCGCTCTAACCACCGTCGGCCACTAGAGATCCGCGAGACAGCCCAACAGAGCCGGCGAGCTATGTTTTCGATCCCTTGCCCTGTTCACGACCTCAGAACTGGTCGCCGTCGTTTCGCCGCTTTCCATCGCTCACCGACGACCCTCTCTGAGCTCCTTCGACCCTCCGTCGTCTCTCGGAGCTGTTGGAAACCGATCGACGCCTGTGGAGCCCTAATCAGCCCCAAACTCGAGCTCCTCTGTTTTCGCCCGAACCACTGCCCAGTCGCCTTTGGCTGCCTCGGGCCGCTACCAGCCGCCGTCGTCGCTTTCTCTGACCACCCCGGAGATCCACCAACCCCAGCCGACCATCCCTCAGCCCTTGGATCACTCGAGACCCCTCAAATCAGGCCCCGACATCGTCGTTCCCCTATTCCCGACCCCACCAGCCCTTGCCCTGTTCTGGTCGGAGCCATTCCGGCCACCGCGGGACTTCGTCGTTGCCGCCGTAGGGTCCCCCGAGATGTGGGTTGTTGACATTGGGTCCGGGAAGCATGGTGGAGCCGAGAACCATTGTGGAACCGACGTGGATTCAAGTTTGGCCGCGAGCAGTCGAGAGTCACCGAACCCGTGAATCATCACCGCTTGACTTGTAGTCGCCTTGGTGCCCGAGCTAGTTAATTAGGGAGTTAACCCCCAATCCTTGGTTAAGGCGCTAATTGCGCCTAGTATTAGTCACTTAGTCGATATGGTGCTTAATTATAATAACCGTGGTCAGTTTAGATAGAAACCGGGTTAGGGTAAATGGCCTAGATTAATTAAGTTAGTCGATTTAGTTAGGTTGTATGTGGCTAGTTGATGGTTAGAATTGATTGATTGACTGATTGGCATCAATTGCCATTGTTTGATCGCGAGCGAGCGATAGTTTAGAACCGAGCAATCGATATAGACAATTTAATGAAATTGGGATTAATCAATGCCGTTTGATTAATTGAATTGGCTAATCGATCTTGTTTCGACTGCTTGACTGAGTGCAGTTGACTTACTGTGATGTGACATGATTGAATTTCTGAGTGTTTCATCGTCCGTGTCGGGCGCAAGTCTAGTTATGGAATTGCGCATTCATATGACCTGTGTGAGCTCAAACTGCACGATTTAGCATGAAAATGGCCTAAGGCCGAGTCTTTGAGCATGTTTGTATGAGCATTCGGCCTAAATCAAAGATGACAAAATTGATTGATTGTCGGGTGTCATGTGTGGTCATATGATGGGACGATGAGATTCCTGACAAGATTGTACCGTGACGATCGGGTAAATATGACTTGTTAGAAGCACGTCATTCTGTGATGTCAGTTTGATGGATGCCGGTCGCAGCTTGTGACGGACTGAAGCCCTGGAAAGGGATTCCCGGTAGTTCCGTGCCGTGACGATCGGAATCACACGGACTATTGGAAGCAGTCGCCGGAAGTAAGGGACGTTGCCTGGCGCCGCCAGAAGAGTACCAACTGACTAGTGTACTAGGCACCAACTGACCAGTGTGCCGAGCTGACATGCCCAAATTCTCAGGCTGACATGCCTTATCTCATAATAAATGGATTACGTGTGACGTCATGTATGTCAATTCATGTGATGTATGCCTTGACTGGGCTGTTTGACTGCAGTGTCGTGTCTGCATCGCATTTCGTGTGGCTTTCTGACGGGTAAGTTGCATGTGGTTGGATATCTGCATTGGTTGATATGCCATGTCGGATTGGTAGGATATCCTGGGTGAATCAAGGTCCTAACCGAGCTTAGGCATTGACTTCACTGAGATTTATTTCTCACCCCGTCGTGGGATAATATTTTCAGGTCCCAAGTGATAGAGCCACGAGGATACCAAGACGTGGACTTATCGGAGTAGTCTTGGAGGTCGTGTTAGACCGAACCTGATAGTCTAGGAGTTGTAGACCAGAAGCCGAAGAATGGATTGTGACTTTAGTCTAAACGAGATAGTTAAATAAAAAGGTTGACTTTGTGAGCTATCGTGCTTTGATTGATATGACTGGCTGTTTAACTATCCCTATCATTGATGTGATGTTTGGGAGTTGCACGTTTCCGCATGTGTAATTAAAGATAAAATAAATGGATCGATAATGTGCCTGGGACGTTATCTCTTATGACCTAAGGCGATTTGGTAGGGATGGCGCGTGCTCAAGAATCGGGGCGTGACACCTGTTGGGGTAAATATTGATCCTAAAACATTCGTAAACCTTTGTGGAACATGGACTTAGGGTACTACGGACATAGCTGAAGCTGTCTGTGTTGTCTCTTTTATGCTCTGTGTTTACATGGGTATAACGTCCTGGGCATGGCAGGAACTACCGAACGCTAGGATCAACGAGCAGTTTGCATTACCTCATCTTTTGATTTCGATAAAACATTGTATCTCATCGAGTTACCTAATGATCCAAGTCCAGCCGTGCGGACAAGCTTCTAGGTTAATGTGGGCGTTCAATGTTTTTTGCAATTAAAAATTCTCGAGAAATTTACAATAAGCCAATTTAATAAATTTTAAACATTCATTAGGATCCTTGAACTGATTTAATCGGTTCGAAATTAGGGAAAATGACAAGATTCCTAAACTTTGGTACTCTCAATCAACCTCCGTGGTTTAACTTGTTTTAATTATCCTCTTACGATTTCTGCTTGTCTCAGGCTTAGCCTAAAATCTGGTACGAGATGGTTTAAAGCACGAGCAAACTCACATCATATCCATGCAAAACATTTTTTTATTAGGGAAAATTTCAAATAAGGGCCTCAACGGCCACTCTTTTTTCAAATGAGGGCCTACACTTGACTTTATTTCTATTGAAGGAAATAATATGTGTATTATTCATTAACCACAAGTACAATGATATATATATATATATATATATATATATATATATATATATAAACGTAGGATATATAAAAGTGACTATTCTACCCTTATCCTTAACACTCCTCCTCAAGTTGGGATGTAAATATTAAATAATCCCAACTTGTTACATAAAAAACTCACTCTACTCCCCCTTAGAGATTTAGTAAAAATATCAGCAAGCTGATCCTCTGTCCTTATATGTTGAAGAATAATTTCCCTTTTCTCAACTTTCTCCCGTACGAAATGACAATCAACCTCAATGTGTTTAATTCGCTCACGAAATGACAATCAACCTCAATAGCCGATTGATTATCACAATATAAGACCGATGGATTTGATATTGGCAAATCAATTTCTGATAATAACATCCTCAACCAGAGTAATTCACACGTCGCATGTGCCATAGCTCTATACTCTGCTTCAGCACTTGATCGAGAAACCACATGTTGCTTCTTACTTTTCCAAGCGACTAAATTACCTCCAAGGAACACACAGTAACCCAATGTAGATCTCCTATCGATTGGACATCCAGCCCAGTCTGCATCAGAAAAACCTATAGTGTTCAGATGTCCATAATTTTTGAAGAGTAGCCCTTTACCTGGTGCTCCCTTCAAGTACTTGATAATTCTAAGTAGAGTATCCCAATGAGTAGTACGGGGAGAACTCATAAACTGACTGACTACACTGATAGCAAAAGATATGTCAGGCTTGTGACAGTAAGATAATTCAATTTTCCCACTAATCTTCTATACTTCCCTGGATCATGTAACAAATCTCCACTTTCTGCATCAAGCTTCACATTGGGTTCCATAGGAGTATCTACTGGCTTTACTCCAAGATATCCAACCTCGTCAAGGATGTCAAGCACATACTTTCGCTGAGACAAATTGATACCTGCATGTGAGTATGCAACTTCAATACCAAGAAAATATCGTAGACGTCCCATATCCTTGGTACTAAATTCTGTGTGGAGAAACTGTTTAAGCTGTTGGATACCATTTGAATCACTGCCAGTAATGATAATATCGTCCACATATACAACCAGGAGAATACATCCAACTGAGGAGATAGAACTAAAAACTGAATGATCTACTTGACAACGCTTTAATCTAAACCTGATAATAGCATCACTAAATCTGCCAAACCAAGCGCGAGGAGATTGCTTGAGTCCATATAAAGCTTTATGTAAGCGACATACCAAATTCTCCCATTAAGCAACAAACCCAGGTGGTTGCTCCATATAAACTTCCTCGGATAAATCACCATGAAGGAAGGCATTTTTCACATCTAGTTGATGAAGTACCCAACTAAAATGTGCTGCAAGAGAAATAAAGACACGAACAGATGAAATTTTGGCAATGGGTGAAAAGGTGTCGTCATAATCAACATAGTATGTTTGAGTATATCCCTTTGCAACCAATCGAGCCTTCAATCGATCAAGAGTGCCGTCAGGATGAACCTTAACAGTGAATACCCAACGACAACCAACAGTGTGTTTCAACGCAGGTAATGAAGTGAGTTCCCAAGTACGGTTCTCATTGAGGGCCTTCATCTCATCTTCCATTGTTTGCCGCCATCCAGGATGAGCAAGAGTTTCAGCAACACTGCTAGGCACAGAAACAGAGGACAAGGACGAGACAAATATGGAGAAACTAGGAGATAAACGATCATATGACAAGAAATTGGAAATAGGATGACGAGTACGAAGACACTCAGAAAGACCAGAATAAGGGACATAACGATCCACAGGATGACCGATACAAGAACGTGTACCCTTTCGAGTAGCTGTGGGCACATCAGGATCAAAGGATGGTGCAGCAACTGATGAGGGAACGGATGAATCATGTGTAGGTGCGGTACTGCGTCGTTGATAGGTGTGCTCAGCAAACTAAAAGCCTTGTGCGTCGTTGAAGGTAGCTTCTAGAAGTGAAGTAGGTGGAATAATTGGTATGACACAACAATTACTATCATCAGATGTTGTGGGAACAGACTGAGAGGGAAAATATGACTGATCTTCAAAGAATGTCACATCTACAGACACGAATACCCGACGACGAGCAGGGCTATAACATTTGTACCCCTTTTGAGTACGAGAGTAGCCCACAAAGATACATTTTTCAGCACGAGGATCCAGCTTATCAAGACCTGGAGTAAGAGAATGTACAAAACAAATACAGCCAAAAACTCGAAAAGGTAAAGAAAAGAGGGGACGATCTGGATGTAAAGTAGTGAACGGTGTCTCCCCCTGAAGAACAAAAGTTGGAAGCCTATTAATTAAATAACACGCTGTAAGAATAGCATGGCCCCAAAATTTTTTAGGTAGATTCATGTGAAAGATAAGACAACGAGCAACATCAAGAAGATGGCGATTTTTACGTTCAACAAGCCCATTCTGTTGAGGGGTATATGAACAGGAAGTCTGATCAATAATACCATGAGAATCAAGGAATGGCTGGAAACCAGAAGTGGTAGCAAGATATTCTCTAGCATTGTCTGACTGTAAATATTTGACGGAGATATTATACTGATTCAACACTTTGAAGTAGAATAATTGAAAACAATGAAAAATTCCGTACGATCCTTTATTAAAAATAACCAAGTCATTCGGGAAAAGTCATCCACGAATGTAACAAAGTATCTGAATCCAGAAATATCAGACACACGACATGGACCCCATACATCTGAATGAACCAGCTCAAATGAACTCAACACACGACTCTGAATACGAGAAGGAAAAGACGTTCTATGATATTTACCAAACTGACATGCTTCACATTGAAAAGAACTCACAGACTCGAACTCAAGAAATATACGACGAAGTATGTTTGGTGGCGGATGACCAGCTCGACAATGTGTCCAATATACATCAGAGGATGGACGCTTCATAGTTGCGGCAGCTAACACCTTCTTATCAAGATAGTATAAGCCATTTGATTCATGTCCCCCACCAATCGTCTGTCCAGTCCTCAGATCCTGAAAGGTACAGCGAGAAGTAGAAAAAGTTATAGAGCAATTCAATTATTTAGTCAATGAGCTAACAGAAATTAGATTATAAGGAGACTAGGATAAGTGAAGGACATATGACAAAGAAAGAGATGGACTCAAATGAGCAACTCCCGTACTAGTAACCTGCGATTGGGAACCATTTGCTAATGTAACCGAATTAGACAATGAAGGAGACATAGAATGAAATGAAGATAGCAAATTAGAGTTACCAGTCATGTGATTGGTAGCTCCAGAGTCTATGACCCAAGAATAAGATGTCGCAGAAAACAAACAAGACGAACTACCTTTGGAAGTTTGTGCCAAAGTAGCAGTAGGAGCTGAAGTTCCTGTCATTTGTTGAGGACGAAGCAATGCATCATACTCAGCACGTGTCAATGTAACTGAGTCTCCTACACGTTGTGTGGTGCTCGAACTAGATGGAGTTAATGAAGGAGAAACAACATGATTCTCCACTTCAGCATAGGCAGCAAAAGTTGGTTTGAGCTCTGGGTGAAGAGAATAACAATAAGATTCCGTATGACCCGTTCTTTGAAAATGGTGGCGATAGTGTGAACTGCGACTATTCCCAGAACTAACGGCACCACGAGTGCTAGCCCCTCCATCGCGACCTCCACGGCTACCATTTTAAACAAAGCCACGTCCACGAGCTCGGTAACCTCGACCACGACTCTCACGTCCACCAGGACCATGAGAAAGCATAGCGCTCGTCTCCATATAGTTGGCATAGAGGAAACTTTCTTAGTAACCGTAGAATGAAGAGCTTGAGAGAAGACTTCATCCATAGTGGGAAGTGAGCTCTGTGATGTAATGTGTTGCCGAAGAGATGAATACTGGTGCCCCAATGACTTAAGATATAATATTGTCTACAGATCCTCTTGTCGCTTGGCCAAAACACGTGGATCATCTGATGCAGGAAGATAAGTGCCCAAACGTTGACAAAGAGTAGTAAACTGAGCATAATGATCATATAAAGATTTATCTCTACGCTGAAGATCAAATAATGCTTCCCAAGTATCACATACTCGCGTCATATTATTTTGTCCAGAATAGAGCAATGCACATTTCTCCCAAACCGCCTTAGCAGTCTTACACTGAATAAAGTGGGGACTAACCTTTGGATCCATGCTATTCCATAGAAGAGTGCGAATCATAGCATCTCCTGCAGTCCATTTGGCAATTTTCTCTTTCTCAGATGGTGTCATAGATGTAAGAAAATCAAATTGTTCAGTAGCAGTAAGATAGACTTCAACAGCTGTTGACCATGAGGGATGATTTGTGCCATCCAACTTGACAGAGGTCAATTGAAAGTGACCAAAAGGGGATCCAAAATTCGATCCAGTAGCCATGAATTCAATCAAGTCCAAATACAAAATGAACTTCACAGTAATTAAGAACTGTAACTAACGTATGTATTGCAACACAAAATGCTCTAACCTAAAGGAGTAACTCCACTTTACTAACTTCAAGTCTCCAAGAGCTATCAAGAACATAGTTTGGACTTGATTGAATTTAAACTCCCAACACCAAAAATAGAACACCAATAGAAATGGTGTTATTCATCAGACCTTCTCAAATCTATCAGCACATTCTATATTCCTCAAACTCATTCGCACTCCTAGAATACCAATTTACTTCATAAAACTTTAAAAATACTGAACATCATACACCTAGTTGTGTAACTACCAATAAAGCCAACTCAGAACAGGAGGTCAGAAATAGGTCCTGGGTGACTTCCCTCAATCAGCAGCTTCAGGGAATGCCAGCGTCAGGGAAATAGGTGCAGCAACTTCAGAGGACGCTTGCAATAGGTCGCCAGCTTAGAACAGGAGGTCACTAGGCCTTGGCGACGTCAGGAAAGGAGTCGCCGGAGCTGGGCGACTTTGGTCGGCGGGTCGCCGGTCCTAGGAGACCTCGGTCGGCGCCGGAAATAGCGTTGCCAGGCCTGGACAACCTTGGTTGGCATCGGAAATAGGGTCGCCGAGCCTGGGCGACCTCAGATCTGGCTTCACCGGCTCGGGACGACCTCGATCGCCGCTGGAAATAGCGTCGCCAGACTTGGGCGACCTCAGTCGGCGCCGGAAATAGGGTCGCCGAGCCTGGGCGACCTCAGATCTGGCTTCGCCGGCTCGGGATGACCTCGGATCTGGCTTTGCGGTTATCGGGCGACTTCAGATCTAAAGTATTCTGACGCCGGTGAGAGGTTGACGGCAGCCTGCTGGAGGTTGACGGTGATCAACGACGGATGGTGGTTGTTTTAGGTTTAGGGTGGCTCTGATACCATGTTGAAGGTAATAATATGTGTATTATTCATTAACCACCAGTACAAGGATATATATATATATATAAGTGACTATTCTACCGTTATCCTTAACAGTTTCAATTAAGGGCCTAAACTGCCAATTTTGTTTCAAAAAAGGGTCTCATCAAGGGCACTTTTGTCCTTTTACATTTTTTTTATATTCTTTCCATTTTTTCCTTTACTTTTCTTTCCTTTTCCCATATTTTCACTTTCTCCTCGTAGACCTCTGTCACCCACCATTGCAGCCGTCCAAGCTTCTCCTCACATTGAGAGACCTCTGCCTCTAGATTCTTCTACTTCGGTTCGTAATCAGAGCTTCGAAAGAGCGAGTCGCGGTGGGAGAAACCGGAGAGGTCCGACCCGCACCAAAAGTTCCGATGCTCGTGACGAAGATGGGGTTCTCCATGAGCAACCGAGCGGAAAGGATTTAACAATGATTGAAGATCGGGATCAAGATCGGAGCTTTCTTAAGGGCGTTTCTCGCGATCCGGAGGGACTTTTTCGGATCGGGCGGCTTCGGGCTCCAGCATCCAGGCCAGAATAAATTGCGGGCTACTCGGAGGGAGACGGAGGTGCAGAGGTGGAGACGAGCCAAGCCAAGCTAACGGCGGGTGCCAATCGGGAAACCCAGGGCAACTGGGAGCCTGGCGGAGCGGATAGCACGAATGTCGGGAGGGGAGGAGAAGCTGAACTCGGCTTCGACTTGCGAGAAGTTGGCGGGAGTGAAGTGGAGAAATGTCCAGAGTTGAGAAGGTGATAAAAAAATCAGTGACGATAATGGAGTTCTTGTTTTGAAGAACAAAAAGAAAAGCAAAAGATAGGCACTTTCACGTGCAACAAAATCCGCCTCTGCTTTCCTTGCGGCTTTGTCAGGAGGGACTTCTATTGTTGTGTATCCCAAGCTCGCTCCATTCTCACAAAAAGAAAAAGGGTTCCCCCGAAACAACTAAGATCGAAGAACGAGAGACATGGACAGGGCAAGGGTTGCCCTCATCGGCGGCCGCAGGCTGCGGCCGGTCTCCTTCGATCTGGCGAGGGCTCCCTTCGCCGACTGCCGTGAGACTGCCTAGCGAGGGCACCCTTTGCCCTCGTCGACGGTCGGTCTCCTCCGATCTGGCAAGGGCTTCCTTCGCCGACTTCCGTGAGACTGCCTAGCGAGGGCTCCCTTTGCTCTTGTCGGCGACCGCAGGCGGCAGCCGGTCTCCTCTGATCTGGTGAGGGCTCCCTTCCCCCACTGTCACAAGCGAGATGGAGGAAACGTGGAAGACAAAAAGAAAAGGAAATAGGAAAGAAAAAAAATGAAAAAAGAAAAAAAATGTAAAAGACAAAAGTAGCCTTAGGTTAGGCCATTTTTTGAAACAAAATTGGCAGTTTAGGCCCTTAATTGAAACAAAGTCAAGTGTAGGCCCTTATTTGAGAAAAGAGTGGCAATTGAGGCCTTTTTTGAAATTTTCCCTTGTTATTATAATCGAGGTTTGAGATGGTGGGGTACAAGAGCAATGCTACCGGGTAAGTCTTCAAGACACGGCCGGGGAGATTCGATCTTGGGACCTCATTAGTTTAACTGTCTAAGGCATAAGAATCTCACAAATTCAGCCAATGCCTTTTTTACCTCACTAATTGCATTAGGAAGTTATGTTCTATTTTCTCGATTGCTCACCATAAGATGAATGTAAGAGAAGTTTAATACGTTTTGTAACAAATATCCACAGAGGTAAAGGATGTGCTGATCGTTTTAACATTATTGTAGATTGTAAGTCATGTGGCGTTTCGACCCAAAAAAAAAAAAGAAGTTATTGTTGACACCTGATTTTTTGACCAAGTCTTTTCGGTTTTATTTTTGAAAAATCACAAAAAATTCATAAAAAGTCAAAAAATTACAAAACCAACTTTGGTGGCCTTGGCCAAGCCCAAAGAACCATTCTTGACCAAAAAATAATTTTTCATATTTTTCACATTTTTTAGTATTTTTAGAAAATAGGAAAATACTAGAAAAATCAACAAAAATACAATTTGAGGTCACAAAAATATGGAAAAATATCCAATATTTTTCCTTTTAATCCCTTGTATTTTTTACCTCGCAAAAAATCCAAAATCAGATTCAATCTTAGGTGTTCCTTTGTAGCCCGCACCATTGAATTTGAGAAAAAAAATACCAATTGAGTCTTTTAATTTGCCATTTTGGCATTTTTTAAGATCTTGACATTCAATCTAACTGTCCCCTATTTCAATTTAGCCCAATTGTTTGCGCAATTTGCTCAATTGCACGGATTTGACAAAATTACATACTAAAATTGCATTTTAGTCCTTGAAATTAAGCATAATTGAAATTACTTTCAATTCAAGGTCTATCATTGCAAATTAAACATGTTACCCAATGGATTTCACCATTTTAAATCGATTTGAACAGGTGGTTTGACTCAATTTGATCATTTGCACCCTCAATTACACGATCCCAAATTTCCAATTAAATGAAAATTTGGGGGTTTTGTAGAAATTGATGAAAACTTTTGGGCAAAACCACATTTCTAGATAGAATTCATGTTCTAGATTCGATTTTGAGGTTCAATTGCAAAATTTTTCCATCAATTTGGGATTAATTTGAAAAATCCTGTTCGGAACCGGTTCAAACCGGTCAGACCGGCGGTCGGACCGGTCGAACCGGTCCAAAACAGTGTCGTCTTCCCCGCTGAGCCTCCGTGCAGATGAACGATGACCGACTGAGTTTTGAAGACCAAATTGAAGGTCAATTCGCGACTAATTAAAAGGGGAATGATGGGCATTTCGTTCCTCTCATCTTCCCCCGTCGATCGACACCAACAGAACCACCCAACGTCGCCGGACGGGAAAGCAATTGGATGGTCAAGGTCGCAGACTCGCAAAAGTCAACAAAAGCAAGCACTGCTCAGATTCTGGCCAAATTCATGCGAAATGAAGCCCGCCGGAAAACCAAAATGGAGTTAAACGTTTTACCCATCTTTCCCGACGCCGTTTGGACCTAAAATCACGTGATAGCACGTGCTGTGGAAGTCAGTTCGAACTCCCCAAATCGGCGCCAAAATTCCCAGGAGCTATATAAGCTCGCGATGGCTTTCAGTTAGAGGGGAGAACAGATTCAGTTGTAAAAAAGAAAACGAAATCGAGAGAGAAGGAAGAGGAGAGAGGGAGAGCTCGTCCTCCAATCGCCATTGTCGAGGACAGAGCTCGAATCCACAGATCATCGGTCAGGCCTTTCCAGGCTAGACCAAAGCTCGAGGAGATCGTCGGGAGGTCGCCCATACTGAGAGGAAGCCGCTGTCGTTGACGGTACAGTCTGAAACCGCCGGAACAGGTGAGTCACAGCCTCGAGTTCTTCCTTGAGCATTCATGGCGATTCGCACATTCCATGATCATTCTTGCAATTAATGTGTGCCTTTCATTCCTTGAACATCACTGACCATGTTCGCGTCTTCATTTTGCATTGATTTTGCCCACATGCCCCGAATCGAGTCTTCCGATTTAGCCTCCATAGCCGATTCTTGCCCAGCCAAATCTGGGCCGAGCGAGCTCAATCGGAGCTCGAGGTAAGTCTTCTGGACCTCCATTGATGCTATTCTATGACTGAAATTCTTTGATTTTGAGTGAATCGCATGATTGAGCTTCCATGGCCGTACTCGGCGATTTGCACGATGTTCTTGATTCTGCGAATAAGATGTTTCGATTCTTAGATATGTCGAACTAGAGCTAATCGCGAATCGATTGCCGTTGGTCTCGAGTGATTCCATTAAGATTTCACCGCACGATCATCGCCGGAGAGCCACAGCCGTCCATTCCGTCGGAGTCGCGAGGTTGAAGACGAAGCTGACATGGCGTGGTCAACTGGTCAAATCTCCAGATGTCATCCCGTGATTGGTCCACGTAGTGTCGAGTCAGCATGGCCGTTAGGGTCCGTTATTCGAATTAAAGATCGGACGACTGAGATAAATCGAACTTAAATTCTAGTGGCCGTCCGATTAATAAATAGAATTAACTGAAAATGATTTTCGAAATCAGAAAATAAACAAAGAGTGGAAACGGTGTCGTATGGATTAATGAGAAGGCGACGTCGTTTAGGGTGATAGAATAGACGGTCTAGATCGAGTCTCAGGATCTAATCGTAGCCGTAGGTTTAAGTAATCGGATCAAACGGTCCCGAGAGAGTCGTCGTTCAATCTAGACCGTAGATTCTAGTAATCAGATCTAGTGGGCGCGGACAAGCCACGCGGCGTGATGTAGGCCGTCAGATCAGATTACGATAATCCGAAAATAAAAAAAATGAGACGCGGCGTCGTTTTGGAGCCGGGGTTCGCGCGGGTCCGGGTCTGGGCCGGGTTCCGGCCCGAGTGGGTCGGGTCGACCCGGTCCGAATAATATTTTTAAATAAAAAAAATCGGAAAATGATTATAAAAATAAAAAAATCAGAAAAATCCTAGAAAATCCAAAAAAATGCTAGAAAATTCTAGAAAATTCCAAAAAATGTGGAAAAATTGTAGGAAAATCCTAGACACTCCAGAAACCCCCAAAAATCAAGGGTTGACCACAGACAACTGGTCAACCCTATTTTTGGGGTTTCTTATCCGTTCTTCCGAGACTTGACGATATTACCCTTTAGGGGTAAGTCGCCTCTGCTGTATATGCGAGATAAGGTCGATAATGCCAAGGTAAGAATTAGGGTCGGGTAGGCGATCAATTCTTAGGTTTGGGTTTTCGAGTCCCGCTTCTTTTCTCAAAATGACAATTTTGCCCTTTAATGGGAAAATTGTCTTTCTTGTTCCGATCAAGTTCTGAAAATTGCTTGAAGTTAGGGTTTGGGTCAGGTGGACGACCAACCCTAATATTTGAGATTTTCAGTTCTCATCTTGGTCTAAAATGACGACTTTACCCTTCCAAGGGTAAAATCACTTGAAAATTCCAGAAAAATTCTGAAAAATCCCGAAAAATAGGAAATGGATTGGATTGATGGCCAATCCTATTTCCCCTGTCTTTTGACTTCCCAATTTCTCTAAAATGATAGATTTACCCTTTTTAAGGTAAATTTTGCCCGAACTGTTCAAAATTACGATTCTGCCCCTCATGGGCGAATCGTGCCAAAATCATTCTTGAGCCTTGATTGATATTTCTCTTGGCTAATAGGGCCTCATTAGGGATGCCATGCTGATTTCTTGTGTTTTATCCGCATGTACTGGATCCTTGATTTGCGCACTTATTTCTATTGATTGTGATTGATAGGGTAGCATTTCCCATCTGCATGAACTCCTAGATTTAAGATCTGTCCCCCACTCGTTTGTATGAAATCCTAGGATCAGATAAACCATTCAGCTTAGGTACCGAAAGGGCGTCAACTCTGACAGTTGGCGTAACTAAGTCCCCGAACCCACTTCTCTGGTTTCCGCAGAATCGAATAGACCACTCCCAACTATTCGATAGGGTTTCCGATCGTACCCTCCACGAAACGATTGGTGGCGACTCCTAGGCATGAACACTCATCACATGTCACTAGACCACACTGAAGGTCGACCACGTATATCCAGCAGTTGCGATTTGGGAAATGGACCTTGGGAGAGGCCCGCGTCCGATCCAGCCAGCGATCGGGCGGCCCATTAGCCCGCTCCCGCCTCCGAGCTCGAGAGGGTCGCGACAGACTGGCGACTCCACTGGGAATTATTCTAAACCAGAATCTCTGGTTACGAATTCTAGAGGATTTGAGCCGATTAAAAAGTTGTTTGGTTTATCTGACCTTGTTTTCTGCAGATGCTCTCGAAGGTGAGGTACGTACACTAATCATTGTGTTAAATGTTTTTGCAGATTGGAGAGATAAGGGGTGGAGTGCTTGTTGACATTTTTCCTGCAGGTTGGAGTTGGGAATGTATGTTTTTCTTTATGCACATACTGAAGCGGTGTTTTGATACAAACTGTTGTGCATGACTTTGCATTGTGATGATCACGACACATTGCACACACTGGCGGTCAAACCCCGACTGCAAACCACCTCTAGGTTACCTTAGATAGGGAAAGGGTGCGAAAAGGATCTTGTGTTTGATGGCACTTGAGACTTTCGTATTCGTTCCCGCCCACCATCTGCATTGGCGATATCTAGCCCTCTTGGGTAGGTACCCTTGGGGAGGAATCTGCCTCGTGTGGATCGTGGGAGCCTGAGCCGTAGGTTCCTCACCTGATTTTCGATTTTCTTTAGAGTATACCCACTGGTCGTATGCGCATGTCCATGGATGGTTGGTATACCTAAAACCACCCATTGATACAGGGGGCATTCCACATCCCCCAGAGTGTGGTTGGTAAGACATTTATCTCTAAACGTACTTTATTTCCTGCTCCATGATATGACTCATACATTGCATACATCCATATGCATTCGCATCATGAAGATTACTCGAGTGACTAATGAGAACAACAATGATTATGGGGTAGGATGTCGCTGTTCCCTAAGAGCTCGACGGAGTTGGTGACCTTCGAGTACTTGAGAAAAGTTACTCGCCCCGGACCAAACACGAGGCTACACTTTACTAGATTCATGTATGGTCGGGAACTGACTGGACGTAAGCTGGGGTATGCTGAGGACTGTCAAACCCGCTACTACGCTGATAATCTCAGATTCAAGCGGCAATCAGACGAAATGATGAAGGATTATCTGGAGATGAAGAGACAACGTCGCAACCAGCTAGCTAGGGAAGCGTACGCCCCCAGGAAGGCTGAATTGCTGGCCAAAGAGAACATATCCATGATTACTTCTTGGGGTAGGAAGAGACGCCCTGCGATCAAGACCAAGCCAAGGCGTATCACAATCAAGAAAGTGGAACCCGAGAAGGCTTCCGAAGTCATCGTACCCTGGACTAGAGAGTGGCCGAAGGAACTACAACCTCTCGACCAAACCACTGAAGATAACTCCCCTACCCTAGATTAAGGGAGAGTTCCTGACCGACTGTCATTTGGGTAGACTTCTGAAGAAAGAGTGATTTAGATCCTCACGTTCCATTGTCTTTTATGGCTTTCTTGTTTGAAAAAAAAAACCTTTCTTTACCGTTCTTCTATTAGACATCTTGATTGTAATAAAAGTACATCCCACTTTGTTCCTTTGATGTATTAACCAATGGAACGTGACATTGCTGTTCCCTTTAGTCACTGAGTAAACCTGACTAAATTGCATAATTCACTTCCCTGAAATGCAAATTAGGCTTTGAGTCAGGCTTTCAAGACCTGAAAAAGGGTCCTAATCTCCATTTCTTCAAATTGAACTATGCAATCAAGTTAGCTCATGCATGCTTCATGACATCTGCATATTTATACATTTAAAGTAATTTCTGGCGATTGACCTTTTAAAATCATTTGCACATTTTAGACTTGATGGGAAAGAGTGATATTCAAGTGTTCAAGATCCCCAGAGCTGAACTCCAATCATGGTGGGATGGCATGGGCGAAGCCAGCCAGAAGTATGCGGAGTCACGACTAGGGTACCTACTGGACCTACTGAAGATTGAGTGCCCACCTACCTTTATTCAAGCCATGGCGCTCTACTGGGATCCTACCACCGCTACATTTTGCATGGAAGGATTAGAGATCACTCCCACTATCGAGGAATACAGCGCTGTCATCGGAGTTGAATTCAACCCTACGCTCATCCGACCCCCTATAGGACTTGAACCCCTAAGTCAGATGGCTGAATTCCTTGACACAAACCTAAATGAAGTCAAAGCAGATGCGAAAAACAATTCTGGACGCGTTTCCCTGTCTTTCCTTATAGACCGATTTTCCCGCCTTCCTGCTTCTAAAGGAACCAAATCTGGTAGAGCCTTTATCTTGGCATTCTTTAGCTTTGTGCTATTCCCAATCTCAACTGTCACCTTCGACCCTATCATGGCTATAATAACTAGGCAAGTCTGTTGTATGTGGGATTACTCAAACATCCTTCTTGCCGAAACCTTCCTCTCCCTAAATCGTTTCAAGAAAAACAAAAAGGGAATCTTTAGAGCTTCTAGTGATCTGCTGTATCTGTGGTTCACATCCCATATCAGACAATTCCACATCCGCATGGGTTTCACTGAAATCAGCCCCAATGCACACCCTCTTAAAACATTTGCTAGAACCCATACACGTGTTCCTAAGTTCAACTTCATAGAATGGAAGAACTTCCTCAAAGTCCTAAAACCCGAACAACTCCTATGGCGGCTAAGGTTGCCGACGCTAAACAAGGTCAGATTGACCTGCGATGACGGGAGTCCAGTCCCCCTGCTAGGGTTCACGGGCGCAACTGCATACTATCCAAGGAGGGTGATTCGGCAGTTTGGAGCACTACAAGAGATCCCTTCTCCACCGCAACCTGATATCTTCTCCTTTGACATACCGAGCAAGACCCTCACGGAAGAGGAGAAGAGACAGTTTGAAGCCAAGGTGGCATCCATCACACGCTCTTTGAAGAATTCCCAGGCTGAAGAAATAAGTTGGCCAGAAAACATGACTCGTGAAGAGAACATTCATAGAGCTACCACTGAATACATTCAACACTTCAAAGCGACCCGACGAAGCCTTGTCGAGCCCTACATACCCGAATACATCGTGCCGTACGTACCGGGAATAGAGCCTTACATACCCGAAGACATGGGACCACTGTCGTGTTTAGAAGATGAGAAGCCCCAGGTTGAAGAGGGGAATCCATATTGGGATGATGAGGATACCTTAGGCCTCAAACGTCCTAGACTTGAATAGGCTATTCTGTCAAGTGTAAAATAAGCAAGCATTGTGATGCCTTCTCATACATTCTCATTTCTATGGAATACTATCTTGGACACATGAGCATGAATGTGAACATGTTTTGCAAATGCATAAAAACTATCATCAGAAATTACGCTTCTTTTAATTCCATGAGTTCTTGTCGGGAAATGATTAAAAGAACTACTTACATGAGGCTAAGGCTCATAAGGTAGCCCTTTTTCTCATCTACTGGCAAGAAGCATGCAACTGAAAGAATTAACTGCTTCTTTTTGCTAAAATAAGCGAAGCACTCACAGAGATCTTTTTAAACAGGTACGCTCTCATCACGGAATTTCCCACACATCGCTTCCGAACTCGCTTTAAGACAAGAATGGAGCAGCAAGAGTTGACTCCGCGAGTAGGCATGCTGGAATCTCAGATGACTGCCTTAGCAACTATGATGGCTGACATTAAGGCCATGCTAGAGACATCCCAAGCTAAACAGACGACGACTCACAACCAGAACAACGCTGGTACTTCTTTCATACTTGATACGACAGATAAAGAGTTGACGAGAGATACACAGCGTACAGAGGAAGACGTTCATGAACCAAATAGCCGGTCACAACAAAAAGCCTCGCCTGTTGTTATCAACCTTGAAAAAGAGGAGAAGGGAAAACAGACCGTGAAAACAGAGGTAGAGGCTAAGAGATTGGCTAAGATCGAAGAATGCCTGAGCAGCCAAGGTTACGAGTTAGCCCGCTTCGACAAGATATCTCCTTTTGCTAAAGTGGAGACTCCTCCTGACTATAAAGAACCAGAGTTCGTAAGGAAATACAATGGGGCAGATTGTCCCCGTGCCCACCTCAAATACTACATGCGCAAGATGGCGCACTATTCAGATTACATTCCACTGTTGATGAACACATTCCAAGAGAACTTGGCTGGCCCTGCTCTGGCCTGGTTCATTGAACTAGATTTGGAAGATTACGACGGATGGGAAGATCTCGCAGAAGACTTCCTCAGGCAGTACAAATTTAACACGACTACAGCCCCAACAAGAGAAGACCTTCTACGAACTTCAAAAACAAGAGGTGAATCGATCAGGACATATGCTCAGAAGTGGCGAGCCTTGGCTACCCAAGTAAAGCCTTCAATCCCAGAAGAGGAGCTGATCGACTTATTCCTGAAAGCACTCCCCTATGAGTACTTTGACAGACTGAACACTTCTGGATGTCAGACATTCGCACACCTGATTAAGGTTGCTGAGAGGCTGGAATGGGCCTTGAGAGAAAGAAGGCCTCAGGAAACTCCCACTAGGAAGCAGTATCCTCTGAGAAAGGAGAGAGAAGCCGGACTGGACATAGCATTTATACCAGATCCCCACAAGTTAAAGCCATTTGGCAATTCTAATCAGGCCAAAGGCGGATCATCATGGTCAGCGCCAAAGGTACCAGAGCCTAGAAGAAAGCAACCCCAGAGGCAATTCTCTCAGCTCCCGAGACCTTTATCCAAGCTACTCCCGATGATGTTGGAGCAACACTTGGTGGCGAAAGAACCACCTAGGGCAAACCCTCCAAGGTATCCTGGCTTTGATGAGAGCCAGACATGTGCCTACCATATGGGCGAAAGAGGGCATAATGTGGATAACTGCTATATCCTGAAGCTGAAAGTGCAAGCCCTAATTGATAGTCAGATTTTGAAATTTGACAACGCAGCCCCAAATGTGCAAGAAAATCCGTTGCCAGATCATCAAACAGTAGGGGCAATATTCGCTGAAGAAGAAGAGGACTACCTTAAACTGAAGATAGATGTGCCTAAGCTGGCCGACCTGCTAACAATCGCTTCATCACACCCAAAAGAAGGGGAGATATCAACCGACCAAAAGAAGTTGTGTATCGACAAGATGATAAGCCTAGGGATAATGTCCGATAGTACTGATGAAGAATTTGAAGGGATTGAAGCATCTCTATCTTTGAAAGGAAACCACTTCTTGATCACAGTTGAGCAGAATAGCACCTATGGTACCTCACATAAGAAATTGGCAAACGATCTGGGGTCGGCCACTCAATCAGAAGAAGAATTTGAAGAAGACGAAATAGAAGTCAGGAGGAGAAGTCTAGCAGACCTCAAGTTTATGGCTGACACACTTGAGAAGGGCGAAATTATAGACAACCTGGGTCAAGATTCTGGAGGATACAATTTCAAGGTGAAATATTCGGCCCCTCCCAGCTTTTATCAGAAGATTGAAAACATCATACCGGACGGATGGGGAGGTATGGATGATATCTCTCAACCAGGAACCTCAAACAGTATGGAAGAACTCGACAACGCCATATTGATGATCGAAGTAGCCACGGCCGTGGTGATTAGATTGGATGAACTGGATAACCTGAACAAGGTGGAAGATTGCCCAGTTAAGCCTGTCGTGATTCAACTACCTCAAGAAGAAGAGGGCAACACGTCAGGACCAGAGATACCTCATCTGACAACTATAACCATAAAAGTCCCCCAGCAGAAGAGTACGATCCTAAAGCAGTCCATTGGGACTACGGGACCACACAAGTAGATGCAGTAATGAGGTCCGGAAGATTTTACGCCCCCAGAGAGGATGAACCTGAAAAAAGGGAGGTCTCCAAGGAAGATGCCGAAAAGCTCATATCGATCATCAAAACCAGCGAGTTTGAAGTAATAGAGCAGCTAAGAAAGATGCCCGCTCAGATATCCCTATTAAACATATTCATCAATTCAGAGAAGCACAAGAACGCGCTGTTGAAGGTGCTCAACGAAGTACATGTCCCTGAAACAATTAATGAGGTACAACTAGGGGACTTTGTAGGAGCAATTCTTTTGAAAGACCAATTAAGCTTCTCTGACGAGGACTTCCCCATGGAAGGGAGAGGGCACAATAAGGCCTTATACATCTCCACCCAATGTAACGGCAAAAGAGTGGCACACGTATTGATCGATAATGGATCAGCCTTTAACATCTGCCCTTTGGCTACCATAAGGAGGCTGGGAATCAATGAAGAGATGATCAAGGCATCCAAGACAGCTGTAAGAGCATTCGATGGCATGAAGAAGACGGTAGAGGGTGAGATCGAGCTTGACGTAGTCATAGGCCCGACGAAGTTCTCTATAAACTTCCAAGTGATGGATCTGCCCAGTGCATTTGGGTTCTTGCTAGGAAGACCTTGGATCCATACAGCAGGAGCTGTCCCTTCAAGCTTACATCAAAAAGTACGTTTCGTTGTAGATGGGAAGGTGATTACTGTACATGGGGAAGTCGACCTCCAGACGTACCTGTCGCGACCCGTCCGAAGGCGGACGCGGCTAATGGATTACCGATCGCGAGTCTTGGATCGGCGCGGGCCCTCCCAGGCCCATACCAAATCGCGGCGGGAGTATTTTTTAGAAGGATTCGACGATAAGAGTCGATCGCTTTCGACCTTCAGTGTGGTCGTGGTGGCATGTGCAACTTGTGCATGCATTTGGAGTCGCCACCGGTCTTTCTTGGAGGGTAGACCGGAAACCTTACTGATCGATTGGGAGAGATCGATCAGTTCTGCAGAACCAGAGATTTTGGGTTCGGGGACTTGGTTACGTCGGTGTCATTACCAACGCCCTTTCGGTACCTAACGCGAGTGATTTTCCTGGCTAAGAGTTCATGCAGGCGCAATTTTAGGTGAGGTAGGCTTGATTCAGGGTTTCATGCAGATTGGAAGACTATTCCTATCAATCACAATCAATTTTAATGAAGGTTCAATCAAGTGCATAAATAAATCACATCAATGCACATCAATTCAGATCAATGGTTTCCTAGTATAACCATAAAAGCTTAAGGAAGGTGTGACTTCGAACTAGGGGTAAAATGGGAAGATTTGGAGGCGATTAGCCCGAAGGGCAAAATCGTCAATTTTTGGAAAACTTAGATATCGAATTACCCAAAATATTCCATGGCCAGTTGATTGTAACCATTTCCCATTTTTGAGATTTTTTTTTTTTCAAAGGGAGCCAGGTCCGGGTCGGGTTCCCGGACCCGGGTCCAAATCAGACCCGCTAGGCCTCAATCGGGTCCGGGTAAGAGGACCCGAAACAGGCCCAGTCAAAACAGCAGAAATCCAGGCCCACCCTTCCTTTTGAAGACTCCAAGCCCAGCCTTACTTCAGGAACAGGCCCAAACTCGCTAGAACCGGCCCGCATTCAAGCCTCAGCCTCCAACGCCCCAGCCCAACGTGGACAAACGAAAAAGGAAGGTAGTAATCACTGTTCATCGTCTTCCTAACGTATCGTCTCTGCAACACCGACGGCGCCTTGCGCCATCGAGACCGGTGAAACGATCCCGAGCCAAACAACAACCCCCCGCGGCATGGGCCATCAAAACGCCGAAACCCGTTCGGCGCCGGCACCAACACCCAGCCTCACCTGACTGACTGACGCACCCGAGTCGCGCTCGCTTGCGAACGTTAAGGACCGTCGACGAGATCCGCTCACCCGGGCTCGCTCGTCGTACCGCCACGACTCGTTCGTCGCGCCATCGTCAGGTTTCGCTCGTTCCGAAAACCGAACAACGCTTCCGAACGATCGGCAACAAGGCCGTGGAACTAGTGCGAGCACCATAACATAGAGACGATAGTTGCGACTAACCACCCAAACGAAGGCATGCACAGGTGACCAACAAGCAGCAGGCGTCTATGACAAGCTACGACTAAACATAGTAGGTAAGTCGGGACGCATGCATCGCAAACGAATGAAACTTTTGGGCCATGCAAGGGAAGCGTGACAGGGGAACATGCCGGCGAAGAGTACGCCAACCTCGGCTAAAAAAATAAAACGCAGTCAAGAAGTGGGGAACCTACTTACCGTCAGTAGGAGGAGAGGCGGCTGTGGAAGGGCGGAGTGGTCGTGACGAGAGTCGGGAACATGCTGCTCGAGCTGGCACTCCTTCGGGAAGAAGCTGTTGAGGACGAAGGAGCAATGAGCCCTCACCGTGGGGGAATGCCCTGGTCTGCTACCAGCGCGCAGCTGCTCCAAATCCACAGGCGTAGTCCAACGTTGTGCAGCCCCGCGTCGCCAGCTCCTCCTTGCACGTACACCAAGTGGCGCTGGAATTGCCAGCGAATGCAAACACGAGAGCAACGAGTAGGAGGACGGTTTGCCGGCTTCGGTTCTTCTCTTGGAGTGACGATGAGAGCTCGGGAGTTTCGGCCAAGCTCGGCGGCTATGGCGGCGCAGCGGTGGCGTGACGGGACGGATGATGGTCGAAGAAGGTGAAGGCTGATGGTGATGATGGTGAGGTGCTCGGCTGCTGAGAGGAAATTGTTGTTGCCTTCATCAATATCGAACCCGGAAGAACAGACGTAGAACGCCAAAGACTCTAGTCTTCTCTGTGGATAATGAATGTTGCCTTTTTCTCTTCCAAGTTTCTGCACGTGTGTGTCTCTAATGTGCAGAAACTTGTCCTCCTTTTTTTGGTCGCATGCTGATATGTGGAAGTTCAACAGGAGACGCAAGAAACTTGTGCGAAAGGATGGCACCAAAAACTGAAATCTCGTTCGGAACTAGAGGACTATTTTTGGAAGGAAGAACAGCTGGTGGGTGAGGAGAGTTGGCCACCACGCTGGAGTGCAAAGCCAACGAAGATAATGGCACGATCTCCGACCACCGGCCTTCCCTTTTGCCTTTTGTTGGCCACAAGTGT
This sequence comes from Rhodomyrtus psidioides, assembly GCA_021437785.1. NCBI lineage: Eukaryota > Viridiplantae > Streptophyta > Magnoliopsida > Myrtales > Myrtaceae > Rhodomyrtus > Rhodomyrtus psidioides. Next base: position 991,364 of record JAILYB010000177.1, on the reverse strand, counting down.
CGTCCCATTTTCTTAAAAAAATATGGCTGCCGCTCCCTTTATCCCCGGCCCCTGCTCTCGGTGCTTTCGGCAGTGTGGGTCTGCAACTAAGTTGCAGACCCGGTCGGACCGGGTCGGGTCGGGTCTGACCCGACCGGCCCGGTTCGACCCAAATCGCCCAAATTGGGCCCTAATTTGACCCATTTTCACGAAATTGATGGCAGAATCGAACTCCTTGGCATGTTTTCTATCCAATAGGGGTATTTTCATGAATCAATTGGTTGAAATTTAGTGAAAACCCCAAATTGTCCTTAGGATCCGAAATTGATTTTTGTTTAATCAAGGGCCCAAACGACCGAATCAGTCAAAATTGAGGCCACCAATGGATTCATCATGATGAAAAACATAGGGTAGAGGTGTTTGATTTCAACGGGTATGCCCGTGTGAAATTTAATTTCGAAATTTGTGAAACCGGGGACTAAATTGAAAGATTTTTATGCAATTAAGCCCTTTTGGTTAAAATTGATCAAATTGGAGGGCAAATTGACCTAATTGCACTTCAAGACTTTAGAATGAAATGTCATAGCTTATACAAGGTGGGAATTGAAAATTAAAAGACTCGAAAAGGAATTTTTTTGCTCGGTTCGGGTTTATGTTTGTGAAGGAACATATTGACCCAAACCGATTTTTGAGATTTAAAGTGACATACTTGAAGAGGAAATTAAAATAAAATTATTGAATATTTTTGTGTATTTTTCTGACCACGAATGGTATTTTTCTGATTTGTTTGGTATTTTTAATAATTAAATAAATTCGAAAAATATTATAAAATATTATAAAATACCAAAAAATATTTTTTGTTCAAAATTGGTCCCCGAGGCTAGGCCAAGGCTTCCAAAGTTGATTTTGTGATTTTTTGACCTTTTTTGATATTTTTAATTAATTTTAAAGAATAAAAATCACAATAATAAATGGTCAAAAATCAGGTGTCAACAGTACCAGAATAGTGCCATTCCCTATGTTGAGCCTGAAGAGAAAACAGAAGCAAGCTATCATTCCCTAGAATTAGTGGCAACAGTTCATACCCCAGCCGGGACGAAGTTGAGAACCCCCTACATCTCAGAAGCCAGTCTTCTACCAGCTAAGATGCTGCTGACATACGGGTTCAATCCCAAAAAAGGCCTGGGCAAACATAATCAGGGTATAAATACCCCGTTACAGTTAAATGCTAATCCACATAAAATGGGCTTGGGGTACCGGAAATATCCCTCGAATGAATCTATCCCGAAAGCAACAGGCAGAGGCCGAGGTAGAAACCTGGGACGCCGGGGAGGCGAAAGCAGCCCGAATAACTCATTCATCGGTTCTCCAACCTGGAAAGGCAGGTTTCGAATGTTCAGAAATCCCTTAAATGCCTACTTCAACCAGAACTCCAAATGGCTATCTGAAGAGGATGTCACTTCACCGATAGAACCAGATCTGACAAACCCTTTTCTTGAAGATGACTCTGTGAATGTCATCTTGGAGTGGTTGGACAATGAAGCCACTTCTTCTGAGTAAAGAGACTCTTCCTTTATCTCTAAATACTGCGTTTAGAACTTTCTGCATTGCATTGTATTTTCTTTCCTTGTTGTATGCATAGGAAAACGCCTTTGGATCCCCGGCCGTTGGTCCAAATAGCACATCTTGTAACGCGGCCCTTCTTGCATTCAATAAAACTACGCATGTTTTGTTAAGGACATGTGGAACCACGAATCAGCCCGATGATGATAATGGTCTTCCATACAGAAGCTTGAGGCCTGATTTGCCATATGATTCCTAATCTTCAAAAAAATTTCATGGGGCCGGGATATCCAATGACATGAGGATTAGTCCCCTTTGTACCTACATCTGTTTCGAAAACTTTTTCGAAAAGTCTTTACATGATCATGCATGTCATTTTTACTGAGCACAAACTAACCATACTCATGACATTTCAGGCATATCATCTCAAACATGCATACCAGGTTGTTACAAAATTCAGATCCCTCCATTAACCACTCCTATAACATCGAGGAAGAGGAAGACGGTGATTATGCATCTATCAGAAGAGATTGGAACACCTTTGAAGAATCAAAGCCTCCTACCTCAGAAGAACCAGTCGTTATTAATTTGGGAGACACCGCGAACGTCAAAGAGGTCAAGATCGGCGGACACCTATCCCGAGATGAAAGGCTCGAATTCACCAAGCTACTAAAAGAATATCAAGACATCTTCGCATGGTCTTACGCGGATATGCCAGGCCTTGATCCTAAGATTGTGGAACATGCATTGCCCACAAACCCCAGCATCAAACCTGTCAAACAAGGCAGTAGGCGGATGAAAGCAGAGTTAGAAGACAAGATTAAGGAAGAAGTCATGAAACTTCTTAGGGTAGGCTTCATTGAAGCTATCCCATATTCAGACTGGATTGCGAATATAGTCCCCGTCATGAAGAAGGATGGAAGGGTTCGGATCTGCGTAGATTACCGAGATCTGAATAGAGCAAGTCCAAAAGATGATTTTCCACTCCCCCACATTGATGTATTGGTGGATAGTACGGCAGGTTATGAATTATTCTCATTCATGGATGGATTCTCGGGATACAACCAAATCTTCATGAAACAAGAAGACAAACCCAAGACTGCATTTACCACACCATGGGGAAATTTTTGCTACAAAGTCATGCCCTTTGGATTGAAAAACGCCGAGGCTACCTACCAGAAGGCTATGGTCACGTTATTCCATGATATGATCCACAAAGAGATCGAAGTATATGTCGATGATATGATCGCTAAATCCAAAGAAGGACAAGATCACATACGGGTGTTAAGGAAGCTGTTTGAACGCTTGCGCAAATACAAGTTAAAGCTGAACCCCAACAAATGTGTGTTTGGGGCAAGATTCGGGAAACTCCTTGGGTTCATAGTCAGCAACAGAGGCATTGAAATTGATCCCTCAAAAATCCAAGCCATCCACGATTTATCAACTCCATCCACAGTAAAAGAAGTGAGAAGCCTTCTAGGGAGATTGAACTATATTACTAGGTTCATCAATCAGATGTCTGATGTGGCTAAGCCAATCTTCAGATTGCTTAAGAAAGGCGCGAAAATAACATGGGATGCCGAGTGCAGCAAGGCATTCCAAATGATCAAAAACTATTTGATCACACCACCGGTGCTTGTGCCACCAATTCCTAGTCACCCATTGACCTTATACCTGACCATACGACAAGAGTCCTTGGGAGCCTTACTTGCCCAAACAAACCCGATAGATGGAAAAGAGAGGGCCATCTATTATCTGAGTAAGAAATTCACGCCATCTGAAGTAAAATATATACCTGTTGAAAGGGCATGCGTAGCAACGGTATGGGTACTTCGCAGACTGAGGCAGTATACCCTACACCACCATATACAGCTCATAACAGAGAACGATCCTGTCAAGTACCTCCTGGAGAAACCCGCTTTAATTGGGAAATTGGCAAAATGGCAAGTAATGTTGTCTGAATTTGACATCAAATGTTCTCCACAAAAGTCGGTAAAAGGGAGAGCTATAGCTGACATGTTAGCAGAAAACCCATCAAGTGGTGAGTCACCTGAAGTAATGAACACAGAAAGCCAAATTCTGAACGTAACAGATGGTAAGTGGATTATGTATTTCGATGGTGCTGTCAATCTATCAGGGGCAGGCACCGGGGCAGTGCTGATATCCTCAGATGATCAACATTACCCTGTCGCGGCAAAGATAACTTTTCCTTGTACCAACAACATTTCGGAGTATGAGGCATGCATTCTGGGCCTACGACTGGCCATTTCTATGAGGATACCTAAGTTGCAAATTTTTGGAGATTCCATGCTCATCATTTTACAGACACAGGGGGAGTGGAAGACGAAAGACGCAAAGCTCATCCCTTATCACAAATACCTTGAAGAATTGATACTCAAATTCGAAGAAGTGTCATTCGAGTACCTACCAAGGTCTCACAATCAATTTGCAGATGCATTAACCACCCTAGCCTCGATGTTACAAACAACTGAAGGGTTGGATGTAGAACCCCTGAGGATCGGTATTGTTGAAAAGCCAGCTTATTGTATGCTAATCGAAGAAGAATTTGACGGAGAGCCATGGTACTATGACATCAAGAATTACCTCTCAAAAGGGGAATTCCCTGAAGGATGCCAGTCAGGAGATCGAAAATACATAACCAAGATGGCCAGCAAGTTCTTCCTCAATGGACAAATTCTGTATAAGAGATCGTTTGATTCTACTCTGTTAAGATGTGTAGATGCCAGAGAAGCAAATATTCTCATGAAAGAGATCCATGAAGGTGTGTGTGGGCCTCACATGAACGGCCACCTCCTTGCCCGGAAGATCATGCGACTTGGTTATTATTGGATGACCATCGAGTCAGACTGCTGTCAGCACGTCCGGTCATGCCACCAATGCCAAATATACGGTGATAAGATCAATGCACCTCCAAACGAACTACACCAAATGTCTGAAGTTTGGCCTTTCGCTATGTGGGGCATAGACATGATAGGGCCTATTAATCCTGTGGCTTCGAATGGTCATCGCTTCATCTTGGTAGCGATTGATTACTTCACCAAATGGGTAGAAGCCAGCTCTTACAAGAATGTCACTGCAAGAAATGTGGCAAAATTCGTCAAAAGAGATATCATATCCCGGTATGGTACCCCGCAAGTGATCATCACAGATAATGGGTCCAACCTGAACAACAAGATTGTCGATGATCTGCTGGATCACTTTAGCATTCGACATCTGAATTCATCTCCTTACCGTCCACAAATGAATGGGGCAGTGGAAGCAGCCAACAAAAACATCAAGAGAATCTTGGCCAAAACAGCAGAAAACTACAGGGACTGGCACGAAAGGCTACCCTTCGCCTTGATGGCTTACCGAACGTCGATCAGGACTTCTACAGGGGCAACTCCCTACAGTCTGGTGTATGGAATAGAAGCAGTTCTACCAGTGGAAGTTAAGATTCCCTCTTTGAGAATCTTATCCGAAGATAAACTCTCTGAGTCAGAGTATTTCAAGCACAGATATGAACAGCTGAATTTAATAGACGAGAAACGTCTTAAAGCCATTTGCCATGGACAAACTTACCAGAAGAGGGTAGCCAGGGCGTTCAATCGAAAGGTCAAGACCAGAAACTTCGAAGTAAATGACTTGGTAATTAGGAAAGTTTTGCCGAGTACTACCCATCCAGGGGGAAAATTCACTCCGAATTACGAAGGTCCCTACATTGTTAAGAAGATCCTCACGGGAGGAGCATTAATTCTTGTAAACTCCGAGGGAGAAGAACTGGGGCACCCTGTGAATTCAGATGCTGTGAAGAGATATTACCCTTGAAATAAAAATCAGATTCCGGTCATATGCCCTGCCTCGAATTGAGCCTACTCTTCATAATAGTCTTTGCATAAGCATGTCATGCATCCATGCATACATTAGCATGTGTTCAATATTGTAGGATCCAAGGAAGCAGGGTCGCGATAGATTGGAATGCATGATCAAGAAGACTTACTGTCGCAATGGTCAGATTTTCATGAATCTATCCACTTCCATTGGAGTGCATGATCAAGGGTAAGGCGTATCGTTCTAATTTTCTGAAATGCGAGAGCATACACCGACATATTCCTTTTATATTTTTCAGGAATCCCTAGCCGCGCTGGGCAGGTAAGTATTCCTTCCCTAATCTTTTAGGTTTATAAGACTATCAGAATCCTTATTGATAGAATTTGAAGGCATCTTGGAATCTAGCATGCATTCAAATCTCATGTCTAGAAAGACGCAAAATTCTCACGGTCATGTCATTGTCACTCATGTTTAAACTTGGAGGTTATCTAAACATGATTGAAATATACATTGTGCCTCATAAATCCCCTTGGAGGGTAAGTTTTGGAGAAAGCAAAATGAACTCTTCCAACAAAAGTTGTTTAAATCGTTCAAAAGGATGTTTCCTCAGACAAAGAGGCAAGCCTGGTCCAAACACGTCCCATACACACTTAAGAGATAAGTGGAGTGGTAAAGATAGCGAGACCTTGACCTACGGACGTAAGGGTTATTTGCAGTAATTACATGGATTGAGACAACGGAGGCATTCGTTTCTCTATCATAAACACTACAGGTGACCATTGATAACCCTTTGAACGACGATTTCATTCTTTACCCCTGTCAAGAATCACCCCACAGTGGGGCAAATTGGAGGTACGCCCAGCGGTATCAGGAGATAAACGGTTAGAGGTTCTCTTGCTCAGACTTGCATCAATCTTCGCGTGTTGCTTGTCATTTTAACTTCTGTGGTAATTCAGGTGCTTTAGGATGACGAAAAGCATTCGTTTCTCTATCCTATACACTTTTACCCTTTGTACAGCCCAGTTGAGCCTATACGTTCATTTCACAAACCCGTTGGTTATCATTGCATATTCCAATACGGAAGCGACGTCCCTTCAAGAGCGGAAGGGTTCAAAACACAGGATTTGTGAAAAATTCCTAGATTAATGTTTGAGTGCTGAGATTCAAGTTGTACATCTAGCACACTCATTTGAAAATTCTGATCCCCAAAAGAAAAGAAAAGGTGGGATCTCAAAAAAAAAAGAAAAAAAAAAGAGGAAAATTCAATCTTGGGTATCAAGAAAAAGCAAAGTGCCTGGTAAAAGCAAGGCCAATGCCCATCCAAATACTTGTACACTTGTGAATCAGGTATTTGATCTTGTAAATGCCAAAAGAGGGCATGATACCTTTGTATAGGTCACCAGTGAGATCTGATTGTAAAAAAAAAAAAAATCCCAAGGGAGCTGGGCAGCAAAGGATGCTCCCAAATCATGTCACACTCAGATGATGTAAGCATAAGACAAGGTATTGACGCCGTCTTGACATAAGAGAGATGTTCTCTAAAGACAAATATGCACTTCAAAGACTGAAGACGCTCTTTGAACCAGAAGGGGCAAGATGGCAGCAAACTTGCAGTGATCACCAATGATAAACCCTTCGCGTATTCTGAGCCAAAAACAATCCTTTTTTGGGTCCCCAATTCTACCTACGTTACAACCCAGAAAAAGCCTTTTCTAATTAAGGCACATGGATTGACATAGGGTTTAATGTCTAAGCTTAGCTCGAAGAAGTTCGAGCAAGATTATTTCTTTCTCATTTTGCAGATTTCTTGACTTGTAAACCTGGAGCAGACATTGAAGACTTCTCTTCGAAAGCCTTGACTTGCACGCAAGCCCCCTTTGAAAATCGTTGACCAAGCCCAACACTACGGTCCCTTGGAAGTCCTCCTGATCGATCGAGGTGTATTCACTGCGAATGATCCTGAACCCTAGGCGCAGGTTTGATAGGAAGTTCGAATGCATTCTTGGTAAAAGACCATTACCTCAAAACGGTGAGAAGTCCTCTTTGATGAGAATACTCCGTTGGACATTTTAACCAAACTTTTTTGGTAATTTCAGATTGTTAGATTCAAACTTTCCCCACAAGGAATTTTTGATCACTTCCGTGCATTGCAAGGTGTTTTGGGTAACCTCCAGCATCGTAATGCATTCATTGAAATTTTTTCGTGACTATGATATAAGTCATAAAGTGCTGTCAGTTTGACATCAGATATAACTTAAAGACCATTGATGTGCCTTTGGTAAGAAAATTTTCAGATTGGAGCTTCTGCAAGATTCTTGATGACTTCAGCTCCTAAAATGGCTTGTACCCCTCTTGGTAAGAAACGTTTAACATGTATAAACTTCTGCAGAATTCCTGGCAATCCCAGATCTCAGAAGAGCACAACCTCTCTTGGTAAGAAAGAGTTTACATGTTCAAGCTTCTGTAGAACCCTTGGTATCCCCAGACCTCAGAATACTACTTCTTTTGTGAAGAATATATTTCAAGTTTAAACTTCTGCAAGACCCCTTGGTAACCCCAGGTCTCAGAATGACACATTTCTCTAAAAAGGAGAGTTTATATGCCTGAGCTTCTGACAGATTCTAGGTAACCCCTAAACCCAGAATAGCTCATGTGGTAAAGCCTAAAGGTTAGGCACACCTCACTTGTATGAATCCTAGTTAATTCCTTAGAATATAGGATCAAAAACTGTTGTCAAAATCTGCTTTCTGTGAGGTTCTAGGTAACCCCTAAACCCAGAATAGCCCATTTGGTAAAGCCTCAAGGTTAGGCACGTCTCATTTGTATAAATCCTAGTTAATTCCTTAGAATATATGATCAAAATGTTCGACAATCCCTAAGAGACTGGGTGCGTCATCCATAGGTTCCTAGCAGAAAGGAATCCTATTCTCGGCCTGATCCCCCTGACAGATTAAAATGTTCGACAATCCCTAAGAGACTGGGTGCGTCATCCATAGGTTCCTAGCAGAAAGGAATCCTATTCTCGGCCTGATCCCCCTGACGGATTAAAATGTTCGACAATCCCTAAGAGACTGGGTGCGTCATCCATAGGTTCCTAGCATAAAGGAATCCTATTCTCGGCCTGATCCCCCTGACGGATTAAAATGTTCGACAATCCCTAAGAGACTGGGTGCATCATCCATAGGTTCCTAGCAGAGAGGAATCCTATTCTCGGCCTGATCCCCCTGACGGATCAAAATGTTCGACAATCCCTAAGAGACTGGGTGCGTCATCCATAGGTTCCCAGCAGAAAGGAATCCTATTCTCGGCCTGATCCCCCTGACGGATTAAAATGTTCGACAATCCCTAAGAGACTGGGTGCGTCATCCATAGGTTCCTAGCAGAAAGGAATCCTATTCTCGGCCTGATCCCCCTGACGGATTAAAATGTTCGACAATCCCTAAGAGACTGGGTGCGTCATCCGTAGGTTCCTAGCAGAAAGGAATCCTATTCTCGGCCTGATCCCCCTGACGGATTAAAATGTTTGACAATCCCTAAGAGACTGGGTGCGTCATCCATAGGTTCCTAACAGACAGGAGTCCTATTCATGGTCTGATCCACCATACGGATCAAAATCCCTATTCATGGTCTGATCCACCATACGGATCAAAACCCCGACAATCCCTAAGAGACTGGGTGCGTCATTCATAGGTTCCTAACAGACAGGAGTCCTATTCATGGTCTGATCCACCATACGGATCAAAATCCCTATTCATGGTCTGATCCACCATACGGATCAAAACCCCGACAATCCCTAAGAGACTGGGTGCGTCATCCATAGGTTCCTAACAGACAGGAGTCCTATTCATGGTCTGATCCACCATACGGATCAAAATCCCTATTCATGGTCTGATCCACCATACGGATCAAAACCCTGACAATCCCTAAGAGACTGTGTGCGTCATCCATAGGTTCCTAACAGACAGGAGTCCTATTCATGGTCTGATCCACCATACGGATCAAAATCCCTATTCATGGTCTGATCCACCATACGGATCAAAACCCCGACAATCCCTAAGAGACTGGGTGCGTCATCCATAGGTTCCTAACAGACAAGAGTCCTATTCATGGTCTGATCCACCATACGGATCAAAATCCCTATTCATGGTCTATCCACCATACGGATCAAAACCCTGACAATCCCTAAGAGACTGGGTGCGTCATCCATAGGTTCCTAACAGATAGGAGTCTTATTCATGGTCTGATCCACCATACGGATCAAAACCCCTGACAATCCCTAAGAGACTGGGTGCGTCATCCATAGGTTCCTAACAGACAGGAGTCCTATTCATGGTCTGATCCACCATACGGATCAAAATCCCTATTCATGGTCTGATCCACCATACGGATCAAAACCCTGACAATCCCTAAGAGACTGGGTGCGTCATCCATAGGTTCCTAACAGACATGAGTCCTATTCATGGTCTGATCCACCATACGGATCAAAATCCCTATTCATGGTCTGATCCACCATACGAATCAAAACCCTGACAATCCCTAAGAGACTGGGTGCGTCATCCATAGGTTCCTAACAGACAGGAGTCCTATTCACGGTCTGATCCACCATACGGATCAAAATCCCTATTCATGGTCTGATCCACCATATGGATCAAAATCCCTATTCATGGTCCGATCCACCATACGGATCAAAACCCTGACAATCCCTAAGAGACTGGGTGCGTCATCCATAGGTTCCTAACAGACAGGAGTCCTATTCACGGTCTGATCCACCATACGGATCAAAATCCCTATTCATGGTCTGATCCACCATACGGATCAAAATCCCTATTCATGGTCCGATCCACCATACGGATCAAAACCCCGACAATCCCTAAGAGACTGGGTGCGTCATTCACAGGTTCCTGTCAAGTACAAGAATCCCATTCTGGTACGGCCTACCATACAAGCTAGAGTTTAACCGCCCTATGATACTCAAAAGACGAGTCCCTAGGTATTCACTTGAACCCGTTATACACCGCGCAGGCCGCACGAGCATCAGGCAGGCGATCAACAGGTAAGTAACAGGTGGGTCTCTCTACTTTCTCTCTCACGTCGGCAAAAGAATGAAGAGCAAAGCGTTCACCAGTGGGACAAGAAAGATTGAGTGTCAAGATTCGTTTTTCTTTTCCCCAGTCGAGTCGGTCTAGACTCAGGTGTCACCTGTCTTTGAGCGAAACCTCTCACGAGATTCCTCTCAAAGAGGGGCAGCTGTTGACACCTGATTTTTTGACCAAGTCTTTTCGGTTTTATTTTTGAAAAATCACAAAAAATTCATAAAAAGTCAAAAAATTACAAAACCAACTTTGGTGGCCTTGGCCAAGCCCAAAGAACCATTCTTGACCAAAAAATAATTTTTCATATTTTTCACATTTTTTAGTATTTTTAGAAAATAGGAAAATACTATAAAAATCAACAAAAATACAATTTGAGGTCAAAAAAATATGGAAAAATATCCAATATTTTTCCTTTTAATCCCTTGTATTTTTTACCTCGCAAAAAATCCAAAATCAGATTCAATCTTAGGTGTTCCTTTGTAGCCCGCACCATTGAATTTGAGAAAAAAATACCAATTGAGTCTTTTAATTTGCCATTTTGGCATTTTTTAAGATCTTGACATTCAATCTAACTGTCCCCTATTTCAATTTAGCCCAATTGTTTGCGCAATTTGCTCAATTGCACGGATTTGACAAAATTACATACTAAAATTGCATTTTAGTCCTTGAAATTAAGCATAATTGAAATTACTTTCAATTCAAGGGCTATCATTGCAAATTAAACATGTTACCCAATGGATTTCACCATTTTAAATCGATTTGAACAGGTGGTTTGACTCAATTTGATCATTTGCACCCTCAATTTAACGATCCCCAATTTCCAATTAAATGAAAATTTGGGGGTTTTGTAGAAATTGATGAAAACTTTTGGGCAAAACCACATTTCTAGATAGAATTCATGTTCTAGATTCGATTTTGAGGTTCAATTGCAAAATTTTTCCATCAATTTGGGATTAATTTGAAAAATCCTGTTCGGAACCGGTTCAGACCGGTCAGACCGGCGGTCGGACCGGTCGAACCGGTCCAGAACAGTGTCGTCTTCCCCGCTGAGCCTCCGTGCAGATGAACGATGACCGACTGAGTTTTGAAGACCAAATTGAAGGTCAATTCGCGACTAATTAAAAGGGGAATGATGGGCATTTCGTTCCTCTCATCTTCCCCCGTCGATCGACACCAACAGAACCACCCAACGTCGCCGGACGGGAAAGTAATTGGATGGTCAAGGTCGCAGACTCGCAAAAGTCAACAAAAGCAAGCACTGCTCAGATTCTGGCCAAATTCATGCGAAATGAAGCCCGCCGGAAAACCAAAACGGAGTTAAATGTTTTACCCATCTTTCCCGACGCCGTTTGGACCTAAAATCACGTGATAGCACGTGCTGTGGAAGTCAGTTCGAACTCCCCAAATCGGCGCCAAAATTCCCAGGAGCTATATAAGCTCGCGATGGCTTTCAGTTAGAGGGGAGAACAGATTCAGTTGTAAAAAAGAAAACGAAATCGAGAGAGAAGGAAGAGGAGAGAGGGAGAGCTCGTCCTCCAACCGCCATTGTCGAGGACAGAGCTCGAATCCACAGAGCATCGGTCAGGCCTTTCCAGGCTAGACCAAAGCTTGAGGAGATCGTCGAGAGGTCGCCCATACTGAGGAGGAAGCCGCTGTCGTTGACGGTACAGTCTGAAACCGCCGGAACAGGTGAGTCACAGCCTCGAGTTCTTCCTTGAGCATTCATGGCGATTCGCACATTCCATGATCATTCTTGCAATTAATGTGTGCCTTTCATTCCTTGAACATCACTGACCATGTTCGCGTCTTCATTTTGCATTGATTTTGCCCACATGCCCCGAATCGAGTCTTCCGATTTAGCCTCCATAGCCGATTCTTGCCCAGCCAAATCTGGGCCGAGCGAGCTCAATCGGAGCTCGAGGTAAGTCTTCTGGACCTCCATTGATGCTATTCTATGACTGAAATTCTTTGATTTTGAGTGAATCGCATGATTGAGCTTCCATGGCCGTACTCGGCGATTTGCACGATGTTCTTAATTCTGCGAATAAGATGTTTCGATTCTTAGATATGTCGAACTAGAGCTAATCGCGAATCGATTGCCGTTGGTCTCGAGTGATTCCATTAAGATTTCACCGCACGATCATCGCCGGAGAGCCACAGCCGTCCATTCCGTCGGAGTCGCAAGGTTGAAGACGAAGCTGACATGGCGTGGTCAACTGGTCAAATCTCCAGATGTCATCCCGTGATTGGTCCACGTAGTGTCGAGTCAGCATGGCCGTTAGGGTCCGTTATTCGAATTAAAGGATCGGACGACTGAGATAAATCGAACTTAAATTCTAGTGGCCGTCCGATTAATAAATAGAATTAACTGAAAATGATTTTCGAAATCAGAAAATAAACAAAGAGTGGAAACGGTGTCGTATGGATTAATGAGAAGGCGACGTCGTTTAGGGTGATAGAATAGACGGTCTAGATCGAGTCTCAGGATCTAATCGTAGCCGTAGGTTTAAGTAATCGGATCAAACGGTCCCGAGAGAGTCGTCGTTCAATCTAGACCGTAGATTCTAGTAATCAGATCTAGTGGGCGCGGACAAGCCACGCGGCGTGATGTAGGCCGTCAGATCAGATTACGATAATCCGAAAATAAAAAAATGAGACGCTGCGTCGTTTTGGAGCCGGGGTTCGCGCGGGTCCGGGTCTGGGCCGGGTTCCGGCCCGAGTGGGTCGGGTCGACCAGGTCCGAATAATATTTTTAAATAAAAAAATCGGAAAATGATTTTAAAAATAAAAAAATCAGAAAAATCCTAGAAAATCCAAAAAAATGCTAGAAAATTCTAGAAAATTCCAAAAAATGTGGAAAAATTGTAGGAAAATCCTAGACACTCCAGAAACCCCCAAAAATCAAGGGTTGACCACAGACAACTGGTCAACCCTATTTTTGGGGTTTCTTATCCGTTCTTCCGAGACTTGACGATATTACCCTTTAGGGGTAAGTCGCCTCTGCTGTATATGCGAGATAAGGTCGATAATGCCAAGGTAAGAATTAGGGTCGGGTAGGCGATCAATTCTTAGGTTTGGGTTTTCGAGTCCCGCTTCTTTTCTCAAAATGACAAATTTGCCCTTTAATGGGAAAATTATCTTTCTTGTTCCGATCAAGTTCTGAAAATTGCTTGAAGTTAGGGTTTGGGTCAGGTGGACGACCAACCCTAATATTTGAGATTTTCAGTTCTCATCTTGGTCTAAAATGACGACTTTACCCTTCCAAGGGTAAAATCACTTGAAAATTCCAGAAAAATTCTGAAAAATCCCGAAAAATAGGAAATGGATTGGATTGATGGCCAATCCTATTTCCCCTGTCTTTTGACTTCCCAATTTCTCTAAAATGACAGATTTACCCTTTTTAAGGTAAATTTTCCCCGAACTGTTCAAAATTACGATTCTGCCCCTCATGGGCGAATCGTGCCAAAATCATTCTTGAGCCTTGATTGATATTTCTCTTGCCTAATAGGGCCTCATTAGGGATGCCATGCTGATTTCTTGTGTTTTATCCGCATGTACTGGATCCTTGATTTGCGCACTTATTTCTATTGATTGTGATTGATAGGGTAGCATTTCCCATCTGCATGAACTCCTAGATTTAAGATCTGTCCCCCACTCGTTTGTATGAAATCCTAGGATCAGATAAACCATTCAGCTTAGGTACCGAAAGGGCGTCAACTCTGACAGTTGGCGTAACTAAGTCCCCGAACCCACTTCTCTGGTTTCCGCAGAATCGAATAGACCACTCCCAACTATTCGATAGGGTTTCCGATCGTACCCTCCACGAAACGATTGGTGGCGACTCCTTGGCATGAACACTCATCACATGTCACTAGACCACACTGAAGGTCGACCACGTATATCCAGCAGTTGCGATTTGGGAAATGGACCTTGGGAGAGGCCCGCGTCCGATCCAGCCAGCGATCGGGCAGCCCATTAGCCCGCTCCCGCCTCCGAGCTCGAGAGGGTCGCGACAGTTATGTGGCGTCAAGTTCTCCAAAGAATCCATCAGCTCAGAAATAAGAATTGAGATTTGTGCTCCATCAAGACAAAAAAAACTGCAAGGGGTTGATTAAGGCAAATATCAAGCTTATGGGCTGACTCAGGCAATCCTACAACATAGGGAGGGAGCTAAATGTGAAAATAATAGGATACAAAATTACTAGGGAAAATGGGTTGCGCTTCAGCTATGTTTGGGGCTAATTTCCTAAAAAAAACACCAATTTTAACACTAATGACGATTATGGCCCAAACTTTTTTTTGTCCTATAAAAAGCACCAACTTTAGGTCCAATGATGATTCTAGTCCAAACTTTTTTCTATCCCATGAAAAGGCACAAACTTCAAATCGAGTCTCAAATCTAGCCCCCCTTAATTTAAAACTGCAATTTCACGTCATCAATAAATTCACGTGACTTGTTAATGTGGATTTAAGGCATCGTCTTCTTAGCATGAAATTTGAAGTTATTCATCTGCTTCACATCCAGCACAACTTGAAGGACAACAGTTAGCCTATTCATCACTTCACCCGCAAGCATTAGCTGCTTAATTGGAGTCCGAAGATCTGTATTACCACCCATAGAGAGACGCTAAGGACGAGATCTATCAAACTCAAGATTGAAGCTTTCTTTTTTTTTTTAACAAGCCCAGCCCTACCCTCTCCCCGAAGAGGATGAACAACTTCATTTTTTGTGCCAATAAGTGTTGAAAAATATGAGGTATTTTAATGGGCGAGTGAATGAGAAATTATTTCTCAAATAACACCCCTTGAGTTGGAAGTGGGAAGTGACAAAGCACTAGTCTCACATAGGAAAGGAGGAATGCCTTAAAGTGCTTTATATATGGATACAATCTCTTTGAGTGGTAACTATCATAGCACAAGCACTATGCCTCGCGCGCACGCGCAGGTGGGTGCAAATCCCGGACCTTGACGGAGGCCCGACAAGTTGAAACTTGGGAGAGAGCGCACGACCTGCGTACGCGAATACGGGACCGAAAAGTGAGCCTCGCGACAAGCCTATTTTTGCCTTCTATTTTAATTTTTTTCCAACTCAAGCCGTTAACCGTTCTTAAGTTAATTACCGGTGTGTTAATGGTATTAACTAAGTAACGGCTGTTATAAATATATGGTTACAGAATTAAATTTATAACGGCTTTAAACGGCAGAGTTATTTAGCCGTTATTCTTTATTTTCGCAATGCCCCGCTGACCCTATAAATATGTGGCTTCCCATTCTGTTTCTATACGGAAAAACGAAAGCAAAAACTCTCTCTTTTGAATAGTCTACATTTGCATTATTTTCGATAGTGTTCTCGTGTTGTTCAAGTTCGCCGGAAGCTTTAGAGTGTTGTGCTTGCCTCTATCGCTGCTAACCGTTGTATCCTGGGAGACAGACATTCACGAAACCTCAAAGCACGTACTGGAGGGGACGAATCTGTTTTAAAGAAACTGTGTCGTACACAGGCCTCGGTATTTTTTTTAATTCAATTTATTTATATTGTTATATTTCCATTCGGATCTCGGATCTTGTTGCTCAGAAAGAGGCTCAGAAGGAGCCTCAGAAGGAACAGAAGGAGGCTCAGAGGGAGCCTCAGAAGGAGCCTCAGAAGGAAGGTCAGAAGGAAGCCTCAAAAGGAGATTCAGAAGGAGCCTCAGAAGGAACTGCTTCTGACGGGTCCAGAAGGACTGCTTCTAACGGGTCCAGAAGCACTGCATCTGACGGTGCATCTGAACTGCATCTGATGGTTCAGTTTTACTGCTTCTGAAGACTCAGATTTTGTACTTCTGCTAACTTATTGTTTTCATATTTGAGGCAGTTTACTTACATTTATTATTGTCATTCGAATTGTAAGTATCCTTCATTTTCATAAAACAGTATTATTCATTATTTAACACTTTTTTCTCCAACAATAAGACGATGAATGATATTTTAAATCCATATCAACAAGCCACATGGATTTACTGATAACGTGAAATTGCCATGTTGAACAACTAATAGTTCCAAATTAAGAGGGCCGAACATAGGACTCCAGTTAAAGTTGTGATTTTTCATGGATTGAAAAAAATGTTTGGGCCATAATCATCATTGGACATAAAGTTAGTGTTTTTTATAAGACATAAAAAAAGTTCGGGCCACAATTGTCATTAGACCTAAAGTTTGTGTTTTTTTAGGGAATTAGCTCGCTATATTTGGGAGGCAACAACGACCATTTTTTTAGAAGAAAATGAGCAAAATTCTTAACTTCTTTCTTCCCATTCTTAAAAAAAATAATAATAATAAGTTTTTCCCTATTATTTTCCGCTCAAAGTTTCATTTCTATAACTAAGATAACTAGTTCGGAAACATGACGAGTTCCACTGGCATCTTAGTGACGAGGATGGTTGGAGGTCGACCAAGAATTCGTGGGATGCCAACAGAAATGCCTAGCCCTTCCCGTTTTTGTTTTGTCTAATTCTATCATATCTCTATTTTCAAGTCATTGTCTATGCAATATGCTGTGCACAGATTCCGAAAACTTATTCGCCCTTCTTTTTAACTTCAACAGTTCTATCAACTTAGTGAAAGATACTAAAAGTTATCCAGAAATACAACAGTTGTCGCCCCATTTAAACACATGATTAGTGGATTGACATATTTAATGACGGCAATACTACACAATATACAAAACTTGACTCGCATATTAATTTGCAGAATGATATATCAAGGATGGGTCTAATATTTAAGCAAGACCTAATTATATAATATTCACTCAAACACTGATCAAATCACTTTGTAAAACTAACTTATAAGCCAATATTTGGATTGGCATCACCCCATTGAGAGGGCAAAAAAAGTAAACAGTCAGTATTATAAGTACTTTAATCCCACAGAAAAGTACAACCGGAATACAAATTTCTACACATTTTTTTGGTCGAATTTCTACACATTGATTTTATCCACAACATCATGAAAACTAAGCATAAGCGGTTCCAGGTTCCGGGTCATAGTTGTTAAGGCGACAAGGTAACAAGGTGAGTTAGAGGCCTCTAAAATGCCTAGGCGATTAGGCGTCCGCCTAGTCGTCCGCAAGGCGATAAGACAAACTCATGGCTTTGTCTCGTGCTCGTCCTCTTCTATCTTAGGAGCCAGGTAAAACCTGATATAACTCTTCTTGGCAATCTCGTACTCGACAACAACAGGAAGATCCGAAGACAGACTGATAGTCACAGTGCTAGATAAAGGGGTTGCCTTTGTGAAGGTGTTCAGGTACCTCAGTTCAAAAGTCAATGTCACTGGCTTATTCATTTTGATAACTGTAGCTTCCTCTGGCTTCTATTTTTCACCCAAAACAAACAGATAAAATCAGACTCCATAATGTTAGAAGGAGCGCCTTCAAATTGTGAAAGGCATGCAAATGCTTCCCACAATCAGTAGATGAATAATTTAATGGACCGTTTAAAAAACAAGACACACCTCGTCAACTGTCTGAATTTTTTTTTTTTTTTTTTGGGTAAGGAGTCAACTGTCTGATTTTGTGTCTTGTTTTGCCTGAAAACAATATCTGCAGTTCCTATATCACCTCTAGTGGAAAATTTCACGCCCTTCTTTGTCACGGATATAACAACTGCAGCAACAGATTAACAAAAATTTATAATCTTATGGACATGCCAAAAATCTCAGATAATTGCAGAAGCCATTGAGTAGAGAATGACAAATTACCAGTATCACCGATGCTGCTGAGATCTTTACAAATCCTAGCAAATTCAGCCGATGGCATTGTAACAATGGCAGGGTACTCTGCCTCCGTTATTTGAAGATGCTCACTGGCAATTTCCGTCAATTTCATCTTGAACCAGGCACTTTTACCCTGCGCTGTACCATGCACAAAAATGTGAATATAAGATCCAAATGAATAACTTGAAAAGGATGAACAAACTCAATTGTCTGGGGCCCTCGCCTCATTAAGACCCTCCAATAACTAGCAGAAGAGAGTACAGGGGGAAATAAGCTGATATGTAGAGGTTCGCAGGCAAATGTATAGAACAGTTTATAGAGGGGTGTACAGGGTATCCCAGGATCATTCCCCCTGCTCATCGCCTGATGATTTACAAAAGGGATGAAAAGGAGGACATCTCGGTCAAGGTATACTTGGCTTTCTTCTCTTTTTTAGTTCCTAAGGAATGAAGGGAAAGGTATGAGAGCAGTGACGGAATTATCAGTAAGGCATTGGACACTAGAGAGCTGCTTCGATTGCTTATCCATAGTCAACTACTTCTTTGACTACAAATTAAGCTGACTGCTACAAAAGACTGGTACAGATCAGATACACAATCTTCCACGAACTTCAAGTTCCACGTCAAGCCAACATAAGATCAAATGATCATACAATTCGCTGACATCGCTGTTTTCCGTTAAAAACCACAGTGAACTATGTATACTGCGCACTGACGCTACTTAACCACGTCGTAGTTATGACAACCGGCAAAACGAATGGCTCAAAAACCAGAATTTACCAACGAAACAAGCTAAAGCAACAGATCCAGCACTCACTCAGCCAAACAAACAAACAGAGGCCAGGTATCAAACGAAGCATCGGCAGAGAAACTAAAAACAGCACTAGAACCACAACACCCCCCCCCCCCCCCAAATCACTTCGCTAAACGAGAATCAAACAGAAAACAGCGTACTCGGACTCTTAAACATGAACGTGACCGTGTCGCTGCCGTCGCGGGCCATGATGGTGATGCTGTCGTCGTCGCCCGCGGACTTGAGCATCTTCGACATGTTGTCGAGGTTCATCCCCATGGAGATGTTGGGGTCGCAGCGGTAGTGCTCGAAGACATCCGATCGGAGGAGAAGGGCCACCAGGGCCACGTGGCTCGAGTCCATGGCCTGGAGGTAGAACTCGGTGGCGGAGCAGACGAGGTTGGCGTCAATGAAGAGGTCCTTGAGCGACTCGACGACCTTCTTCAGGAGCGAGCCTTTCGCTAGCCGGAGCTTGAGCATCGTCGCGTGCGATGGCGAGGCGCTAGGGTTTCGGGAGTGAGAGGGTTTTGAAAGGAAAGCTATGCAGTACCGATAGGACACGGCACACGATATCCAGTACTAACCAGTGCTAGACTGCTAGTAATTACAAAAATGTCAAAGATCAAGAATATCCTGAAGAATGATCCTGCCTTGATCTTCATTCCCTGTACCATATTCTAAACTCTTGAGACTCCAAGTTCTCAAACAAAAAACAAAACAATCATCTAGCCTATTTTTTCCCATTCAGAGCATCCTAAGAAACAAGAGACATGTTCAGTAAAAGTCCTAAAATTTATCGTGAAAGTATAATTAAATCCTAAAATTTATAAAAAGTGCAATTGAGTCATAAAACTTGTCAAATAAATGCAGTCGAGTTTTTTTGTTAACATTGCCAGAAAATGATGAGGTTGCATTTTAAAATTAAATTATCACTGGTATTTTTATTATTTATTATTTTCAAATTTTATTTAAATCTGACAAAGGTAAGTTCTTGCTGAGCGGCCGAGCCTTAGCAAGCGCTTGGGTGCCCTCGAGTACTTCAAGCCTGCAGCTTCGCTGGATCCTCGGGTGAATGGGAATTGCGTCTAAATGCGTGGCTGGAGAAATGCAAGATGCTCGAGTACCAATCCCGCACAGGCAATTGCGATCTCTCTGATTGGGTCTCGAGCGGGTTCCGCGAAGAAATTCCCGACCTTGCACAGTACATTGGGCCAACGCAAATCAAGAAATCGGAGATAAGCGGGTGAAGGCTGTTCGCCACGAAGAACATCAACCCATTTGAACCCAAATTTGGGTTTGGGTTGAGGAAACCCAGATCTCGAGCCTGGAAGGCGACGTCTTGCCTGGGGCTGGCGACGGTAGGCCACCCTCGGATAGGGCCGGCGACATTTGCCGGCTCTTTCGACGATGGGCGGCGACGGCCTAGTCTCACCGACGAGGCCTGTCCAGCTGTTGTTCTTCCCTTTTTTTTTTTTTTTTGTTTTTGCGTTTTTTAGCCTTTTCTTGATTTTTTTAGTAAATATAACTAACATTTGAAAGCACAAATAATAAAAATGCCACGTAGCATAGAGAAATTAATTTTAAAATGCCACATCATCATTTTTCGTTAGTCAACTATGTTAGATATATATTGTATATATTAGGAGTAGGTTTTCTTCGTGTATTTACTTTATTGCCCTTCTTTGTGTGTATATTTATATTGGCCATGTGCCTGATTGTAATTTACGCATTCCATTATTTCAATTCTCAAATCTATCATGGTATCAGAGCTAGGGTTTCTCGCTCTTTCCCCATAGGCGACGTTCGTGCTGGTTCGTGCAAATCGTTCGTGCTCGTTCGTGCAAACTCACTCTTGAGGTCAAAGGTAGGCGATTGTTTTTTTTTTTTAGTCTCGAAATCAAGATTTGATTTCGGCGATTTGGATTTCGGCGTTCTTCTCGTGCTCGTTTCGGCGATTCGGATTACGTCAGTGCGTTTTTGGATTCGGTTTTGGTGTTCCCATTGGATTTCAGCGTTCTTCTCGTGCTCGTTTCGGCGATTCAGATAACGTTAGTGCATTTTTTTTTTTTTTGGATTCGGTTTTGGTGTTCTCGTCAAAACTATTCTCGGTGGTATCGGCAATTGGTCTCCTCAAACAATTCTCACTGAGACGTCTGTTCTTCCTCCATTATTTTTCTCAGTGGTTTGGCGTCTTATGATGTGAAGAATGCTTTTTTTCATGGGGTTCTTGAGGAGGAACTCTATATGCAGCCACCTCCAAGTCTGTCTCATTTGCCCGGCCAGGTATGTCGTCTTTGAAAGGCTCTTTATGGTCTCAAACAAGCTCATCGAGCTTGATTTGAACGTTTTGCAGATGTCGTTCGGTCAGCTGGCTTTGTTCAAAGTGAGAATGATCATACTATGTTTACTTATACCTCTTCAGCTGGTTGTATTATTCTGTTACTTTATGTAGATGATATGATTTATTACTGGGGATGACTTTGTTCATATTGCTTATACTAAACAACATCTTCACCATCAATTTGCTATGAAAGATCTAGGTTTCTTACGTTATTTTCTCGATATTGAGGTTGCTCCTAGTCGACGTGATATTCTTCTCTCCCAGCAAAAGTATATTGCTGACATTTTAGCTCGTGCTGAATTATCTAATACTCGTACTGCAGCTACTCCTGTTGAACTTCATTTACAGCTTCGTTCGAATGATAGTGAGCCTTTGTCTGATGTCACTCGCTGCCGGGCTCTTGTTGGCAGTCTTGTCTATCTTACGACCACTCGTCCTTATATCGCATATGCTGTTCATCTTGTCAGTCAGTTTGTCACGGCTCCTTGTACAGTTCATTATGCTGCTGTACTCCGGATTTTACGATATCTTCGTGGTACTCTGACACGCTCAGTTTTTCTTCCATCGACTTCCTCGCTAGCTCTTCGTGCTTACTCTGATGCTGATTGGGCTGCGGATGTCACTGACCGCAAGTACATTACAGGATTTTGTATCTTTCTAGGTGATTCTCTGATTTCTTGGCGTGCCAAGAAGCAGCCTGTTGTATCTTGCTCTTCCACTAAGTCTGAGTATCGTGCTATGGCGGACACTACAGTTGAGATTATTTGGTTTCTTCGTCTTCTTGCTGATCTTGGTGTTGCCTCCTATGCTCCCATTCCTCTTCATCGTGACAACAAGAGTGCTATTCACATGACTACAAATCCAGTGTTTCATGAGCGTACCAAGCACATTGATATTGATTGTCATATTACGCGTCATCAACTCCAAGCACATATTAGTTCTCTTCCATTTGTGGCCTTTGCAGCCCAGCTTGCTGACTTATTCACCAAATCTCTTACATTACAACGCTTTACTGCTCTTCTTTCCAAACTCCCGTTGGTTGATCCACATTGAGTTTGAGGGGGGTGTTAGATATATATTGTATATACTAGGAGTAGGTTTTCTTCGTGTATTTACTTTATTGACCTTCTTTGTGTGTATATTTATATTGGCCATGTGCCTGATTGTAATTTACGCATTCCATTATTTCAATTCTCAAATCTATCAAACTGAACGGTGTTAACTAAAAGACTCACTTGAATCAATTTGACAAGTTTTAAGATTCAGTTGCACTTTTTATAAGTTTTAGGACTTTTATTGAACATATCCCAAAAAAACAAACTTGGCCTAAGTACTGGGACTACCAAACACAATGAGAATCACAGATAATTGATATTATTAGCTGCAGAGTTTTTTGGCTTTGTTAGCTAAATCGGCTTCTGCTTTTCTTTTCTTCACTTCGCCAACCAGCTCCTTGACATAAGCAACGTATCCATCGACGTCGAATTTCCTCTTGTGCCCCGCATAGTTCATGTAATCTTATTTTCCCAAATATCGGACTCTCTCGCCAACCCTGCCATTCAACCACAACGTACCCCAAATATTGAACTAGGAATTATGCTAATGACCAAAAGAAAAAAAAAAGGAATTATGCTCCGACCAAAAGAAACAAAAAGGAATTATGTAGGCGAAATCTATAGTTGAGGCATGAGCCATCACCATGATCAAGTGTATTCGGTGTAAGCCACATACTCAGATTTACGAATTAGCCAAGTAAAAACACTGGACACCCTACATAGTACATACTAATAAAAGGCTGGCTCCAGCACAACAGGTCAATTTTTTGGATCCGGATCCCCCAAACATCCTAACCCGAGGTTAGGGGATCCATTTCCCTATTTTTCCCCCTGCAACAGGAGCTATAACGAAATTAAACACGAAATGAATTCGGGATAATTGCTTACCTGGTCATGAACACCACATATTGACCACATACATCCTACACAACCATTGGGATCCCGTCCGTCTATTTCATACTGCATCACAGAGTCCATTCAATTAGGAAATGTGGGCTTAATAAACAGAATAAGCATACAATCACCCATTTAGAAATTGAAATGCCGCCGAATCACATTTCTTTCCTTCGCTTGTTTATCTTGTCATTCAAGTATATGGCTGTTTCAAGTGCTTCTTCAGGTCCTTTTGTCCACTTAAGAATCTTTTTGGCCCGGTACATTCTGATAAGAGTGAAAATTCACCATGTAGGGCCACATGAACAACTGAAGTGAGTAACCTCAATGACAAGTTCAGTCAAGGTGAAAAATACAACGCAACCCAAAAATAAGTACTTCATTGAAGATCCATGATGCTCTTTTCTCTTTCCTCACAATTAGACAATGATCAGCTCATCAAACGGCTGATCAGAGCGCCAGGGGAGAGGAGGGAGGTGAATACTTGCCTCATGAAACCATGCATTTTCCCATGGTACACCATCTCAAGCTGAGAGGCATTCCAAAGCTGGAGAAGATCGAATTCAAGATGTCATTTGAGCCTGAGACTAAGGCCGCCACCAGAGAAGGGAAAATACAGGCAAAATACATTTCGCTACTCAAAAATCCGAAAGATCAACTTACTGGTCAGCTGTTAGAGCTTTCTCCAACTGCTTCCTCCTACAAAACAGATAACTTTTTAACCAAACTCAGACAGGAATATGACCTCAGAAAACGTACAGATAAAAATGGAAACAAGTGCTTGCCACTCACGTGTAGAAACTAGAAAGGTTCTCGCTTGTCAGAGGCATGATCCAAAAATGTCTTCCTTGCCCACTCCCATGCCCCCTTTAATGAATCATAATGAGGCTGATAGAAACAATAGTTGTCAGCAAGTTCTCTCCTCACAATCAACTCCTCCAAGAATGCATCCACTGCCTTCACAGTGGCAAGTTGAAGAAGAAATATCAAATTGCATGTCACCAGAGTATGAGCCAGAGAAAGATAAACACACAATGACACAATTCGTGGAACTGCAGGAACTTTCCCCCAGGAGGAGGAAAATTGTGGAACTATTGTCACCAGAAGTCATTACTTCTACATTCCTGGCACGGTTAGAACTTGATCCGCGTGCTCAGTAATCTAATATGAAGTACCTGAGCATAACTTTTCCGTACTTTACGTGCCTCTAGAGCACAACGCTGGGCAGA
Source organism: Rhodomyrtus psidioides (assembly GCA_021437785.1). Lineage (NCBI taxonomy): Eukaryota > Viridiplantae > Streptophyta > Magnoliopsida > Myrtales > Myrtaceae > Rhodomyrtus > Rhodomyrtus psidioides. The sequence goes on along the minus strand of JAILYB010000177.1, from coordinate 966,835 downwards.
TATCTGGCCAAAATGCAAAAATGGAGAGAGTCCAGAAAGCCCATTGGGTTTCAATGGATTATTTCGGTCTGCATTATTGTTTCTCAATCTTTTTGTCAGAAAACCATTTTCACTTCCCGTCAATACTTCCAGCGCCGCACTTTCTCCGGGCTTTACGCCAACCGAGTTCAGGAACTTCAGCTCCTTTCCTATTATTCAAAGGAAAATTTATCAGCAGGATAGACCAAGCTTTAGAAATTCATATTTAGCCATGAGATGAAGCGTAAATTAACCTCAGGACATCTGCAATAAGATTGTCCCAATCAATTGATCGATGGGTGTCATCTCATCTTCTACTTGATGCTTGCAGGGTAGGGAAATCAATCAGATACTCTGGAAGCATTTTATTGTTCTTTCCCCAATTGTTCTAGCACTGTATTCCAACTTCTGTGATGCCACCCAAGCAGGTACAAACTTCATGTACGGTCACTGAATCATCAACTCTATCGCAGACTTCGTCCTTACACCGGCGAATTTTTCTCAAGGGTGAAAAATCTGTAACCAAAAGCGAAGCCCCACAGTCTTTAAGAAACTTTGGAATAGTGTCATCAGCTTCGCCCTAGATGATCCATCCACACAACCAAAAATCAGACTGCCACTGATTTATCCACAACGGGCTGAATAGCTCATAAATGACCCCTAAACTCTCTAGGCGCAAAGCTGTAGAGCACCTAATAGAAGTTAACTTGTGTAACTCCAAGAAACAAAACTACACAACCACAATCTTCGCACAAAAAATCACTACTTGCATTATCAATAACACAATCACGTAACCCTCCTAATAATGAAACTAAAACGCCAAGATATGGCAGCTAAATTTCACTCATTTAACTGGAAAGAACTGTCTTTTGTCGTCAGAACTCAGAAGTACAAAAGTTTTTAGCAAAACTCCGACATTACATTTAAGACCACTGATTTGCCATTTCTTTAGGATAAATCACTATACAGTTCGAATAATTTCATTCGTGATCAACCTGTCGAACTCTCCGCCAAACCACCAACAGAAATATCAAAGCGACGAAATGTGATTAGATTAAGTACTAATCGCATTTTGATTAACGAGGCTTTGCCTCGATAGAAGCGCCTCCCTCCCTTGGGGGGGGGGGGAGAACGGATTTCCTGCCTTAGTTTTTTTAAGGTAGGGGATGCTCACCCTTGATATAATAGTAGAATATTCTCCCCCCTATATCAAGTGTGGGGATCCCCCTGCCATAAAAAAATTAAGGCAAGGGATCCGGGAGGGGGAAGGGGAGGACCAAGGGTTAAAAAAAAAAAAACGAGAGTGAGGAAACAAAAAAAAAGACGCCTAGGGTGACGTCACCACCCGGGGATGCTTGCATCATCGGTATGTACGGAACCGTCCCAATAAATCGAAATAGTATATGAACTAGAGGGGTTAAATAGGTGGGTAGGGTAGGGTTTGGGCCGGGTCGAATATGGTCCGACCAATATTGATCTATCTAATCTATTTTGACCCATATTCAATAACTTATACCTGATTCGACCCCAACTAACTCGTTCCCGACCCGACCCATCCCACTTTAACCCATATTACCAAATTACAATAATACTCTAAGAAAATAATATTACTAAAATACTTGCATATAATAAAAATTTAGTGAAATTTTTTAAGCAATTGAGATCGGTGGCAGCGATTGGGACCGGGACTAACGATAGTGACCGGCGACCATGGCCGGTGACCAAGGCCGAGCCCCGGCCTAGGCCTCAATACCGTCGCTGCCCCTATACGGGCCCAGCCAGATCCCGACCCTGGCCCCGAACCCAGTCCTCGGCCCCTGCCCCGGTCCTGGCCCAGGTCTCGGACCCGATCGTCGGACTCGGTGTCGGTCATGGACCCGGCCCCAGCCCCAGCCCTGGTCTTGGACTCGGTCATTGGACTAGGCCCCGGTCCTTGGACCCTGCCCCGGTCCGAGGGTCCTCGGACCTGGCCCTCGGACCTGACCTGGGCACCGCTCCCGATCCTTGGCCCAGGTCCCGATCTCGGTCCCCTGTCCCCGTCCCTAGTCGCAGTCCCCAGTCACGATCCTGGCCTCGGCCCCCGCCTCGGCTCCGGTCCCAGTCTCGGTCTCGGTCTCGGTCCTGGACCCGGCCTAGGCCTCGGTCCACGACCCCGACCCCGATCCCGGTCTTAGCCCATGTCTCGGACTCAGTCTTCGGACTCGGCCCCGATCTCGGACCCGATCGTTCGCCTCGGCCCCCGTCCCCGGACCCAACCCCGCCCCCGCCCCCGCCCCCGCCCCCGGTCCCAATCCCTGCCCCGGCCCCAGTCCCTTGCCTTGGTCTTGGCCCCAGCCCCAGCCCCCGCCCTGCCCCCGGCCCCGGCCCCGAACTTGGACTTGGCCTCGGCGCCATCCCAGCCCAGGCCCTGGCCGGCGGCCTCTGTCCCAACCTCGATCCCAGCCTCGACCCCGATCTCGGCCGGCGGCCCTGATCCCGGCCTCGGTCCTAGCCCCCGGCCTCGTTCCAGGCCTTCAGCCTCGGTCCCCGTCAACTTGTGGAAAGAAAGTGTACTTTTGGTCAAAAATGGGTTCAATATGGGTCAAAAAATGTGTTTAGTGTCTGATACATTATTGACTCATTTAATTTTATTTCAACATTTTAAACCCATTTTTATTAAGTCCTTTAAAAGTTAATGACCCATATATGACCCATTTTATACAAAATATGAGTCAAATATGGGTCTATGACAACTCTAATCTGAACACGTGATCACGAGAGAGAGAGAGAGAGAGAGAGAGAGAGAGAGAGAGAGAGAGAGAGAGAGAGAGAGAGAGAGAGAGAGAGAGAGAGAGAGAGAGAGAGAGCAAGGTTCTTCGCAGCCGAGCCGGGAGAAAATATAGGGTTAGAGAAGTAAGGAGCACCTCTTCTCTGCTCAAATGCTTGAGCAGTTCCTTCATGATGCTCATGTTCCCTCTCTTATGTCGCTAAAAACGCAATCCCTCCTGATTCGTTCCCTTCATCTATCGACTCTACAGGAGCAGCACTTCCTTTCGCGCTTGCTCCACGGATCGACGATCAACCGTCAGTCTCAAGGAGAATTCGCTTCGCTGAAGCGACGTCATCCCTCTTGAGACCCAACGAGTAAAGATTGAGCGAGCAATAGAGCGAGCGCCCGAGCAAAGACAAAACAAGCATTGGAGGAGCAAGGAGCACCGAGCAAGAGCGAGTATGCAGTAGAGTAGAGGAAGAGCGAGCGACAGAGAGAGCGCCAGAGCAAAAGACCAAACGGATGAGAGTGCGAAGCCATAAACTCGAAATTTCAAAAGCGAGAGAGGTAGAGAAGAGATTTACATTTCTTTCTTGAGAAGGAGCGAGATTGACGTCTTCCATCTTCCGAAGCAGAAGAAGAGGAAAGAGAAAAGGTATGTTTCAGTCTATGGTAATTAATGTGGCGGATCTACAATTTAGGATTTTTTTCACATGAAAAAAGGTACAAAAAAATTTAGGGTTTAGGCTCGTCGATTGGGCATTGCAGCTTGTTGTTGATGGGTTGATGAAGGAGCGAAGGATTGACAAAGTGGAGAAGCTTGTGCAGGTTGGGAAGGTAAATAACACCACTTTTAGAGCTTGCAACTTCATGTCACTAAGTCGACATAGGTCACTGTATTTGAATTAAAAACCTCAGTGCGAATTTTAAGGCTTAAAAGGAATGTCGAGTCTTGTATGGTGTAGCATAAATATGTTATGCGCAAGTGATTGTGTTCTAACATAGAGATAATACTGCTCATAAATTGTTATCGTGCGAGTGATTGTGTTCTAAAAATGTATGTTCTATATTTCATTAGGAAAAGGTTTTTGGCATACATAGTTTATAGTGTAGCATGCATGAATGGGAAAAACCAAAACTGAGAACTTTTGATAATCTTTGGTTCCTAGTCAATTGCATATGATAGTTGTACATGAGATATTTTCTGATTAGTTGTATGCCTTTTGAGTTATTACATATGCACATGTCATTGTCAATTAATTTCTACATAGTTCTTCACTCATCTTTTTTTTTTTGCTTTTCTTTTTGCATCTTCAGGTATGAGCACAGTGTTGCACATTTATGAGATGCTTACTCAAGAAAATTCTTGAGAAAGCAACCAGATGAAAGTTAGCCCAAATGATTCCTTTCATAAAAAAGATTATCTTTGGGTTTTTTTTTCTTCTTATGAATCTTCTGAGTAAGTGAAAATTCTTTCCATTTGGGCGTTGGAAGTCCTCAATTATCTTATAAATTGGTGCTTATGAGATGTTTACTCATGAAAAGTCTTGAGAAAATAACCAGACTAAAGATAGATAGTTGTACATGAGATATTTTCTGATTAGTTGTATGCCTTTTGAGTTATTACATATGCACATGTCATTATCAATTAATTTCTACACAGTTCTTCACTCATCTATTTTTGTTGCTTTTTTTTTTTTGCATCTTCAGGTATGAGCACAGTGTTGCACATGCAATTGACTAGGAACCAAAGATTATCGAAAGTTTTCAGTTTTGATTTTCCTATTCGTGCATGCTATGCTATAAATTATGTGTGCTAAAAACCTTTTATTAATGAAGTATAGAACATACATTTTTGTAAAGCAATCACTCGCACGATAACACTTTATTAGCGGTATTACCTCTGTGTTAGAATACAATCACTTGTGCAGAACATACTTACGCTATACCATAAGAAACTCGACATTCCTTTTAAGGCTTAAAATTTGCACTGAGGTTTTTAATTTCAAATACAGTGACCTATGTCTACTTAGTGACATGAAGTTGCAAGCTCTAAAAGTGGTGTTATTTACCTTCCCAAGCTGCACAAGCTTCTCCACTTTGTCAATCCTTCGCTTCTTCATCAATCCATCAACAACAAGCTGCAATGCCCAATCAACGAGCTAGCGGGTCTTGATAATCTCTTCGCATAGCTTGAAATGACTATATTCTATTTCACTACACAAAAATTTAGCATTGTTCAAATTACAACACTCGGTAAATGTCACGCCCCGAACCCGGCGAGTACGCGAACATCCATAGTGGCCATTTCGATTGTGATGATATCCAGGATTCTTCAGCCGACAACTTCAAATCCTCTAAATAATATGAGCATGCGGAAGCGATAAAACAACTCCATACATAAAAATACAAGATGACTTAGGACAAAAAGTGTACACTTCTCGTTAACGCCAATTCTGATTCAGAGGTTACAATTCTAACTCCAAAATAATAAGCAGTCCCTAAGGTCACACAAAGGGTAAATCTTCATTTTTCCTCTAATGACTTCTTCAAATGCTATTCCATGGCAAACTCGGGTTTCCATCGTCTAGGACCTGAAAATATTAATCCTACAACGAGGTGAGATATAAATCTCAGTAAGCTAAACCTAACCTTAAACTAGGCTGCCAGTGCATCCAGACACTTTTGAAAATAGGTATTTTGAATTAAAAATCTTTGGCATGGCTAAAACATGGTGGTTTGTCAAAACATGGCATTTCAGTACTTTCACATTGGCTCGGCTCAGTAAAGAAAATCATAATTACTCTAAGCTCCGTACAATGGCAAGGTTTTCAGTCAAAAACACGCACTCAACGCCAATTTCAAACCATGAGGCATTTTCAATTCTCGAAAATTCATTTCTTGATCTTTTCCAGAAAAACGGATCTTTTCATTACCGCCCATCATGGGCCTCTTTTCATTTTTGCCCATCCAGGGCCGCCTATCCTAGGCTACGAGATGATTCGGTCAATCATATGACCCGTTAATCCATATGAGACTCTCGTGTCCGGATCTAGAGATGATTCGGTCACCATACGACTCTCAACACCCATTTTCAATCCAGATGAAATGGTCAATATGGTACTCTCTAGCCACACGACCTCGTCAGGTCAAATAGGAGTAACTCCCTCCCTTTGCCAATTCCATAATTTCTCGGCGATCCTACACACCATTGGCGATCCCACACACCATTCCATATATTCCTCGGCGATCCCACATGCTATTTCATCAAAATTTCCTCGGCGATACCACACGCCCTTTCTTATAAAAATCCAATTGTAAAAATAGCCTCAATTTTTCATTCAAAAATAACTCATGAAAATTTATCGTCAAAACAATGCATTCGTTTCATTTTCAAACAATGCTCATAGTAGCAAAGCAAGACGCGGTCATCCACAAACTCAACTTGGCATTTCTTTCGAGTAAAAGCTTTTCAGGCTTAACAATTCCAATGATCAATTGGCCATTAAAACGCATAATCATGGTCAAATGAGACTCTTCAAGCGTTCGGTTTTCCATCAAAGACAAGTCAAAGAACACAAGTCCTCAAATCAAGGTAGGTTCGGGTTTCCTATGTCTATCATGAAATCAGTCCATAAAATCATTCAAATTAAGTTCAAACTCGGTCCCTTAGTAACCCAACATCCTAGTAGAGGTTTAGGAATAACTTAACACGAAGTTTGGCCAAGGAATTCTCCAAAACAAGCAGCAATAGCTCACGGTACTAGGCAAGTCCGAAATTGGCAGATTTGGCCTCTAAGGAGTTCATGCAAGAAACAACCACCAAACTTTATCACGATCTTTCCAAACCTCAACCAAAGACTTCTTAACATCCCAAGCTAGGGTTTATAAGCAACTCGCCACTTGTTCCCAGCAAGATTAGCCCTTAATTTACTCCCAAAGCTCACGGTTTGGCCAAGGTATGCCAATCTTGTTCGGCTCAAGAAGATCGAGCAAAATCGACTATTAAATTGTTGGGATTCACGTAACACGTACGGGAAAAATAAAAATAAATAAACACAGCGGAAATATTAAATTACCCATACATGTATCTCTAGAGGCGTAGTTCGTGCGTTTCAACCAAAAATCATAACAGACGAATAGAGTTAACGGGGTTACCTCTCGTAGCGTGCTTGAGATCAAATCGGTTCAGATGTTCTTCGATCCGAGCCCCACAAGTGTTGGGCCTCTAGTTCAGACACACCACCAATCATAACGACGAATGGAAGAACGAGCTCACGGGAGTCGTCACCTCAATTGTGCTAGCAATTCTTGTGATGAGGTTGCTCCACAAGATTCAGAATTTTTTGTCACCATGGGAGAGAGCAAAAATGAGAGAGAGAGATAGATAGATCTCAATTTTCTGCTCTCAAAAACACACTCTTCATCCAAGGATCCGATCCATGGATTATGCATTGCACACACCTTAATTCAAGGACCTAATCCTTTGATTAAGCATTGCATACAATCAGCAATTTAGCCCACAAAATAAAAGCAATTAATTATCGTAATTATGAAAATTAATCAATTTAGCCTTTAATGGGCGTAAATCTCCAACATCTCCCACTCGCCCACAAAGGGCTAAATGGACACACAATAAACAATATGTGTGCAAATCGGCACAATAATTTTGTGTCGATTTAATCCGTACATGTGCATCATATGCACTTGTGCCTATGACCAAAAATAAAATAAAATTAAATCTCATTTAATCTAATTTCAGTCCGAATAATTCGATAGCTGTTATTGCATATTTGCAATATTGTCTTTCCGTTCAACGTCGTCATATATATTGGTTAAGGTGTGTGACATCCCTAGATTCATCACTAAACTGGCAGCAAGACATGCGCTAACACATTAGTACTTCCAAGAGAATTAATTGTCCCGATTAACCTCTAGGTCTCACAAGCCATGAGTGACATCCAGCAATATGTCATGGCTACCCAGACAATATGAATTGCTACAGTGTAATTCAATCCATCTGTCTTACTATATCCCGATCGAACAAAGACCATGGAATATTTGTCAAATCACCAATTCGATCATATGCACAAATTCAATCGACATGCATTTATATGAGACATAAACATTTTATTCTCGATTACAACCCCGGCCGAGGATTTCAATGAATTGTCATAATTAAATCGCATAGGATATCATACCTTGCATATGGCAAGGAGACAGATTCCATTTTGTGCACACGTGTGACTTCGTATGTGCATGAACTATGACCATCAAGTACAGAGACGGATCGACGAACCGCCAATATGTGTTCTCGTGAACCATAGTCATCCAACACACAAGTCAGCACTGTGCCTCAGGTCTAAGGATTATTTACACAAGACCAAAGCATGAACGATTAGACATTGACCAGGCTAAAAGCTTCCATGTCGCTAATCGTTCAATACGTGTCATGTTCAGTGAACTTGTCTAATACAAGCACATGTGTTCTAACTCGGGCATCGCAATACCCAATGACTCGTGGCTCGTCATCCCCTTAAGTATCCAATACTTAATTGCGAAGTTAAGAACACACCGATCTCAACAGGATTATTGATATCCATTCAATGATCCATCGATCGAGAACTGTTTAAAGATTCAATCCAACTGTGAACCCGTCACACATATTCTCAACGTCTTAAGAATAGGTCCAATCACAACTGATCTTATGGAATTTATTCATATATATTTGGATAAATGAATAAATATATCTTTGCTACTGATAAGAAATCAGAAGTGCAATTGATATCCCCAATATGTAACTATTACATAATTGCTTTAGGGCATATCTCTAACAATATCCCACTTGCACTAAAGCCAACCAGTTTGATACCTTAAACTCATTTTATCCAGGTGTCTTTCAAATAAAGACTGAGGTAAGGCTTTAGTAAATGAATCTGCCACGTTTTTCGCTGAGGCAATTTTCTGCAATGCCATATCACCTCTCCCAACTATTTCTCTAATGAGATGGAAGCGTCTCTCAATGTGCTTAGACTACTAGTGAGACCGTGGTTCCTTAGCTTGAGCTATTGCCCCATTATTTTCACAAAACAATATAATTGACTGCTCAATGGAAGGAACTACTCCAAGTTCAGAAATGAACTTCTTCATCCAAGCAGCTTCCTTCGTAGCTTCAGAAGCAGCTAGATACTCTGCCTCAGTAGTGGGATCAGCAGTTATGCTTTGTTTGGAACTTTTCCAACTAACTGCACCACCATTGAGTGTAAAAACAAACCCAGATGTAGAGTTATAGTTATTCGGATCCGATTGTAAATCGGAATCAGTATACGCTTCAACTTTAAACTCTGTTTCTCCATATATCAAGAATAAATCCTTAGTCCTTTGCAAGTATTTAAGGATATTCTTGACTACTATCCAGTGTTCTTCCCTTGGATCAGACTGATATCTTCTAGTAACACTTACAGCATGTGCGATATCAAGTCGCGTACATAGCATATCATATATTATTCTTCCAACAACGGATGCGTAAGGTATCTTTACCATCCGTTGTCTTTCTTCAGGAGTGTTGGGACACATTTCCGTGGAAAGACGGATTCCCTGCCTAAAAAGCAATAATCCTTTTTTTGAAACATTGCATGTTAAACCGTGTTAACACTTTGTCTATGTACGTAGACTGCGAGAGGCCAATCAATCGTCTCGATCTATCTCTATAGATCTTGACACCTAAAATATAGGTTGCCTCTCCTAAACCTTTCATGGAGAATTTCTGTGACAAGAATAGTTTGATCGACGATATCATCGGTACATCATTCCCGATCAAGAGCATATCATCGACGTACAAAACTAGAAACGTAATTGCGCTCCCACTGACCTTCTTATATACACATGATTCATCCGGATTTTTAATGAAGCCAAACGATTTGTTGCTTCATCAAAACTGATGTTCCAACTTCTGGATGCTTGTTTGAGTCCATAAATGGATCTCATAAGCCTACACACTTTCCGACTTTCACCACTAGATTCAAAACCCCGTGGTTGTTCCAATAGATATCCTCTTCGAGGAAACCATTTAAAAAAGCTGTTTTGACATCCATTTGGAATATCTCATAATCAAGGTGTACAGCTATAGCCAACATAATCCGAATGGATTTCAGCATGGCTACAGGTGAGAAAGTTTTGTCATAATCGATCCCTTCTTTTTGACGATACCCTTTCACCACTAGCCGTGCTTTGAAAGTTCCAACCTGACCATCAGCGTTTATCTTCCTCTTGAAGATCCATTTACAGCCAATTGGTACAATACCATCAGGCAGATCAACTAGAGTCCAAACATCATTGGAATATATTGAATCCATTTCGGATTGCATGGCTTCTAGCCATTTACCAGAATCGATGTCCAACATCGCCTCCTCATAGGTGCTAGGATCACTCAATTGATCACTATCATTCACAATGAATAGTGGCTCAATATCTTCAACCGAGTCTCTATAGCAAATAGGCAGACGAGACATTCTCGCACTCCTCCTAAGAGGTTGTGTATGAGAAGCTCCCACTGAATCAGAGATCGGTGTCTGAACTTGGTTATTTGATGCTTCATTATTTTCTTCTTGTAAGACTATTTTCCGCCCAGCACCACCTTCTTGAGCGAACTGATTCTCCAGAAAAGAAGTGTGTCTGCTGACCGAAACTCTTTGGTCAGAGTGAAAATAGAAATAATATCCAAGAGTTTCTTTTGGATATCCAATGAAGCGACCATGTTCAGACCTAGCCTCTGATTTTTCTGTTCTCAGCTTCTTGTCAAAAGCTGGATAACCCCAAATCTTGATATAATTAAGACTTGGTTTCCTACTATGCCATATCTCATAAGGCGCAGTTGGAACAGATTTGGATGGCACTCTATTCAGTAATTATGCAGCTGTCTCAAGGGCATATCCCCAAAGGGATATAGGCAAATCGGTGTAGCTAATCATAGATCACACCATATCCAATAAAGTATGATTTCTTTTTTCAGATATACCATTATGCTCTGGAGTTGCAGGAGGTGTCCATTGTGATAAAATGCCATTATCTTTCAGATAATCTAAGGATTCAATACTAATGTATTTACCTCCTCGATCAGATCGAAGAGCCTTAATACTCTTTCCTGTTTGTTTCTCAACTTCAGACCTAAATTCCTTGAACTTTTCAAAGGATTTAGATTTATACTTCATTAAGTACAAATAGCCATACTACGAATGATCGTCAGTAAAGGTAATGAAGTAAGAATAACCATCCCTAGCAGTTTCATTAATTGGTCCACATACATCTGTATGTATCAATCCTAGTACGTCAGCAGCTCGCGCATTATGTCCTACAAAAGGTGCTTTTGTCATTTTTCCTAGAAGACATGCATTATAAGTCAGTATGGTTCAAAACCAATTGGATCGATATATCCATCATTACTCAACTTGTTAATCCTATCTTCTCCAATATGACCTAATCGGAGATGCCAAACATACTTTGGATTTGGAGTATCTTTAGGGCGTTTATTGGTTATGGCATTTACATCATGATTATTTTGCTTATTGGTAATCGCATTACCGGACATTATAATGGTATAGAGATTATTCATTAATAATCCAGAACCAACACACATTCTATTATAATAAATAGAACATACATCATTAGCAAAAGAAAATACATAATTTTCTTTACCTAAACGAGGTATAGAAATGATGTTTTGTATAGCATTTTTATAATGCAAACAGTTCTTTAAAACCAAAACATGTCCTGAAGGCAAACACAAACAAAAAGTCCATATAGCTAATGCAGCAACTTTTGCCCCATTTACAAATGTCAGGACAATCTCATTTTTCCCTAGCATCCTGCTTATTTCTAGATTCTGCAAAGACATATAAATATGTGAGGTTGCAGCAGAATCTAGAATCCATAAGCTGGATTCATCACTAACCATAAGATTAGTTTCAATAATCATAGACACCATACCTTCGCAAGGTTGGTTCTTTGGCTTGACTTTCAAGCTCGCGAGGTACTTCTTACAGTTCTTCCTCCATTGCCCCATAACACTACAGTGATGACATTTCCCCTTTTCAATTTTGGGTTTTGATTGCACAACAGCTTTCACATGCTTCTTCCTTTCTTTTTCTTCAAAATAGTCTTACTATTTGAAGAAGAAGCCTTAGCCAAAGCCACAATGTTTGGCCTTGTATTGTGCATTTCCTTCTCATAAATTACCAGCATACTATGTAACTCAGCTAGAGTTTTCTCCATCTTATGCATGTGGAAGTTTTGGACAAAACCAGAGAAGGAATCGGGTAAAGATTGGAGGATCAAATCCACAGCTAAAAGATTCAGCCTTGCCAATTCTTCCATGTGCCAAATCATTTTTTTTAGGACATGATCATTCACCGATGATTTCTCAACCATCCTCATGCGGTACAATGCCTTAGATATCTCATATCTAGAGGTTCGACCATTCTCATCAAAGAATTCCTTTAGATGCAATATGATCAACCTAGCATCTACCATTGCTTCATATTTTTTCTGAAAATCATTATTCATTGAAGCAAGCATATTTGACCTAACTTTTAAGTCATCGTCATGCCACTTATCATAAGTGATTCGTTCCTCTTGGGTCCCACCCTCAGGAAAGGAGGTCGGCATAATTTCATCAAGCACATACCCGAGTTTTCAGAATTGAGAACAATTCTCAAATTTTTTACCCAATCGGTGAAATTGAGACCAGTCAAACAATTCTTGTCTAGTATTGAAGCGAGCAGGTTTGTATTCACCATTTTCAAAGTAATTTATATATGTGCAGAAAATAAATTGTTAGCCGTTGTCTTTCAAAATAACTATTTCATTTTGGCCTTTAAATGAAATAGATCCTCCCACTAAATTTATTCTCGGATCCCATACTCCTTAAAATAGGAAGCGGTAATCTTTGTCGGGTAAAGATTACTAGCGAGGATTGGAGTCCCACCAGCTCATAGTCTACCTCACCTAATAGTTATTAGTGTTCTATAATTTTAGTGAGTGAATCAACTTATTCAACGCATCATATGTGAGTCCCAATCATAACTTTGGCATCTAGACCATGAAAGTCTCACCTGACAGTTATTGACTTCATAATCATAGTTAAGTTTAACCCATCGTCTCATGTAAGTATTGAAAAGGCAAACGATCCCCTCACCTAACAGTTATTGAAAATCATTTGGTTTCAACCCCGCAACATCATATGTTTAATGGAGTGGTTGTCGCGACCCTCTTAAGGTTGTCGGGCTCTCGAGGGCTAATGGGCAATCCTGTCTGGTCGGACGCGGGCCTCTCCCAAGGCCCATTACCCAAATCGCAACGGAGGTATGCGTGATCGACTTTCAGTGTGGTCTAGTGACATGTGCTAAGTGTGCATGCCATGGAGTCGCCACCAATCATTTTTTTAGGGTGTGATTGGACCACCCAATCGAATAGTTGGGAGTTTCTATTCAATTCTGCGAGAACCAGAGAAATGGTTTCGGGGACTTAGTTACACCAACTGTCAGAGTTGACGCCCTTTCGGTACCTAAGTTGACTGAATTTTCTAGCCTGAGATTCATGCGGATGAGTAAGGTATGAACCCTAAATCTAGAAATTCATGCAAATAGGAGTGATTATCCTAGCAATCACAATCAGTAATAAAATGCGCAACTCAAGGAATCTAGATATGCAAATAAATCACTTGGCATTCCTAGTAAGGCCCTATTTATCAATCACAGCTCAAGAATGATTTAGCTGTCCTAGCCATTCTACACACGATCTAACCTAAGAAAAGCATTAGGAAGCATCGAAGGAGTTCGAGAGTACTCACATGGGGTTCGCCGTGCCCTGGTTTGGTCTTGGACGAGCCGACCCGATTATATTTGGGGATCCACTCGGCGTTTTACACCATGAAATCATGTGAAACAAAAACGAAAATATTCAGCAAGGGGAATTTATTGTAGATGGTGGTCGATCTAATTGGACGTCAAGACTAAAAAATATGTAGAAATTTACAAATTAAAATACTCGAATGACATTTTTTTGCCAAATTCAACTCTATGCGTCGTGAAGAAACACATGCAATTGAACTTGAATTTTGACTATTTATGAGTTCAAAATAAAAAGGAAATTAAAATAAAAATATTGACTATTTTTCTATATTTTTACGACATCGAACGCTATTTTTCTTCATTTTTCATGTATTTTTCTATTTTTGGAAAATATTAAAAAATATTAAAAAATATGACAAATTATTTTTTTTATCAAAAATGGTTCCTTTAGCTTGGTCAAGGTTACCAAAGATGATTTTTTAATTTTTTTTTAACTTTTTATAGATTTTTTATGAATTTTTTAAAAATAAACTATGAAAGACTGATAAAAAATCAGGTGTCAACAGCTGCCCCTCTTTGAGAGGAATTTCGTCAGAGGTTTCTCTCAAAGACAAGGTGACACCTGTATTCCGATCGACTCGACTGGGAAAATAAAAGAAATCATGACATCCAATTTTCATGCCCATCAATGTGTGCTTTTCCTTAAAAAGAGATGTGCTCATTCAATTCCCTGATATGATGTAAGAAAGTTAAGGAGTAGATAGACTTCCCTGCCCCTTACTTGTCGAATGCTTGCAGCATTTGCTGTGTCTGATGGGTTCAAGTAGATTCCTAAGGACTTGTCATCGGAGTGTCCTGGGGATGTTAAGTTCTGACCTGTATGGTAGGTCAAACCATAATGGGATTCCTAACTGATAGGAACCTAAGGAAGACGCATCCCACATTTGGGAATTTGCCAAGGGTTTTGATCCGTGTGGTGGACTAAACTAGAAATGGCTTGCCTAATGTAAGGCTTATTAGGGAAAACGAATCCTCCCGCGTTCGGGATTCATCAAGGTTTTGATCCGTATGGTGGATCGGACCATTGGGTTGATCCTTCAGGCGGTCTCTACCAGTCCTTTGACCCTTCAGGCGGTTTCTACCATTCATTGACCTTTCATGCGGTTTCTACCATTGAGTTGACCATTCAGGCGGTTTCTACCATTGGTTGACCCTTCAGGCGGTTTCTACCATACATTGACCCTTCAGGCGGTTTCTACCATTGTTTTGACCCTTCAGGCGGTTTCTTCCATTGGTTGACCCTTCAGGCGGTTTCTACCATACATTGACCCTTCAGGCGGTTTCTACCATTGTGTTGACCCTTCAGGCGGTTTCTACCATTGATTGACCCTTCAGGCGGTTTCTACCATTGAGTTGACCCTTTAGGCGGTTTCTACCATTTATGAGATTCCAAATTGATATGAATCAAAGGATGACGTACCCACTCTTCGGGGCTAGTCGGAGACTCGATCATTCTGTGGATCGGTCTTAGAAAAGACTTGCCTACTAAAAGGCTTCACCTAAGGATGACGCACCCAGTCTTTGGGGCGGCCAAAAGTCCTGCAGAAAGCTTAGACCTGAAAATATTTTCCTCGCCAAGAAGATATTAGTAATCTTTGGGAAGACAATAATTTTCTAACTGACAAAATTCTACGACTTAAGTTTTAGTCATGAAATGTGCATTTTGATTGCTGGAGGTTATCCAAAACATTCCTGCCATATACAGATGTGATCATAAATTCCTTGCACGGAAACTCTAGATCAAACAATTTGAAAATTTCAAAAAGAGTTTGCTCAAAATATCCATTGGAGTATTTCTCATCCAAGAAGGCTTCTCACTGCTCTGTGATAATGATCTTTAATAGGGAAAATGCTCAATTTCCTACCAACCTGTGCTTGGGTTTCAAGATCATTCGCAACGCATACATTTCGACCGATCATGAGGTCTTTCACGGGACCGTAGTGTTAGGCTTGGATATCGGTTTCCAAGGGGGGACTCACTTTTGAGTCAAGGCCGTTGAACGAAAATTTTCACTATCTGCTCCGGGTTTACAAGTCAAGAACCCTGTAAAATGAGAAAGAAATAGTCTTGCTCGTACTTCTTTGAGCTAAGTTATACATTAACCCAAGTGTCTTAGTCAGATAAGACTGCTTCAGGGTTGTAACATTGGAAGGATTGGGGACCGAAAAAGGCTTATTTTTTGTCCAGAAATTGTGAAGGGTTTGGCATTGGTGATCATTGCAAATTTACCACATGTCCTTCGAAGAACATCTCCATTTCTTGAAGTGTACACTCCTCTTTTAGAGCGCACAAGGATGTTTAAAAGCGTCTCTTGTTACATTAAGAGACCGTCTGTTTGTGTGTTTGCAATTTGAGCACGACATCATTTGGAGAGTAGTCATCTTGATCTGACTCCTTTGCAGGGTCTTTTCATCGTATATCTAGACTTTACTGGGGATATTTTGAATAGACATCAGCCTTGCTTTTTACCAGGCACTTTGCTTTTTCTTGATGTCTAGGGATTTTTCTTTTCCCCCTTTTTTAATCCCGTGTTTTTCTTTTCTTTTGGAGCTAGGATTTTCGGCAATCATGCTAGATATGCAACTTAAACTTTGGCACGCTTCCATTCCTAGAGTGATGTTGCCTTTGCTTTGGAATATGCAATGATCACCAATAGGTTGATGAAATGAATTTGCTGGCTCAACTTGGTCGTGCAAAGGATAACAGTGTGTAGGATAGAGAAATGAATTATTCTCGTCATCCTATGACACTTGGATTATCATATAAACAACACACAAAGATTTATGTTAGTCCGAGCAAGAAAATTTCAAACCATTTACTTTCTGATACTGTTGGACTAACCTTCATTTGCCCCAATGTGGGGTGGTTCTTGACAGGGTTGAGAATGAAAATCGCCGTTCAATGGGGTTCTCAATGGACATCTGTAGTGTTTGGAATGAAGAAATAAATGCCTCTGTCATCTCGATCCATGTAATCGTTGCGAATGACCCTTATATCCATAGGTTAAGGTTTCGCTATCATTTCCAATCTCCTCATCTCTCAAGTGTGTATGGGACGTGTTTGGATTAGGCTCGCTTCTCTTATGAGAAAATACCCTTTTGAACAGTTCAAACGACTCTTGTTGGAAAAATTCATTTCATTTCATCAAGATTTATCCTTCAAAGGGATTTTGTGATGCACCATACATGTGTAATTCATGTTCAGACAATCTCATGTTTTAAAACATGAATGTCAATGAAGTAAGAATTCTATGTCTTGTTAGATGTGAGAATCGAATTAATTCTGAAAGTTTTTAATCTCCAATGAATTGGGAAAAGGGATACTTACCTGCCCATCGAGGCTGGAGATCCTGGAGATATAAAAGGGATATGTCATCGTATATTCTAAAACTTTACAAAAATTGGAACGATACATCTTACCCTTGGTCATATGCTCCAACGAGTGTACAAGGGTTGTGAAAATATGTCTGCCCAGATGGCGAGCTCTTGCCAAGGATAAATATTAAGCATTATTTTGGGTTTCCAAATTCAAAACAAATTGGGACGATACTACTTTACTCTTGATTTGAATTCCATTCTGCATGCCAATGTGCAGATTGTAGAAGCCGGCCCTCAAGCTTGTGGCCATGATTTCTTCGTCTGGTTGGGCAACGAATCCACCTCGAGGATTTACGTCGGAGGAGATTCATTCATCTTTTTGGGCATGTTTCATGCACTGTTTTGTTATTTGAATGCATGGCTTCTTGGGTGCCTCGTCTCTGTTCATCACCTGAGAGGAAAATGAGAGAACATTATCCCCGCATCTGATTGAAAATCATTTAGGAACGATACGTTCTTTTTACCAAATGGGTGGCTCCGCGACCAAATGCGTTTTACATTGAAAGAATGGATTCCATTACGCTCTGCGGATGATAACTATCGCTTCAGGGACTTGCCCCACGGATTAAACGATGAATTTGATGTCTTCGGTTTCGACATGCTTTCCGGATGTAGGAATGGTTTGCCCCCATTTTCAGTGGAGATGGGTTTTGTCGAGTGGGCAAGATCAAAAACTCATCCTAGATTTGGCTTTAGTCGAAGGTTGAAATCCCGACCTTGGATAAGCGAATCATGATTCATCTCCTTCTGCTTCGGATTTGTCATTTGCATGCTTCACATTTTACAATACCAACTTCGCCGCTTGATGAAAATGAATCGATGATTTTCGAATTGCCCCAAGTTCTATAGTCATCTGCGTCGAATCTCTTTGAACTTCATCGGGTGATAGACCAACCGATAAAATGATTTTTCAATCCCGAGATCGAACTCCTGACGTTTCGTACCACTTCCATTTCACTGACTACCAGGACACAGCACTATTGGCGTCCCTAACTGGTTCGTTTTTTGTTATAAAATTCTTGAAGCAGTTAGCGACCCCCATCGAGAATGAAACAAGCTCAATTTAGAGTTCATAACGACTAAAGGTCCCTTAGAACGATACAGAGCTAACCGTCTTTGAGCTCGCTCGGGCTTTTGCTCGCATTTTCCTATGTGAAGCCTTTAAATGTTTTTCTTCGTGGCGTTCAATTGATTCGCCTCGACTCTAATCTAACAAGGGATTGTCGCACTCAAGCATGATGATGCTCGCAGGTAGTACTGATCGCTGCCCCAGATTAACTCTAGGCATTAAGGAAGATTATCTTGCATGGAAGACTTTATGACAGAAAGATTAATGATACATCCAGTCACATGTGCCTAGTTCCCTTGAGGATTCTCGGTGATCAGCCAGTTACACCATGAATCAGACATATAATCGTCATTTTGGATCATAACTTCATAAGCCCATCAGTTTTAAACTGATCGATCCAGATATGGAGCTCCTCATCAAGGAAATCTTTTGATTCTTCGAGCAACTGATATTCGGGTTGACCATCATCGCTTGGCGTTGAAGGATTCCTGTTTCTGTTGTGAGCGATCTGATTCTTCGAGCTAGAACCTTCGTCGTTGCTCGAGATTATAAGAGGATGATTGATCGGTTCACTATCAAAAGCACCTTCCATTTGGGAATGGAAGAAACAAAAATCCTCAAAGCATCCGCCCGCTTGATCTTCCGAAATCATATGCCCAAGCCGGGCAGATCTTTGAACACTAGGCGCAATATGTTGATCGGGGATAGGAAGAGCACTAGCGAAAAGTTGCTGCTCAAACCAAGGAGGTCGTACCTGCTGCACTTGTGGCATATACTCTTGAGGGGTGCTGAGATGATTCGGGGGAATATTCTGATTAGCGCCCAAGTAGTCGATGGTGCTGCTACCAGCTTGGTCGGTGCCTAGATTCGGCAGGGTATTTCTTACTTCAGGGGCATTGTAGTTATAGCCATGCCTAGTGTTTAGGCACAAGTTGAGTTCTTTCAGGTTCAGTGCTGTGTGGCGCTGTCTTAGCGCCCTTCTGTAGCTCTTGAGGTGACTCGCGACTCCATATTTAGTGAGTCCTGGTATGTTCATGATCTCAAGTATGCGCGTTGGATATGCTGAGTTGATCCCTAGTTGCTGAACCGCACTAAGGAACTTGAGATGAAGCTTGGGGGACCAATTGACCCTCATCTTCTTGCGACCCGGAACAGTGTTGACAACTTGGCTATTGCTCTCTGGCCTATTTCCAGTAGGATTTGATCGAGCCGGAAATTGTTGTGGAGGGAATTCATCAGTTTTGGATTGGTCGGTCGTGATAGTAAGCTCATCGTTAAGGAAACTCCAATCATGGTGACGCATATCACATCCTTTAGAAGGCATCGGTATTGACTTCGTAGAATTGATTTGTTCATGCATATCTCCAACAAAATCTGATTGTATCGAAGATGGTTCGAGGGAGTGGGGTGGTGAATGAGCATTTTCAATCCTCATATAAGGCTTATCAAGGAACATTTCGCCGAGAGTGATAGGGCCACCGCAATTAAGGCAAGCGATAGTGCTGAGAGCTTTCTTATACCTCATGTTCTCCGCTCGAAGCTTTTCGTTTTCCTCCTTTAGAATCGCAAGTTCTTGACGTCTGTGTTGAGCCCTCAATTTGGCTCGCTTATTTTGAAACCAAAACTTGACCCTCAAAGGTTTCATCCCTAGCTTCTGGCCCAATTCATTTCTTTGTTTCATGTTCGGGAGAGGGCATTCACTAAAGAAAGCTTCAAGCTCTTGGATTTCATTCTGAGTGTGGCACTGGCGACGTTTCCTTTTCCGGGATTGACCATCGCTGCTGCTGTTGTCGTCGCTGCTGAGATCCTGAACTTCGTTGCCGAAAGGGTTGGGTTCTGTGGTTCTGGTACCAGACGCCATCCTAGAATCTTCGAGATCTCTCAGTAGTTCATTTTCTGAGATTTTTGGATCAGTCGCCTCTAGCAATTGATGGTAACTCTCAAACATGTTGGATCGAAAAATGTTCGATCAATTTTTGCTCACTCAGGGTTCTCTACTCTCTCATGTATGCTCACTCTCTCTAAATTTTCTTTTGAGTGGTTCTGTATGTGTCGCGACCCGTCCGGAAGAGGACGCAGCTAATGGATTACCGATCGCGGGCCTTTTCCCCAGCACCGGAGTGCGGATCGTGGGCTTTGGATCGACGCGGGCCCTCCCAAGCCCATACCAAATCGCGGCGGGAGTATTTTTCTGAGGGATTCGACGATAAGAGTCGATCGCTTTCGACCTTCAGTGTGGTCGTGGTGGCATGTGCAACTTGTGTATGCATTTGGAGTCGCCACCGGTCTTTCTTGGAGGGTAGACCGGAAACCTTACTAACCGATTGGGAGAGGTCGATCAGTTCTGCGGAACCAGAGATTTTGGGTTCGGGGACTTGGTTACGTCGGTGTCATTACCAACGCCCTTTCGGTACCTAACGCGAGTGATTTTCCTATTCAAGATTTCATGCAGATGAGTGGGGTACGAGTCCTAAATCTAGGAGTTCATGCAGATAGGAATGACTATCCTAGCAATCACAATCAATGATAAAGTGCACAAATCAATGAATTCAAATGTACAAATAAATCACATGGCATTCCTAATAAGGCCATATTGGTCTAGAGAAGCATCAAGCAGGCTTAGGAATGATTTAGACATGATTTTGCCCATCAGGGGCAAAATCGTAATTTTGAGACAAATGGGACAATTTGCCCAAAAAGGACAAAATCATCATTTCGGAATGAATCCGGAGTCAAAAACAGGTTTGGTCACTCAATTGACCCATTTCCTATTTTTTGGCAATTTTCGTGATTTTCGGGAATTTTAGAAACCGATTTACCATTCGAAGGGTAAAATCGTCATTTTCTAAAAATGGAAATGAAATGTGGAAATCTTAGACATAAGGTTTAGCCACCCATCTGGCCCATCACCAAATTCTAAGCAATTTCCACAATTCATCAGAATATCAAAGACGATTTACCCTTTGAGGGGTGAAATCGCCATTTTGGATTAAATGGGAGAAAATCCCAAAAATGAAAACAAATCGATTTTTTTGGTGTTTTCAGCCTTGGAAAAGTTTTAGAATTTTTCAGGAATTTTCTGCAATTTTTCTCAATTTTTTTTTGAATTTTTCCTTAATAATTCATTTTTTTGGAATTTTTTTATTTGATTTTTTTTTTATAAATTTCTGAAAATAAATCCCAACTGACGGTCCCTAACTCGCCACGTGACGTCTCGGTGACAATCGAATCATTTTAATTTTTGTAAAATTCGAAATTCATTTCTTTTAATGTTAAAAATATTTTTTATTCTGAAAATCACCGGATCACGACACGTGGCTCATCTGCAGCCGTCCGATCTAGCATTTTTTTTGTTTTTGTTTTTATAGGACGCAACACAATGCAAATTATAATAAAAATAAAGAAGATATTAAGTCATTATACAACATAAACATAAGCAAATGAGATGGGATCCGGTGAATTTTTACGACGTCGGAGTCCGTCGGTGCTCGTGCAACAATGTGTGGGGGTATAAACCACCAACAGGAGGCTCGGCCTTCCGATTCTGGGGTAGCACAATATAATTTGCAGAAAATAAATGAATAAAATACCTTGGACACCAATAGGAGGCTTGGCCTTCCGATTCTGGGTCTGATAGGCGAAATAACATAAAGTAAATATACAGCAAATATTTAGACACCAACAGGAGGCTCGGCCTTCCGATTCTGGGTCTAATAAGTAAAATGTAGAAAATGCACACTTTTATTAGATGCAATACAATGCAAATTAACTATATGATGCATGAAATGCTATGACATAAAGTAAATACACAACGAATACAACATAATACAAAATAGACAATGAACACTTTTATTGGATGCAATGCAATGCAAATTAACTCTATGGTGCATGAAATGCTATGACATAAAGTAAATACACAGCAAATACAACATAATACAAAATAGACAATGATCCGAGCTCGGATGAAGATGATGTTGAACTTAAAGCAAATATGCCCGCCGCTAGAATTGTTTGCGACGAAGTACGTCGACCACATGCATGTCTGGGCTTGCTGAGACGAAGTAGGATTCGACCTTTACTCGTACCCTTGTATGGATGCTCTCTTCAGTGATGATCTAAAAGAACGAGAGAAAGAGTCGGCATGGTGTTTAGAACCCAAAATCAAACATGGAAAAGGGAAGCTAACTTAGCTTTTGCGATCGGATGATGAAGAGCCGAGCGTGCAGGAGTAGTTTCTGATTGAACTGTTGCACAACCACTAAGAATGCTCTTTCCCTAGATCCGAACGGTGAAGGTGAAGAAGGGATTGAGATGACCTCGTACAAAAAATTTCAGCTCGATCCAATGGTGCAATTGATCGGAAACTCAAGATCAGCCAGCGGATACATAGTACTCGCGGCCTGGAACAGCTTCTGATCGAGCTATCATACAACCATCAGGAGAGATCTTATCAAAGATCCGAACGGTGAGTATGAAGAAGGGATCAAGGTGACCACGGACACAAAATTTCGGCTCGATCCAACGGTCCACTTGGCCGGAAACTCAGAATTAAGATGGCCGGCGGATACATAATACCCGTGATCCGGAACAGCTTCTAGATGAGCTGTTATACCACTACCAAGACAGCTCCGTTCCAAGATCCGAACGGTGGAGATGAAGGAGGGATTGAGATGATCTTGGACACAAAAATTCAGCTCGATCCAATGGTCCAATTCGTCGAAAACGCAGAAGAAGTAACGGGAAGCAAAATGAAAACCTCTTGAGAGGAGCAGAAAAATCCTTTCTTTGCCGTGTGTCCTGCCCTCCAATTCTTTGGCCGTCTCCCTCCTCCTTATGTCCCTTCCTTCAGCAATCCCCGCTGGCCATGATAGAAAGTGATGGATCATTATGACAAAGCAATGAATGATTGTGCAATGGTGATGATGAAGAGGAATCTCATGATGAATGTTCCCTCCCCATTTCTTTAGGACCACTTCTCTTTAGCCGGCCATGAGGTTGGTTAAGAAACTCCACCAGCTCATTTCATCTGCACCCCCACGAGCTCTCTCTTTTATTTATATATATATAAGCCAAATTTAACACTATGTGTAACAAAGAAGCACATGTAATTGAACTTGAATTTTCACTTTTTTATGGGGTTAAAATGACAAGAGATCAAAATAAAAATTATAGCCTATTCTTATACATTTTTGTGACATCAAATTCTATTATTTTATTTTTTTTTATTTTTTGATGCATTTTTTTATTTTCGAAAATATGAAAAAAATATTTTTGGTCAAAATGGTTCCTTAGGGTTGGCCAAGGTTACCAAAATTGATTTTTCAATTTTTCAACTTTTTATTTATTTTCTATGATTTTTTTAAAAAAAAATAAAAAATAAAAAATAAAGCAAAAAAGTTTGATCAAAATTTAGGTGTCAACAGCTGCCCCTCTTTGAAAGGAATCTCGTTAGAGGTTTCTCTCAAAGACAAGGTGACACCTGAGTCCTGATCGACTCGACTAGTGAAACTAAAGGAAAATGAGTTATGACATCCAATCTTCATGCTTGTCCATGTATGCTCTTTCTTGAAGGGGGAAACGTTCATGTGACATGAGAGAGTGAGATAATAGAGAGACATACCTGCCACTTACCTGTTCGATGTTTGTGCGATTTTCGCGGTGTTTGATGGATTCAAGAGAATTTCTAGGAACTCGTTACTAGAGTATCCTAGAGAGGTTAAGCTCTGACCCGTATGGTAGGTCAAACCATAATGGGATTCCTAACTGATAGGAATCTAAGGAAGACGCGTCCCATTTGGGATTTGCCAAGGATTTTGATCCGTATGGTGGATCGGACCATTGAGTTGACCATTTAAGTGACTTTTACTATTGGGTTGACCCTTCAGGCGGTTTCTACCGTTGTGTTGACCCTTCAGGCAGTTTCTACCATTGTTTGACCCTTCAGGCGGTTTCTACCATTAATTTGACCCTTAGGCGGTTTCTACCTTGAGTTGACCCTTCAGGCGGTATCTACCATTGATTTGACCCTTCAGGCGGTTTCTACCTTAGTTTGACCCTTCAGGCGGTTTCTACCTTGAGTTGACCCTTCAGGCGGTATCTACCTTGAGTTGACCCTTCAGGCGGTATCTACCTCTGGATTGACCCTTCAGGCGGTGTCTACCTTAAGTTGACCCTTCAGGCGGTTTCTACCTTAAGTTGATCCTTCAGGCGGTATCTACCAATGAGTTTGACCCTTCAGGCGGTTTCTACCTTGAGTTGACCCTTCAGGCGGTATCTACCTTGAATTGATCATTCAGGCGGTTTCTACCTTTGTTTTGACCCTTCAGGCGGTTTCTACCTTTGATTTGACCCTTCATGCGGTTTCTACCTTGGTTTTGCTTTGAAAAAGGGTCTCATGACGAGGGTTCTCCACGTCCGATGAGAATGTCTGATTTTTGAAAAGGGGTCTCATGACGAGGGTTCTCCACGTCCGATGAGACTGCCTGAATTTTGAAAATGGGTCCTGGGACGAGGGTTCTCCACGTCCGCTGGGACTGTTTGATATTTTGAAAATGGGTCCTGGGACGAGGGTTTTCCACGTCTGATAGGACTGTTTGATATTTTTGAAAAGTGGGTCTTGGGACGAGGGTTCTCCACGTTTGATAGGACTGTTTGATATTTTTGAAAAGTGGGTCCTGGGACGAGGGTTCTCCACGTCTGCTGGGACAGTTTGCCGACTTCTTTTGAAAAAGGGTTCTATCCTCATCCCTTCTTTTGAAAGATCCCGAAATTTGTCGGGAATTCGGTTTTGAAGCAGTGAAAGATTTTATCTTGACAAAGCTTCACTTGGGTCTGTTGAGGCGATATTCTGGGAGCTGGGTTCTCCAGGTATCCTGCAGAAAGTTCAAACCTGTGTGCTCCACTCCACGGAGTAAATGTTTTTTTGGGATTTGGGGTTTCCAAGAATCCTGCAGAAGTTTGGGCTTGAAAGATTTTCCTTCACCAAGAAAACGTTAGTAATCTTTGGGAAGACCACGGCTGTCCATTTGACAAAAACCGTATGACTTAAGTTTTAATTGTGAAATGTGCATTTTGATGCTGGAGGTTATCCAAAGCATTCTTGCAACACACAGATGTGATCACAAATTCCTTGTGCGGCAAATCTGGATCAAACAATTTGAAATTTCCAAAAAGAGTTTGTTCAAAACATCTATTGGAATATTCCTCGACGAGGAGGTCTTTTCACCTGCTTTGAGATAGTGGTCTTTATAGGGGATGCACTCAATTCCCTACTAACTTGTGCCTAGGTTTTAGGCTCATTCGCAGCGCATACATTTTGATCGGTCGGGAGGTCTTCCACGGGACCGTAATGTTGGGCTTGGTTATTGATCTTCAAGGGGGACCCGCCTTGGAGTCGAGGCCATTGAATAAAAATTTCATCATCTGCTTCGGGCTTACAAGTCAAGAACCCTGCAAAATGAGAAAGAAATAGTCTTGCTCGTACTTCTTCGAGCTAAGCTACATGTTAACCCAAGTGTCTTAGTCAGAGAAGACTGTTTCAGGGTTATGATGTTGGTAGGATTGGGGACCGAAAAAAGCTTATTTTTTTGGCCCAGAATTTATGAGAGGATTGACATTGGTGATCATTGCAAACTTGTCACCTGTCTTTTCCATTCTGCATCTTCAATTTTTGAGGCGTGCAACCGCTTTTGAGGTGTGCACGAATTCTTTAGAGAGCGTCTCTGGCTGCATTAAGGGAACGATAACTCTCTCTATGTCTTTGTTCTGCACTCGGCACCATTTGGGGAGCAACCCTTTTGGATTTGGCTCCTTCGGGGATTTCTTATTTTCCCATCCGGCTTCATTGCAGATCAATCAAACAACTTACACGAGCATCGGCCTTGCTTTTACCAGCCACTTTGCTTTTTCTCGATGCCGTGGGATTTTTATCTTTTGTTGAAATCTCGCCTTTTCTTTTCCTTTGGAACTACGATGTTCAGAAAATTGTGCTAGATATACAACTTGAATCATAGCACACTTGAACGCCGATATGAAATTTTTCTATGAATCCCATCTCCTGGATTCTTCCGTTCTTGGAGTGATGCAGTTTCCATCTTGAAACATGCCATGATCACCAACATGGGTTTATGAAATGAATTTGCAGGCTCAACTTGGCTGTGCAAAGGATATGGTGTGTGGGATAGAGAAATGAATGCTTCTCGTCATCCTATGGCACTTGGATTACCATATAAACAACACACAAAGATCGATGTTAGTCCGAGTAAGAAAATTTCTAACCATTTTCTCCTGATGCTGCTGGACTTACTCTCTTTTTGCCCCGATGTGGGGTGGTTCTTGACAGGGTTAAGAATGAAAACCGCCGTTCAAATGGGTTATCAACGGTCACCTGTAGTGTTTGGGGGATATGAAACGAATGCCTCCGTCGTCCCAACCCATGTAATCACTGCAAATGGTCCCTACCCCCGTAGACCCAGATTTTGTTATCTGCTCACTCCACTCATCTCTCAAGTGTGTGTTGGACATGTTTGGATTAGGCTTCGCCTCTCGTCTGAGAAAACACCCTTTTAAACGGTCTGAACAACTTTTGATTGGAAAAATCTCTTTCGTTTTCCCAAAAATTTTACCCGTCAAGGGGATTTTATGGTGCACAATGCATGTTCAGACAACCTCATGTTTCAAAACATGAATGCCAATGAAGTTAGAATTCCATGTCTTTTCTAGACATCAGATTTTGAAAGCTTTTTTCTTTTTCTCTCTGTGTTTTTGGTTTAACATCTTCAATGGATTGGGGGAAAGGGATACCTACCTGTCCACCGTGGCTGGAGATCCCTGAAAATGTAAAAGAAGCATATCATTGTATGTTCACGAATTTTTTGAAAATTGAAACGATACATCCTACCCTCATGTACCCTAACAGGTAGTATGTGGGATGTAAAAACTCATTCGTCTCTAAGGCGATTCCCCTGTCAAGGATAAAAAATAAGTGTTAATTCATATTCCCAAATTCAAGACAAATTGGGACGATACAACTTTACTCTTGATTTTCATCCCATTCTGATGTTGCGTATTGATATGAACAACCTCTATCAAATCCGCCTATCCATACTTGGAGTGTTTGTAACATCAATGGTTCATCTGCCCCCAGCTGGGCAGCGTCTGTTCTGCTATTTGAACGCATGACTCATTGAGTGATTTATCCATGTTTATCATCTGAGAAGGAAAAGAAAGAATACATTACTTCGGTATTCGATTGAAGATCGTTTAGGAACGATACATCGTTTTACCAAATAGGTGGCTTCGCGGCCAAACGTATTTCGTGTTGAAGGGGTAGATCCCATTATGCTCAGTGGGTGATAATTATGGTTCATGGAACTTGCTCCACGGATTAAGTGATTAATCCACGGCCTTCGGCTTGAAGATGCTCAAAGGGTGATGTTGACACTCACGCGCAATTAGTTCTAGATATTAATGAAAGATGTTCCCGTGGGAACCTTACAGTGCGATCAACAACATATGCAATAGGAGTATTCAACCCCTTTTCTCGAAGCATTTTTCATCGAGTAGCCATGCCTTGCATCAGACGTTTGATCACCGGCCTCGCGTCACCACTGCGATGGTCCTCCGGCTCCAAATTGATCGAGCCAAAGATTGAACTCATCGCCAAGGAAATTGCTCGGGTCTTCGAGCCATTGATGTTCAAGTTGGGTATCAACGATTGTTGGGGGCAGATTTCTTTCATTGCCTTCGTTGTGAGGGATTGGAGTCTTTGAGCTGGAACCTTCATCATTGCCCTGTTGGGGTTGAGACATACATTCCCGAAGAGTATTGATCCAAGTGTCCAGCTCCTCATCAAGGAAATCACCTGTTCTTTCTAGCCCTTGGTGCCCAGATTGGGTGTCGTCGACTGTAGGCGAAGGATTCCTCTCTTTGCTCTCGCCGTGAGCAATTTGACCCCTCGAATTGGAACTTCCTCCGATGACCGGCAGGTTCATATGTGCACTCTCTACCAATGCCAGATCCGCTTCAGGGACAGCATTAATGACTGATTCGCGCTCAAACTGAGGAATTTCTATGTGCTGGAACTGTGGCATATACTCCTGAGGAGTATTGAGATAGCTCGGCGGAGCATTCTGATTTGGGTTAGAGGAGTCGCTGACACGACTGCTAGTCCCGTCATTGCTGAAACACGGTTGGGTGCTCTTGGCTCTCCAATCATCATGGTTGTAACTCTGCCCAGCACTTGAGCTCCAACTGGCTTTATGATGGTTTAACGCTATCCTTCCATCCCTTAGCAATCTCCTATAGTACTTGAGGTGAGACTCAACGTTAATTCTAGAGAGCCCCGGCACATTCATAATCTCGAGTATGCGCAGTGGGCTAGCCGAATCAACTCCCAGTTCTCGAATTGCATCAACAAATTTGGTGTGAAGCTCATAGGTCCAGTAAAACCTTGTTCTCTTATCACCCAAAATATCGTCAATACTTCGGTAGCTATTCTCTACGGGATCTAGTCGTTTCAA
Organism: Rhodomyrtus psidioides; assembly: GCA_021437785.1. Classification (NCBI taxonomy): domain Eukaryota; kingdom Viridiplantae; phylum Streptophyta; class Magnoliopsida; order Myrtales; family Myrtaceae; genus Rhodomyrtus; species Rhodomyrtus psidioides. Next base: position 938,194 of record JAILYB010000177.1, on the reverse strand, counting down.
AAGTTGTCCAGGGAGGGACTCACCGACTTTGGATTGGCTGGCTGCGACAGCGAGTTCGTCATTGAGAGAATTCCCCCTGTGATGATTCATATCCCATTTCTCAGAGGATGTTGGTGTTGATCCTATGGTGTTGACTTGCTCATGCAGATCTCCGGCGGTATCTGGCTGTGTCGGAAAATGCTGTGGAGAATACGGTAACAGCTGAGCGTTATTCGTCAACAGGGATGGTTCATCGAGGAACACCTCGCCGAGGACAACATGATTACCACAATTAAGGCAGGTGGCCTTGGTCAGAGCTTCCTTATATCTCGCGCTTTCAGCTTGAAGCTTCTCATTCTCCTCCTTCAGGACCAGTAACTCATGGTCTGCGTATTGCTGTTTCACCCGGGTTCGTTTGTTGGCGAACCAAAACTTGACCTTCGAAAGCTCCAATCCTATCTTTCGGCTCAACTCCATTTTCTGTTGTCTGCTTGGAGTGGGGCATTCATTGAAGAAAGCTTCGAGCTCTCGGATTTGGCCTGGAGTGTGGCGTTGTAGTTGCTTCCTTTTCCGGCTCCGGTCATCATTGTATACTCCTTCTTCGTAGCTGAAACCTAGAATTTCATCGCTGGAGGAGTCAGTCTCTATGGCCTTCGGGCAGGATTCAGCTCCAGGATCTTCAAAGTCTCCCAGCAGTTCGTGCTCAGAAATGTCCAGGTCGGGCGTTTCTAGCAGATGGGAATAACTTTTAAACATGATGGATCGGGGTATCTCGGGCTGATCTAGTTCACTCAGCTTTCTCAATTCGCTCTTACGTGTTTGCTCACTCTAGAAATTTTCTCAAGTGATTGTGCGTGTCCTGGAACCATCCTTCAGGCTGCATATGAAGACCAGCAAGCAAGCGCTCCTCCCGAGATTCTGCAATTACTCATCGTCTGTATTCCCCTTTCTTTTTCCTCGTGATAGGATCACAAACTCTCTTGCATTGATTCGGTTTCATCGAGTATTGCGCTCGTCCCCTAGTTCAGTCTTCAAAGTGGTGGGTCTACAATCTTTCGGCGCCTTTTATGATTTGCTAGGCCCGAGAACGTGGGGAGCAGCGGTGGACCCGCAATTAATGACTCCGTTTAATTCATTTAGCTCCATGGGAATTAACGCTATGATCTTCTCTCAACCCCTTTTCATCGTTCAAACGAAAGTGACATTTTCCCTGTGCATGCTGTTACTCTTCATTTCAGCATCCCGGGCGCTTGGTGAGGAATGAGTTCGTGGCCACTCAAAATTTTAAAGACCGTCTCTGGTTTCAGACTTAATCTAACAAGGGATCATCACAACTGAGCATGACGATGTTCGTCGATAGCGTTGGTTTTAATATAGAATTAACTATAGTCATTAAAGAAAAATGTTCCCGTAGGAACTTTACAACGGATAAAATGAGTGATCTACTCGTGAACATGTTCTTCTTCCTATGGGTGTTCGTAGTGACCGACCCATCGTGCCCCGAGCCAGGTGCTAGATCATGGCTGTCCAAGCATGCCAGCTTCCCACTGATTGAACAAGGCATCGAGCCCCTCATCGAAGAAATCGTCTGTCGTGGGTTGACCAGCGGCAGGCAGAGCACCAGCCGACTGTTGCTCGAATGGAGGAGTGCGCACTCGCTGTACTTGTGACACGCGCTCTTGAGAAGTGTTGAAATGGCCTGGGAGGACATTCTGATCAGCTTTCAGTTTGCCGGTGGTCGGGTTGCTAGCTTGATTGATGCTTAGATTTGGTCGGGTATCTCTTGATGCCTGAGCATTACAATGGCGGTCGCCCCTAGCTTTTGAGCTCGAGACGGATTCCTCCCGGTTTAGCTCCGCTCGACGTTGTTTTAATAGCTTTCTGTAGGCAGCAAGGTGATTCCTGACCAGCTCCTTACTAAGCCCCGGTACATTCATGGCCTTAAATATGCGCGTCGGAGTTGCTGAGTCGATCCCCATTTGGTGAACCACGTCTAGGAATCTGGAATGCAGTTCAGGGGGCCAAGCGAACCTCCTCTTATCGTGGCCCAAAATTGCATCGATGGCTTGACGACTGATTAACTCATCTCCAGTAGGACCCGACCCTATCGAAAATTGTTGTGCATGAGGCTGATATGCTTTGAGCTGGTCGGCGGTAACATCCAGCTCCTTGAAACTATAACTCCAATCAAAGCGATGCAAATCCCATCCCCCAGGAGGCATTTGTATCATCTTCGTAGGATCATCCTGCTCATGCGTGACTCCGGCAAAATCTGGTTGAGCAGGAGATGCCCCGAGGGAGTAAGGTGGTAAATGAACGTCTTCAATCATCGCGTGAGGCTTATCGGGGAATATCTTACCGAGGGCGACGAGGTTATCGCAATGAGGGCAAATGGTAATATTGAGAGCTTTTTCATACCTCATGTTTTCTGTTCGCAGCTTTTGGTTTTCTTCCTTTAAAATCTCGACCACCTGACGTTTGCGTTGAGCCTTCGATTTGGATCTCCTATTTTGAAACCAAAACTGGATCCTCGACTGATTAATCCCCAACTCCCGGCTCAATTCAATTCTCCACTTCTTTTTCATGTAATGGCTTTTACTGAAAAGGGTTTCCAGCATTTGGGTTTCCTCCTGAGAGTATTGGTGAGGACGTCTTCTTTTCCCGAGTTGAACATCGTGGATGTCGTTGTCGTCGTCGCCGTGATCTTGATTTCCGTTGCCAGAAGTGTTGGGCTCCATGATTTTGGCGTTAGACTTGATCTTGGAATCTTCGAGATCCCTCTGTAGTTCAATTTCTGAGATTTTTGAGTCAGTCGCCTCTAGCAGCTGACAATAACCTCTTAAATATGTTGGATTGAGAAATGTTTGATTGGTTCTTGCCCACTCAGAGTTCTCCACTCTCTCATGTATGCTCACTCCCTATAAAGTTTTCTTCGAGTGACTTCGTATGTTTAGGAGACGCTCTTCAAGCATCATTAGGCAAACGTTCCCCCTCAAGACTTTGAATTTCTCGCTTAGCTTTTCAACGTGATGGGACTGCCAAATCCTGTTAGGGCTCTCTTCGATAGTTGCGCTTACCTCCCACCTAACTCCAATAATGATGATCCCGACAAATCTTTTACATCTTTTAATTGATGAGCCGGAAATCGCGGACCGAAACGAATCCAATGGTTCTCGTGAGGGGACCTCCTGCTTTACCCCCTAACTGGGCTCCACCAGCATTATTACTGAGACCCTTCATCATCCTCGAGTTGCTATAAAATGAGGAATTAATGTATGGAAGGTTAACGTTTTCGCATAATCAGCTTCTTCCTTCTAATCTCTCTGTTAAACTCGTCTTATTCTCAAGCCAACCCAACGCAAATGGCCTCCTCTCCCGTACGCACTTTTTCAACTGATGTCTTGGCCCAGTGGGAAAAGCTTTACAACCTACTGGGTCGCGGTTACGCGCACATAACCGATCATTCTGCAACCGAGGATGCAATATGTGTCCTGCTCGAGGACCTTGATACCACTTCTCTCGAAGGTACTACACTGGGGAGGGAATATAGAACTTTCCCGACTCTCTTTGCACACTCCTTAGAGGCCTATCGTGTTGCTAATCGGGAGGTTCTCGTGGCTCGCGTCTTGCGGGCTCGTTATGAGGATCGATCTGATCATTTGGTGATGACCAACTATCTGGTTGATAGTTACAAAAAGGCCGTCGAGTTTGCTAATGAGCGGGTCGTGACGTTGCTTCGCGAGAGGAGAAATCTGGTGGATCAATTGGCCATATCCCTGACCACCGGCGAGCATGACCGCCGCAACGTCCTGTTGAGGCTTCAGAGCGACTGGCAGGAAGAACGGCTCGACAAGATAACCGAGGACATAGCTCGCGGGAATGGACTGGTTCGGGACCTGGAAGTAGTCACCGAAGAACACGAGGCCAAGGTCGCCGAAGTTAAGGGAGAATGCAGAAGTCTTCTCCTCAGGCTTGCCGACCACAACATGCGGAGCTGGGAGTATGAGCAGAGCATTAATAACATGGAGGGTCAGTTGGGATCCTTTGTGTCGTTAATTAGGGCTCACTTTGGCTTTACTTTTCCACCCCGACTTGTATGACCTGCTTCTGAAAACCCTCCGTTGAGCAAAATAAATGAAAGTTCTCGTGTGTGTGTTTTAACTTCTGTATGGTTCATTTCTTCGAGCATCCAAACATCTTCAACTTGAGTGAGCCGAACCATAATAGCAATAAGCCGAGCAAATACGTCCTGATTTTATAACTCGCTCATGATCAGATGGAAGAATAGTTGCAGATTTGTCCAAGAAAAGATTTCTCTATACTACTTGTTTTTCACCTGCAAATAAAAAGACAGAATCAGAAGGAATAATTTGAAAAAGAAAGCATAGACCCCTTTCAATCTTATGCTTGCTTGTGATTAATAAGGACAAGAACTTTTACAAGGGTTTTAATCTTGTGCGAAAAGTTTTTATCAATATTCCTCGAAAGAAAGCATACTATTGAAAGGAACGTAATTCACGATAATCGCTTTTGATTAATTTCGAGAGGAATGACTTACTCAAAAGTGCAAGACATAATAACGCGTTTTAAATTCAATTGAAGATATGGCATCCAAATTAAGATCGTTCGCTAAGAACGAAAGTAGTTTGGACATCTATTTCGTCATTAAATTTGAAACTACGCTGATATTCTTGATCAATTATCGTGAATTACCAGTGGTGTACAACATGCATGAACCAATTCAAGTGTGTAGTTCCTTCTAGCGAAATTGGGGTTGGATTACCTCACATGACCAAAAGGTCGTGCAAGACTTCCAATTTTAATTTCCTCTAAAGGAATTATAAACTTGACTTTGGAGTATTCGGATGATTAGAAAAAATGCCACTATCACATTCCAATGACCCGTTAAAAGAAATACAACCAAGTTCCATCTGAATGTATACACCAATAGATCCCTAATACAATCACTCTAAGGGGTGAGATAGAGAAAACCTCAGTAAAAATAAACCCTATACAAGAGGACTAGTAATGGAAAATGAAATAAAGGAATGTGATCCTAACGTTTAAGGATGCCCCAGTTTTGATCTGTGCCTTCAGGATCACTTGCCCCAACTCGTCATCTTCATTGGATGATACCTCAATAATGTCCATAGTATGCTCCTTATCGCACACTCGGTGTTCGTCGTGGGATATCACCCTCCTCGTCTTCTATCAAGGACGTTAGGGATAAACGCACATATCTATCCTCGAAATGGCATTTAATCTAATCACCAGAATGCAATAAATGAAATGCCTATATCTATATGAACAGTGATAGATTTGGGGGGATAGAGAGTCTTACCAACCCAACACGTCGACTTATTGTGCGGTTTTAGGTGTACCAACCGCCCAGAGACATGCGCATGAAACAGGTGATGGTAAACTTCTAAAAATCAGAGGGTTTGGCAGCTAAGGTTAAGGTTCCCACCTCGAGTTCTAGAAAGAGCCGATTCCATTGCACAGCTATCGTTGCATTGGGACTCGATCCATAGTTCGAAGTGAGCGGAATTGAAAAGTGGATTACCCCGTGTTTTTCCTCACGGAGATTCCATTTTCAATTCCTTCTATTGTGTTCCTAAAGGCGGCGCCCGGGGTTTTAGGCGCGGTTGTGTGTGTCCACGTGTCGTGATCATCATAATGCAAGTCACGCACAACAGTTTATCAATCAGCACTTCAAATCATCCACACAACATACATTCCTACGCCCAACCTGCATAAGACAATGTTAATCACGGACTACACCCCTTATTTCTCCAATCTGCAAAAACATATAACACCTATCGTAAGCGGACTTACCTCACCTTCAAGAGCGCCTGCATGGTTAGAAAAATCACTCAGCGTTTTAATTACGGCCTAAGTCCACTTGAGGTCTAGAACGATAGGTTCTAGAACAAAGTCCCCAGCGGAGTCGCCAGCTATCGCGACCCGTCCGGAAGAGGACGCAGCTAAATGGATTACCGATCGCGGGCCTTTTCCCCAGCACCGGAGTGCGGATCGTGGGCTTTGGATCGACGCGGGCCCTCCCAAGCCCATACCAAATCGCGGCGGGAGTATTTTTCTGAGGGATTCGACGATAAGAGTCGATCGCTTTCGACCTTCAGTGTGGTCGTGGTGGCATGTGCAACTTGTGTATGCATTTGGAGTCGCCACCGGTCTTTCTTGGAGGGTAGACCGGAAACCTTACTAACCGATTGGGAGAGGTCGATCAGTTCTGCGGAACCAGAGATTTTGGGTTCAGGGACTTGGTTACGTCGGTGTCATTACCAACGCCCTTTCGGTACCTAACGCGAGTGATTTTCCTATTCAAGATTTCATGCAGATGAGTGGGGTACGAGTCCTAAATCTAGGAGTTCATGCAGATAGGAATGACTATCCTAGCAATCACAATCAATGATAAAGTGCACAAATCAATGAATTCAAATGTACAAATAAATCACATGGCATTCCTAATAAGGCCATATTGGTCTAGAGAAGCATCAAGCAGGCTTAGGAATGATTTAGACATGATTTTGCCCATTAGGGGCAAAATCGTAATTTTGAGACAAATGGGACAATTTGCCCAAAAAGGACAAAATCATCATTTCGGAATGAATCCGGAGTCAAAAACAGGTTTGGTCACTCAATTGACCCATTTCCTATTTTTTGGCAATTTTCGTGATTTTCGGGAATTTTAGAAACCGATTTACCATTCGAAGGGTAAAATCGTCATTTTCTAAAAATGGAAATGAAATGTGGAAATCTTAGACATAAGGTTTAGCCACCCATCTGGCCCATCACCAAATTCTAAGCAATTTTCACAATTCATCAGAATATCAAAGACGATTTACCCTTTGAGGGGTGAAATCGCCATTTTGGATTAAATGGGAGAAAATCCCAAAAATGAAAACAAATCGATTTTTTTGGTGTTTTCAGCCTTGGAAAAGTTTTAGAATTTTTCAGGAATTTTCTGCAATTTTTCTCAATTTTTTTTTGAATTTTTCCTTAATAATTCATTTTTTTGGGATTTTTTTATTTGATTTTTTTTTTTTATAAATTTCTGAAAATAAATCCCAACTGACGGTCCCTAACTCGCCACGTGACGTCTCGGTGACAATCGAATCATTTTAATTTTTGTAAAATTCGAAATTCATTTCTTTTAATGTTAAAAATATTTTTTATTCTGAAAATCACCGGATCACGACACGTGGCTCATCTGCAGCCGTCCGATCTAGCATTTTTTTTGTTTTTGTTTTTATAGGACGCAACACAATGCAAATTATAATAAAAATAAAGAAGATATTAAGTCATTATACAACATAAACATAAGCAAATGAGATGGGATCCGGTGAATTTTTACGACGTCGGAGTCCGTCGGTGCTCGTGCAACAATGTGTGGGGGTATAAACCACCAGCAGGAGGCTCGGCCTTCCGATTCTGGGGTAGCACAATATAATTTGCAGAAAATAAATGAATAAAATACCTTGGACACCAATAGGAGGCTTGGCCTTCCGATTCTGGGTCTGATAGGCGAAATAACATAAAGTAAATATACAGCAAATATTTAGACACCAACAGGAGGCTCGGCCTTCCGATTCTGGGTCTAATAAGTAAAATGTAGAAAATGCACACTTTTATTAGATGCAATACAATGCAAATTAACTATATGATGCATGAAATGCTATGACATAAAGTAAATACACAACGAATACAACATAATACAAAATAGACAATGAACACTTTTATTGGATGCAATGCAATGCAAATTAACTCTATGGTGCATGAAATGCTATGACATAAAGTAAATACACAGCAAATACAACATAATACAAAATAGACAATGATCCGAGCTCGGATGAAGATGATGTTGAACTTAAAGCGAATATGCCCGCCGCTAGAATTGTTTGCGACGAAGTACGTCGACCACATGCATGTCTGGGCTTGCTGAGACGAAGTAGGATTCGACCTTTACTCGTACCCTTGTATGGATGCTCTCTTCAGTGATGATCTAAAAGAACGAGAGAAAGAGTCGGCATGGTGTTTAGAACCCAAAATCAAACATGGAAAAGGGAAGCTAACTTAGCTTTTGCGATCGGATGATGAAGAGCCGAGCGTGCAGGAGTAGTTTCTGATTGAACTGTTGCACAACCACTAAGAATGCTCTTTCCCTAGATCCGAACGGTGAAGGTGAAGAAGGGATTGAGATGACCTCGTACAAAAAATTTCAGCTCGATCCAATGGTGCAATTGATCGGAAACTCAAGATCAGCCAGCGGATACATAGTACTCGCGGCCTGGAACAGCTTCTGATCGAGCTATCATACAACCATCAGGAGAGATCTTATCAAAGATCCGAACGGTGAGTATGAAGAAGGGATCAAGGTGACCACGGACACAAAATTTCGGCTCGATCCAACGGTCCACTTGGCCGGAAACTCAGAATTAAGATGGCCGGCGGATACATAATACCCGTGATCCGGAACAGCTTCTAGATGAGCTGTTATACCACTACCAAGACAGCTCCGTTCCAAGATCCGAACGGTGGAGATGAAGGAGGGATTGAGATGATCTTGGACACAAAAATTCAGCTCGATCCAATGGTCCAATTCGTCGAAAACGCAGAAGAAGTAACGGGAAGCAAAATGAAAACCTCTTGAGAGGAGCAGAAAAATCCTTTCTTTGCCGTGTGTCCTGCCCTCCAATTCTTTGGCCGTCTCCCTCCTCCTTATGTCCCTTCCTTCAGCAATCCCCGCTGGCCATGATAGAAAGTGATGGATCATTATGACAAAGCAATGAATGATTGTGCAATGGTGATGATGAAGAGGAATCTCATGATGAATGTTCCCTCCCCATTTCTTTAGGACCACTTCTCTTTAGCCGGCCATGAGGTTGGTTAAGAAACTCCACCAGCTCATTTCATCTGCACCCCCACGAGCTCTCTCTTTTATATATATATATATATATATATATATATATATATATATATATATATAAGCCAAATTTAACACTATGTGTAACAAAGAAGCACATGTAATTGAACTTGAATTTTCACTTTTTTATGGGGTTAAAATGACAAGAGATCAAAATAAAAATTATAGCCTATTCTTATACATTTTTGTGACATCAAATTCTATTATTTTATTTTTTTTTATTTTTTGATGCATTTTTTTATTTTCGAAAATATGAAAAAAATATTTTTGGTCAAAATGGTTCCTTAGGGTTGGCCAAGGTTACCAAAATTGATTTTTCAATTTTTCAACTTTTTATTTATTTTCTATGATTTTTTTTTTAAAAAAAATAAAAAATAAAAAATAAAGCAAAAAAGTTTGATCAAAATTTAGGTGTCAACAGTATGCCCATGAAACGTTCTTTAAACATGGATGAAGATCATCAGGCAAGCGTTGCTCCCAAGATTTCGTATTTCCCGCTTTGTCGTCTTCTTTCTTCTTTTCAACGTGGAGGGACACCAAATCAATTTCCTTTTCTCGATATCCATGTCTGTCTCCCACTTATTTTCAAAAAGGTGGAACTACGCTCGCCTCCCACTCAGTTTTTTAATATGATGGGACCGCCAAATCCTTTCGCAACTTTTTTCGATAGTTGCGCTTAACTCCCGCTCAATTTTAATATGGTGACACCGACATATCTTTTTACAACTTTTTTAGGTTTATCAAGCCTGAAATCGCGGACTGGGACAAATCTGATGGTTCACCGAAAGAGCCACCATTGCTTTACCCAATTAACTTGGCTCCACGAGCATTATTGCTGTGCCTTTCTTCATTCTCGAGTTGCTATAAAAGGAGGAGTTAATGCAGAGAAGATTAACACTCTTACATAATTGCCTTTTCGTATTTTAATCACTCTACCACACTCATCTTCTTCTCCCTCACTCCAACGAAAATGACCTCCTCTCCTATTCGCGCTTTCTCAGCCGAAATTTTGGCCCAGTGGGAAAAACTCTATAACCTCCTCGGTCGAGGCTATGCTCATATAGCCGATCACCCAGAAACTGAAGATGAAATCCGTATTTTGCTCGTGGAAATAGACACCTCCTCCATCGAGGGCACTAATTTAGAGAGGGAATATAGAATCTTCCCAACCCTCTTTATAAACTTTTTAGAGACTTACCGTGTCGCTCATCGAAAAGCTACCGTGGCTCACGTTTTGCGAGCTCGCTATGAGGATCGGTCCAACTGCTTGGTGTTGGCCAACCTTGTGGCCGATAGTCACAGAAAGGCTGTTGAGTTCGCCAACAAGCGAGTCTCGATGTTGCTTCGCGAGAGGGGAAATTTGGTGGAGCGCTTGGCCTTATCCCTGACCACCTATGAGCACGACCGTCGTAATGTCGTGTTGAAGTTTCAATGTGAGTGGCAGGAAGAAAGGCTTGACAGCATTACCGCGGATATAGCCCATGGGAGAGGACTAGTTCGGGACCTGGAAATAGCCGCCGAAGATCACGGGACCAAGGTTGCCGATCTTAAAGGGGAATGTAAACGCCTTCTTCTTAAGCTTGCAGATCTCGAGTCTCAAGGTGATGAGTATAAGCAAAGCATCAATAATATGGAGGGCCAACTAGGTTCCTTTGTGATGCTAATTAGGACTCATTGCGGTTTTATGTTTCCACCCCGATGATTTGTATGATCTGCTTTTAAGGTCCCTCGATTGAGCGAAATGAATGAAAGCTCTAATGTGTGTGTCTCAACTTCTGTATGGCTGACTTTCTCGAACACCTGACCACTCTCAACCTAGGCAAGCTGCGCTTTGACATTGATGATTCGAGCGTGTACATCTTGATTTTTTAATCTTGCTTATGATCGGATAAAGGAACCTCCCACCGCGATTATCCACAAAAAGACTTCTCTTCTCTACTTGTTTTTAACCTGTTTCAAATGAAAAGGCAGAATCAGAAGAAAGAATTTGAAAAATAAAGCATAAATCCTTTCAATTTTATGCTTACTTATGATTAATAGGGATAAAAGCTTTTACAAGGGTTTTGGTCTTGTGCAAAAGCTTTTATCAATATTCCTCAAAGGAAAGCATATCATTGAAAGGAATGTAATTCACGATAATTACCTTTGATCAATTCCAAGAAAATCATTGGAATGTTCAAAAGTACACAATTACGATGTGTTTTAAATTCAATTGAAGATACGGTATCCAAATTAAAGCTGTTTGCTAAGAACGAGAGTAATTTGGATATCTATCTTTTCATTAAATTTGAAAAACACGAATACTCTTGATCAATTATTGTGGATTACCAATGATGCAAAACATGCATGAACCAATTCAAGTTTATAGTTCCTTCTGGCGAAATTGGGATTATATTGCCCTATACGGCCAAAAGGTTGTATAAGACTTCCAATTTCAATTTCATCCAAAGGAATTATAAAATTGATTTTGGAGTATTCGAGTGATTAGAAGAAATGCCACTATCACATTCCAATGACAAGTCAATAGAAATACAACAAATTTCAATCTGAATGTATATAAACACAAATAGATCCCTAATACAATCAATCTAAGGGATCAGATAGAGAGGATCTCAGCAAAATAAATCCTATACAAGAAGGCTAGAAATGAAAAATAAAACAAAGGAATGTGATCTTAATACTTAGAGATGCCCCAGTTTCGATCTTTGAGACGTGACTTCAGGATCACCTATTCCAAATCGTCATCTTCATTAGATGATACCTCAATGATGTCCATAGTAGGCTCTTCTTGTCCACTTGGCGCTCGTAATGGGATGACACCATCTTCATCTTCCATCAAGAACATTGGGAGGAAAACACTCATATCTATCCTCAAAATGGCATTTAATCCAATCACCAGAATTATGCAATGAATATAATGATTAAGAGCTGTAACAAGTTCGAGGGATAGAAAAGTCTTACCAACCAAACTTAAGAGAAAATCAAGCTTCTCTGTATTTTTTGCAGTGTTAGGTATACTAACCTTCCATAGACAAACGCATGAGACAAGCGAGGGAAAACTCCTAAAAATCAAAAGATAGGGCTTGGTACCTAAAGCCAAGGTTCTCGCCTCGAATTCTGGGAAGAGCCGATTCCATTGCACAACTATCGTTGCATTGGGACTCAATCCATAGTTCGAAGTGAGCGGAATTGAAAAGTGGATTACCCCATGTTTTTCCTCACGGAGATTCCATTTTCAATTCCTTCTATTGTGTTCCTAAAGAGGGCGCCTGGGGTTTTAGGCGCAATTGTGTGTATTCATTGTGTCGTGCTAAAGCAATAGACATGCATTTTATTTAACAATCACCGCTTCAATATAAACATCCACACAATCATACATCCAAAACTCCTGCCTGCATAAAACAAAGTTAACAAGCACTTCACCCCTTATTTCTCCCGTCTACAAAAACATCTAACACATTCGTTAGCATATACACCTCACTTTCGAGAGCATCTGCATAAAATTAGGTTAGAAGAATCAATCAACTTTTTAATCTGCTCAAGTCCACTAAATGGTTAAGAACCAGTCCCCAGCGGAGTCGCCAGTCTGTCGCGACCCTCTTAAGGTTGTCGGGCTCTCGAGGGCTAATGGGCCGTCCTGTCTGGTCGGACGCGGGCCTCTCCCAAGGCCCATTACCCAAATCGCAACGGAGGTATGCGTGATCGACTTTCAGTGTGGTCTAGTGACATGTGCTAAGTGTGCATGCCATGGAGTCGCCACCAATCATTTTTTTAGGGTGTGATTGGACCACCCAATCGAATAGTTGGGAGTTTCTATTCAATTCTGCGAGAACCAGAGAAATGGTTTCGGGGACTTAGTTACACCAACTGTCAGAGTTGACGCCCTTTCGGTACCTAAGTTGACTGAATTTTCTAGCCTGAGATTCATGCGGATGAGTAAGGTATGAACCCTAAATCTAGAAATTCATGCAAATAGGAGTGATTATCCTAGCAATCACAATCAGTAATAAAATGCGCAACTCAAGGAATCTAGATATGCAAATAAATCACTTGGCATTCCTAGTAAGGCCCTATTTATCAATCACAGCTCAAGAATGATTTAGCTGTCCTAGCCATTCTACACACGATCTAACCTAAGAAAAGCATTAGGAAGCATCGAAGGAGTTCGAGAGTACTCACATGGGGTTCGCCGTGCCCTGGTTTGGTCTTGGACGAGCCGACCCTATTATATTTGGGGATCCACTCGGCGTTTTACACCATGAAATCATGTG